>CP125977.1:1975501-2436465 GCA_030063025.1 Avena longiglumis | reverse complement strand
AAACGACGAAGCTCGGGTCAGATCTTTCCAACATGTATCAGGTCGGAAGGTCACTAAATCGCCCTAGAACCCCTAAACTGTGGGCAATAGCTCATGAAAACAGCCATAAAACGCGAGAACGGCGAGTTTCTGGTCATATCTCTCAAACATGTCAGGGTTCTTTCAAGACATGCAAATCCGGCTAAAACCCAAAATCTGTGGGCAATAACTCATGCAAATGACCATAAAAGACGAAAACGACGAGTTTTTAGGCATAACTCTCAAACATGTACCGGGTCTTAAGGTTGCTTTAAATATCCCTAGAACCATATAACTATGGGCAATAGCTCATGAAAACGGCCGTAAAACGTGAAAACGACGAGTTTCTGGTCATATCTTTCCAACTTGTATCAGGTACGAAGGTCACTGTAAATCGCCTACAACCCCTAAACAGTGGGCAATAGCTCATGAAAACGGCCATAAAACGCGAGAACGGCGAGTTTCTGGTCATATATCTCAAAAATGTAACGGGTCTTACATGCCTTGCAAATTCAATTGGAACCAAAAACCGTGGGCAATAACTCATAAAAATGGCCATAAACACGAAAAAGACGAGTTTTTAGGCATAACTCTCAAACATGTATCGGGTCTTAAAGTCGTTGTAAATCGCCCTAGAACCCCAAAGCAGCTCCATGAAAACGGCCATAAACGCGAGAACGAAGCTTCGTCATAACTCTCAAACATGTCAGGGTTCTTTCGAGACATGCAAATCCGGATGAACCCAAAAACTGTGGGCAATAACTCATGAAAATGACCATAAAACACGAAAACGACGAGTTTTTAGGCATAACTCTCAAACATGTACCGGGTCTTAAGGTTGCTTTAAATAGCCCTAGAACCATAAAACTGTGGCAATAGCTCATGAAAACGGCCATAAAACAAGAAAACGACTAGTTTATGGTCATATCTTTCCAACATGTATCAGGTCGGAAGGTCAAAGAATCGCCTAGAACCCCTAAATGTGGGCAATAGCTCATGAAAACAGCCATAAACGCGAGAACGACGAAGCTCGTCATATCTCTCAAACATGTCAGGGTTCTTTCGAGACATGCAAATCCGGCTGAAACCCAAAAACTGTGGGCAATAACTCATGAAAATGACCATAAAACACGAAAACGACGAGTTTTTAGGCATAACTCTCAAACATGTACCGGGTCTAAAGGTTGCTTTAAATAGCCATAGAACCATAAAACTATGGGCAACAGCTCATGAAAACGGCCATAAAACAAGAAAACGACGAGTTTCTGGTCATATCTTTCCAACATGTATCAGGTCAGAAGGTCACCAGAATCACCTCAAACCCTAAATTGTGGGCAATAGCTCAAAACGCCATAAACACGAGAACGGCGAAGCCGTCATATCTCTCAAACTTGTCAGGGTTCTTTCGATACATGCAAATCCGGCTGAAACCCAAAAACTGTGGGCAATAACTCATGAAAATGACCATAAACACGAACAAGACGAGTTTTTAGGCATACCTCTCAAACATGTATCGGGTCTTAAGGTTGCTTTAAATAGCCCTAGAACCATAAAACTGTGGGCAATAGCTCATGAAAACGGCCATAAAACAAGAAAACGACGAGTTTCTGGTCAGATCTTTCCAACATGTATCAGGTCGGAAGGTCACTAAATCGCCCTAGAACCCCTAAACTGTGGGCAATAGCTTATGAAAACAGCCATAAAATGCGAGAACGGCGAGTTTCTGGTCATATCTCTCAAACATGTCAGGGTTCTTTCAAGACATGCAAATCCGGCTAAAACCCAAAATCTGTGGGCAATAACTCATGCAAATGACCATAAAAGACGAAAACGACGAGTTTTTAGGCATAACTCTCAAACATGTACTGGTTCTTAAGGTTGCTTTAAATAGCCCTAGAACCATATAACTATGGGCAATAGCTCATGAAAACGGCCGTAAAACGTGAAAACGACGAGTTTCTGGTCATATCTTTCCAACTTGTATCAGGTACGAAGGTCACTGTAAATCGCCTACAACCCCTAAACAGTGGGCAATAGCTCATGAAAACGGCCATAAAACGCGAGAACGGCGAGTTTCTGGTCATATCTCTCAAACATGTCAGGGTTCTTTCGAGACATGCAAATCCGGCTGAAACCCAAAAACTGTGGGCAATAACTCATGAAAATGCCCATAAAACACGAAAACGACGAGTTTTTAGGCATAACTCTCAAACATGTACCGGGTCGTAAGGTTGCTTTAAATAGCCCTAGAACCATATAACTATGGGCAATAGCTCATGAAAACGGCTGTAAAACGCGAAAACGACGAGTTTCTGGTCATATCTTTCCAACATGTATCAGGTCGGAAGGTCACTGTAAATCGCCCTCGAACCCCTAAACTGAGGGCAATAGCTCATAAAAACGGCCATAAAACACGAGAACGACGAAGCCGTCATATCTCTCAAAAATGTAACGGGTCTTACATGCCTTGCAAATTCAATTGGAACAAAAAACCGTGGGCAATAACTCATAAAAATGGCCATAAACACGAAAAAGACGAGTTTTTAGGCATAACTCTCAAACATGTATCGGGTCTTAAAGTCGTTGTAAATCGCCCTAGAACCCCAAAACTGTGGGCAATAGCTCATGAAAACGGCCATAAAACGCGAGAACGACGAGTTTCTGGTCATAACTCTCAAACATGTCAGGGTTCTTTCGAGACATGCAAATCCGGATGAACCCAAAAACTGTGGGCAATAACTCATGAAAATGACCATAAAACACGAAAACGACGAGTTTTTAGGCATAACTCTCAAACATGTATCGGGTCTTAAGGTTGCTTTAAATAGCCCTAGAACCATAAAACTGTGGGCAATAGCTATGTAAAACGGCCATAAAACAAGAAAACGACGAGTTTCTAGTCATATCTTTCCAACATGTATTATGTCGGAAGGTCACAGAATCGCCCTAGAACCCCTAAACTGTGGGCTATAGCTCATGAAAACGCCATAAAACGCGAGAATGACGAAGCCGTCATATCTCTCAAATATGTCGGGTTCTTTCGAGACATGCAAATCCGAAACCCAAAAACTGGGCAATAACTCATGAAAATGACCATAAACACGAAAACGACGAAGTTTTAGGCATAACTCTCGAACATGTACCGGTTCTTAAGGTTTTAAATAGCCCTAGAACCATAAACTGTGGGCAATAGCTCATGAAAACGGCCATAAAACACGAGAACGGCGAAGCTCGTCATATCTCTCAAACATGTCGTGGTTCTTCGAGACATGCAAATCCGCCGAAACCCAAAACTGTGGGCAATAACTCATGAAAATGACCATAAACACGAAAACGAAGTTTTAGGCATAACTCTCAAACATGTATCGGGTCTTAAGGTTGCTTTAAATAGCCCTAGAACCATAAAACTGGGCAATAGCTCATGAAAACGGCCATAAAACAAGAAAACGACGAAGCCGGTCATATCTTTCCAACATGTATCGGAAGGTCACTAAATCGCCTAGAACCCCTAAACTGTGGGCAATAGCTCATGAAAACAGCCATAAACGCGAGAACGGCGAAGCCGTCATATCTCTCAAACATGTCAGGTTCTTTCAAGACATGCAACCGCCAAACCCAAAACAGGCAATAACTCATGCAAATGACCATAAAAGACGAAAACGACGAGTTTTTAGGCATAACTCTCAAACATGTACTGGTTCTTAAGGTTGCTTTAAATAGCCCTAGAACCATATAACTATGGGCAATAGCTCATGAAAACGCCATAAACAAGAAAACGACGAAGCCGTCATATCTTCCAACTTGTATCGTGCGAAGGTCATCAGAATCGCCTACAACCCCTAAACTGGGCAATAGCTCATGAAAACGCCATAAACGCGAGAACGGCGAAGTTTCGGTCATATCTCAAACATGTCGGTTCTTCGAGACATGCAACCGTCAAAACCCAAAAACTGTGGGCAATAACTCATGAAAATGACCATAAAACACGAAAACGACGAGTTATTAGGCATAACTCTCAAACATGTACTGGGTCTTAAGGTTGCTTGACATAGCCCTAGAACCATATAACTATGGGCAATAGCTCATTAAAATGGCCATAAAACGCGAAAACGACGAGTTTCTGGTCATATCTTTCCAACATGTATCAGGTCGGAAGGTCACTGTAAATCGCCTAGAACCCCTAAACGGTGGGCAAATATCATGAAAACGGCCATAAAACGCGAGAAGGCGAGTTTCTGGTCATATCTCAAAAATGTAACGGGTCTTACATGCCTTGCAAATTCAATTGGAACCAAAAACCGTGGGCAATAACTCATAAAAATGGCCATAAACACGAAAAAGACGAGTTTTTAGGCATAACTCTCAAACATGTATCGGGTCTTAAAGTCGTTGTAAATCGCCCTAGAACCCCAAACTGGGCAATAGCTCATGAAAACGGCCATAAAACGCGAGAACGGCGAAGTTCCGTCATAACTCTCAAACATGTCGTGGTTCTTCGAGACATGCAAATCCGATGAACCCAAAAACTGTGGGCAATAACTCATGAAAATGACCATAAAACACGAAAACGACGAGTTTTTAGGCATAACTCTCAAACATGTACCGGGTCATAAGGTTGCTTTAAATAGCCCTAGAACCATAAAACTGTGGGCAATAGCTCATGAAAACGTCCATAAAACAAGAAAACGATGAGTTTCTGGTCATATCTTTCCAACATGTATCGTCGAAGGTCACCGAATCGCCTAGAACCCTAAACTGTATAGCTCATGAAAACGGCCATAAACGCGAGAATGACGAAGCCGTCATATCTCAAACATGTCGTGGTTCTTCGAGACATGCAAACCGGTGAAACCCAAAACTGTGGGCAATAACTCATGAAAATGACCATAAACACGAAAAACGAAGTTTTAGGCATAACTCTCAAACATGTACCGGTCTTAAGGTTGCTTTAAATAGCCCTAGAACCATAAAACTGTGGCAATAGCTCATGAAAACGGCCATAAAACAAGAAAACGACGAAGTTTCGTCATATCTTTCCAACATGTATCACCGGAAGGTCATCAGAATCGCCAGAACACCTAAACTGTGGGCAATAGCTCATGAAAACAGCCATAAAACGCGAGAACGGCGAAGTTTCCGTCATATCTCTCAAACATGTCGGTTCTTTCGAGACATGCAAATCCAATAAACCCAAAACTGTGGGCAATAACTCATGAAAATGACCATAAACACGAAAACGAAGTTTTTAGGCATAACTCTCAAACATGTACCGGTCTTAAGGTTGCTTTAAATGGCCCTAGAACCATAAAACTGTGGGCAATAGCTCATGAAAACGCCATAAAACAAGAAACGACGAAGCTTCGGGTCATATCTTTCCAACATGTATCCTGAAGGTCATTTTAAATCGCCTAGAACCCATAAACTGGGCAATAGCTCATGAAAACGGCCATAAACGCGAGAACGGCGAAGCCGTCATATCTCTCAAACATGTAACGGATCTCGAGACATGCAAATTCAAATCCAAAACCGGGCAATAACTCATAAAATGGCCATAAACACGAAAACGACGAAGTTTTAGGCATAACTCTCAAACATGTACCGGTCTTAAGGTTGCTTTAAATAGCCCTAGAACCATAAAACTATGGGCAATAGCTCATGAAAACGCCATAAAACAAGAAAACGACGAAGTTTCGTCATATCTTTCCAACATGTATCGTGCAAGGTCATCAGAATCGCCTACAACCCCTAAACTGGGCAATAGCTCATGAAAACGGCCATAAAACGCGAGAACGGCGAAGCCGTCATATCTCTCAAACATGTCAGGGTTCTTTCGAGACATGCAACTCCGGCTGAAACACCAAAACTGTGGGCAATAACTCATGAAAATGCCCATAAACCACGAAAACTACGAGTTTTTAGTCATAACTCTCAAACATGTACCGGTCTAAGGTTGCTTTAAATAGCCCTAGAACCATATAACTATGGGCAATAGCTCATGAAAACGCCATAAAACGCGAAAACGACGAAGCCGTCATATCTTTCCAACATGTATCGTCGGAAGGTCATCAGAATCGCCCTAGAACCCCTAAACTGTGCGCAATAGCTCATGAAAACGGCCATAAAACGCGAGAACGACGAGTTTCTAGTCATATATCTCAAAAATGTAACGGGTTTAACATGCCTTGCAAATCCATTTGGAACCAAAAACCGTGGGTAATAACTCATAAAAATGGCCATAACACGAAAAAGACGAGTTTTTAGGCATAACTCTCAAACATGTATCGGGTCTTAAAGTCGTTGTAAATCGCCCTAGAACCCCTAAACTGTGGGCAATAGCTCATGAAATAGGCCATAAAACGCGAGAACGGCGAAGCCGTCAAATCTCTCAAACATGTCAGGGTTCTTTCGAGACATGCAAATCCGGATGAACCCAAAAATTGTGGGCAATAACTCATGAAAATGACCATAAAACACGAAAACGACGAGTTTTCAGGCATAACTCTCAAACATGTATCGGGTCATAAGATTGCTTTAAATCGCCCTAGAACCATAAAACTGTGGGCAATAGCTTATGAAAACGGCCATAAAACAAGAAAACGATGAGTTTCGTCATATCTTTCCAACATGTATCGGTCCGAAGGTCAAGAATCGCCTAGAACCCCTAAACTGTGGGCTATAGCTCATGAAAACGGCCATAAAACGCGAGAATGACGAGTTTCTGGTCATATCTCTCAAATATGTCAGGGTTCTTTCGAGCCATGCAACCGTCAAAACCCAAAACTGTGGGCAAGAACTCATGAAAATGACCATAAAACATGAAAACGACGAGGTTTTAGGCATAACTGTCAAACATGTATCGGTTCTTAAGGTTGCTTTAAATAGCCCTAGAACCATAAAACTGTGGGCAATAGCTCATGAAAACGGCCATAAAACAAGAAAACGACGAGTTTCTGGTCATATCTTTCTGACATGTATCAGCTCGGAAGGTCACTGTAAATCGCCATAGAACACCTAAACTGTGGGCAATAGCTCATGAAAACAGCCATAAAACGCGAGAACGGCGAGTTTCTGGTCATATCTCTCAGACATGTCAGGGTTCTTTCGAGACATGCAAATCCGGCTGAAACCCAAAAACTGTGGGCAATAACTCATGAAAATGACCATAAAACACGAAAACGACGAGTTTTTAGGCATAACTCTCGAACATGTACCGGGTCTTAAGGTTGCTTTAAATGGCCCTAGAACCATAAAACTATGGGCAATAGCTCATGAAAACGGCCATAAAACAAGAAAACGACGAGTTTCTGGTCATATCTTTCTGACATGTATCAGCTTGGAAGGTCATTGTAAATCGCCCTAGAACCCATAAACTGTGGGCAATAGCTCATGAAAACGGCCATAAAACGCGAGAACGGCGAGTTTCTGGTCATATCTCTCAAAAATGTAACGGATCTTACATGCCTTGCAAATTCAATTGGAACCAAAAACCGTGGGCAATAACTCATAAAAATGGCCATAAACACGAAAAAGACGAGTTTTTAGGCATAACTCTCAAACATGTATCGGGTCTTAAAGTCGTTGTAAATCGCCCTAGAACCCCAAAACTGGCCATAAAACGCGAGAACGGCGAGTTTCTGGTCATAACTCTCAAACATGTCAGGGTTCTTTCGAGACATGCAAATCCGGATGAACCCAAAAACTGTGGGCAATAACTCATGAAAATGACCATAAAACACGAAAACGACAAGTTTTTAGGCATAACTCTCAAACATGTACCGGGTCTTAAGGTTGCTTTAAATAGCCCTAGAACCATAAAACTGTGGGCAATAGCTCATGAAAACGGCCATAAAACAAGAAAACGACGAGTTTCTGGTCATATCTTTCCAACATGTATCAGGTCAGAAGGTCACTGTAAATCGCCCTCGAACCCCTAAACTGTGGGCAATAGCTCATAAAAACGGACATAAAACGCGAGAACGACGAGTTTCTGGTCATATCTCTCAAACTTGTCAGGGTTCTTTCGAGACATGCAAATCCGGCTGAAACCCAAAAACTGTGGGCAATAACTCATGAAAATGACCATAAAACACGAAAACGACGAGTTTTTAGGCATAACTCTCAAACATGTACCGGGTCTTAAGGTTGCTTTAAATAGCCCTAGAACCATAAAACTATGGGCAATAGCTCATGAAAACGGCCATAAAACAAGAAAACGATGAGTTTCTGGTCATATCTTTCCAACATGTATCAGGTCGGAAGGTCACTGTAAATCGCCCTAGAACCCCTAAACTGTGGGAAATAGCTCATGAAAACGGCCATAAAACACGAGAACGGCGAGTTTCTGGTCATATCTCTCAAACTTGTCAGGGTTCTTTCGAGACATGCAAATCCGGCTGAAACCCAAAAACTGTGGGCAATAACTCATGAAAATGACCATAAAACACGAAAACGACGAGTTTTTAGGCATAACTCTCAAACATGTACCGGGTCTTAAGGTTGCTTTAAATAGCCCTAGAACCATAAAACTATGGGCAATAGCTCATGAAAACGGCCATAAAACAAGAAAACGACGAGTTTCTGGTCATATCTTTCCAACATGTATCAGGTCGGAAGGTCACTGTAAATCGCCCTCGAACCCCTAAACTGAGGGCAATAGCTCATAAAAACGGCCATAAAACACGAGAACGGCGAGTTTCTGGTCATATCTCTCAAACTTGTCAGGGTTCTTTCGAGACATGCAAATCCGGCTGAAACCCAAAAACTGTGGGCAATAACTCATGAAAATGACCATAAACACGAACAAGACGAGTTTTTAGGCATACCTCTCAAACATGTATCGGGTCTTAAGGTTGCTTTAAATAGCCCTAGAACCATAAAACTGTGGGCAATAGCTCATGAAAACGGCCCTAAAACAAGAAAACGACGAGTTTCTGGTCAGATCTTTCCAACATGTATCAGGTCGGAAGGTCATCAAATCGCCCTAGAACCCCTAAACTGTGGGCAATAGCTCATGAAAATAGCCATAAAACGCGAGAACGGCGAGTTTCTGGTCATATCTCTCAAACATGTCAGGGTTCTTTCAAGACATGCAAATCCGGCTAAAACCCAAAATCTGTGGGCAATAACTCATGAAAATGACCATAAAACACGAAAACGACGAGTTTTTAGGCATAACTCTCAAACATGTACCGGGTGTAAAGGTTGCTTTAAATAGCCCTAGAACCATATAACTATGGGCAATAGCTCATGAAAACGGCCGTAAAACGTGAAAACGACGAGTTTCTGGTCATATCTTTCCAACTTGTATCAGGTACGAAGGTCACTGTAAATCGCCTACAACCCCTAAACAGTGGGCAATAGCTCATGAAAACGGCCATAAAACGCGAGAACGGCGAGTTTCTGGTCATATCTCTCAAACATGTCAGGGTTCTTTCGAGACATGCAAATCCGGCTGAAACCCAAAAACTGTGGGCAATAACTCATGAAAATGCCCATAAAACACGAAAACGACGAGTTTTTAGGCATAACTCTCAAACATGTACCGGGTCTTAAGGTTGCTTTAAATAGCCCTAGAACCATATAACTATGGGCAATAGCTCATGAAAACGGCCGTAAAACGCGAAAACGACGAGTTTCTGGTCATATCTTTCCAACATGTATCAGGTCGGAAGGTCACTGTAAATCGCCCCTAGAACCCCTAAACAGTGGGCAATAGCTCATGAAAACGGCCATAAAACGCGAGAACGACGAGTTTCTGGTCATATCTCTCAAAAATGTAACGGGTCTTACATGCCTTGCAAATTCAATTGGAACAAAAAACCGTGGGCAATAACTCATAAAAATGGCCATAAACACGAAAAAGACGAGTTTTTAGGCATAACTCTCAAACATGTATCGGGTCTTAAAGTCGTTGTAAATCGCCCTAGAACCCCAAAACTGTGGGCAATAGCTCATGAAAACGGCCATAAAACGCGAGAACGGCGGGAAGCTGGTCATAACTCTCAAACACGTCATGGTTCTTTCGAGACATGCAAATCCGGATGAACCCAAAAACTGTGGGCAATAACTCATGAAAATGACCATAAAACACGAAAACGACGAGTTTTTAGGCATAACTCTCAAACATGTACCGGGTCTTAAGGTTGCTTTAAATAGCCCTAGAACCATAAAACTGTGGGCAATAGCTCATGAAAACGGCCATAAAACAAGAAAACGACGAGTTTCTGGTCATATCTTTCCAACATGTATCAGGTCGGAAGGTCACAGTAAATCGCCCTAGAACCCCTAAACTGTGGGCAATAGCTCATGAAAACGGCCATAAAACGCGAGAACGACGAGTTTCTGGTCATATCTCTCAAACATGTCAGGGTTCTTTCGAGACATGCAAATCCGGCTGAAACCCAAAAACTGTGGGCAATAACTCATGAAAATGACCATAAAACACGAAAACGACGAGTTTTTAGGCATAACTCTCAAACATGTACCGGGTCTTAAGGTTGCTTTAAATAGCCCTAGAACCATAAAACTATGGGCAATAGCTCATGAAAACGTTCATAAAACAAGAAAACGACGAGTTTCTGGTCAGATCTTTCCAACATGTATCAGGTCGGAAGTTCACTGTAAATCGCCCCTAGAACCCCTAAACAGTGGGCAATAGCTCATGAAAACGGCCATAAAACGCGAGAACGGCGAGTTTCTGGTCATATCTCTCAAACTTGTCAGGGTTCTTTCGAGACATGAAATCCGGCTGAAACCCAAAAACTGTGGGAAATAACTCATGAAAATGACCATAAACACGAACAAGACGAGTTTTTAGGCATACCTCTCAAACATGTATCGAGTCTTAAGGTTGCTTTAAATAGCCCTAGAACACATAAAACTGTGGGCAATAGCTCATGAAAACGGCCATAAAACAAGAAAACGACGAGTTTCTGGTCAGATCTTTCCAACATGTATCAGGTCGGAAGGTCACTAAATCGCCCTAGAACCCCTAAACTGTGGGCAATAGCTCATGAAAACAGCCATAAAACGCGAGAACGGCGAGTTTCTGGTCATATCTCTCAAACATGTCAGGGTTCCTTCAAGACATGCAAATCCGGCTAAAACCCAAAATCTGTGGGCAATAACTCATGCAAATGACCATAAAACACGAAAACGACGAGTTTTTAGGCATAACTCTCAAACATGTACCGGGTCTTAAGGTTGTTTTAAATAGCCCTAGAACCATAAAATTGTGGGCAATAGCTCATGAAAACGGCCGTAAAACGCGAAAACGACGAGTTTCTGGTCATATCTTTCCAACTTGTATCAGGTCGAAAGGTCACTAAATCGCCCTAGAACCCCTAAAATGTGGGCAATAGCTCATGAAAACAGCCATAAAACGCGAGAACGGCGATTTTCTGGTCATATCTCTCAAACATATCAGGGTTCTTTCAAGACATGCAAATCCGGCTAAAACCCAAAATCTGTGGGCAATAACTCATGCAAATGACCATAAAAGACGAAAACGACGAGTTTTTAGGCATAACTCTCAAACATGTACCGGGTCTTAAGGTTGCTTTAAATAGCCCTAGAACCATAAATCCGTGGGCAATAGCTCATGAAAACGGCCGTAAAACGCGAAAACGACGAGTTTCTGGTCATATCTTTCCAACTTGTATCAGGTACGAAGGTCACTGTAAATCGCCTACAACCCCTAAACAGTGGGCAATAGCTCATGAAAACGGCCATAAAACGCGAGAACGGCGAGTTTCTGTTATATCTCTCAAACATGTCATGGTTCTTTCGAGACATGCAAATCCGGCTGAAACCCAAAAACTGTGGGCAATAACTCATGAAAATGCCCATAAAACACGAAAACGACGAGTTTTTAGGCATAACTCTCAAACATGTACCGGGTCTTAAGGTTGCTTTAAATAGCCCTAGAACCATAAAACTATGGGCAATAGCTCATGAAAACGTTCATAAAACAAGAAAACGACGAGTTTCTGGTCAGATCTTTCCAACATGTATCAGGTCGGAAGTTCACTGTAAATCGCCCCTAGAATCCCTAAACAGTGGGCAATAGCTCATGAAAACGGCCATAAAACGCGAGAACGGCGAGTTTCTGGTCATATCTCTCAAACTTGTCAGGGTTCTTTCGAGACATGCAAATCCGGCTGAAACCCAAAAACTGTGGGCAATAACTCATGAAAATGACCATAAACACGAACAAGACGAGTTTTTAGGCATACCTCTCAAACATGTATCGGGTCTTAAGGTTGGTTTAAATAGCCCTAGAACCATAAAACTGTGGGCAATAGCTCATGAAAACGGCCATAAAACAAGAAAACGACGAGTTTCTGGTCAGATCTTTCCAACATGTATCAGGTCGGAAGGTCACTAAATCGCCCTAGAACCCCTAAACTGTGGGCAATAGCTCATGAAAACAGCCATAAAACGCTTGAACGACGAGTTTCTGGTCATATCTCTCAAACATGTCAGGGTTCTTTCAAGACATGCAAATCCGGCTAAAACCCAAAATCTGTGGGCAATAACTCATGCAAATGACCATAAAAGACGAAAACGACGAGTTTTTAGGCATAACTCTCAAACATGTATCGGGTCTTAAGGTTGATTAAAATAGCCCTAGAACCATATAACTATGGGCAATAGCTCATGAAAACGGCCGTAAAACGCGAAAACGACGAGTTTCTGGTCATATCTTTCCAACATGTATCAGGTCGGAAGGTCACTGTAAATCGCCCCTAGAACCCCTAAACAGTGGGCAATAGCTCATGAACGCCATAAACGCGAGAAAAATGAAGCTGGTCATATCTCTCAAAAATGTAACGGTCTTACATGCCTTGCAAATTCAATTGGAACAAAAACGCGGGCAATAACTCATAAAATGGCCATAAACACGAAAAGACGAAGTTATTAGGCATACCTCTCAAACATGTATCGGGCCTAAAAGTCGTTGTAAATCGCCCTAGAATCCCAAAACTGTGGGCAATAGCTCATGAAAACGGCCATAAAACGCGAGAACGGCGAGTTTCTGGTTATAACTCTCAAACATGTCAGGGTTCTTTCGAGACATGCAAATCCGGATGAACCCAAAAATTGTGGGCAATAACTCATGAAAATGACCATAAAACACGAAAACGACGAGTTTTTAGGCTTAACTCTCAAACATGTACTGGGTCTTAAGGTTGCTTTAAATAGCCCTAGAACCATAAAACTGTGGGCAATAGCTCATGAAAACGGCCATAAAACAAGAAAACGACGAGTTTCTGGTCATATCTTTCCAACATGTATTAGGTCGGAAGGTCACTGTAAATCGCCCTAGAACCCCTAAATCAGGCTATAGCTCATGAAAACGGCCATAAAACGCGAACGACGAGTTTGGTCATATCTCTCAAACATGTCATGTCGTGGTTCTTCGAGACATGCAACCGTGAAACCCAAAGCGTGGGCAATAACTCATGAAAATGACCATAAACACGAAACGACGAAGTTTTAGGCATAACACTCAAACACGCATCGGGTCTTAAGGTTGCTTTAAATATCCCTAGAACCATAAAACTGTAATAGCTCATGAAAACGGCCATAAAACAAGAAAACGACGAAGCTTCGGTCATATCTTTCCAACATGTATCAGGTCGAAGGTCAGAATCGCCGAACCCTAAACTATGGGCAATAGCTCATAAAACGACATAAAACGCGAGAACGACGAAGCCGGTCATATGTCTCAAACTTATCGTGTTCTTTCGAGACATGCAACCGTCAAAACCCAAAACTGTGGGCAATAACTCATGCAATGACCATAAACGAAAACGACGAAGTTTTAGGCATAACTCTCAAACATGTACCGGGTCTTAAGGTTGCTTTAAATAGCCCTAGAACCATAAATCGGGCAATAGCTCATGAAAACGCCATAAACAAGAAAACGACGAGTTTACGGTCATATCTTTCCAACATGTATCGTCGGAAGGTCATCAGAATCGCCTCGAACCCTTAAATCATGGGCAATAGATCATAAAACGGCCATAAACACGAGAACGGCGAAGCTCGTCATATCTCTCAAACTTGTCGGGGTTCTTTCGAGACATGCAACCGCCGAAACCCAAATCGTGGGCAATAACTCATGCAAATGACCATAAACACGAAACGACGAGTTTTAGGCATAACACTCAAACACGTCGGGTCTTAAGGTTGCTTTAAATATCCCTAGAACCATAAATCAGGCAATAGCTCATGAAAACGCCATAAAACAAGAAACGACGAAGTTTCGTCATATCTTTCCAACATGTATCGGTCGGAAGGTCATCAGAATCTCCTCGAACCCCTAAAATGTGGGCAATAGCTCATAAAACGGCCATAAAACGAACGGCGAAGCTGGTCATATCTCTCAAACTTGTCAGGGTTCTTTCGAGACATGCAAATCCGGCTGAAACCCAAAAACTGTGGGCAATAACTCATGAAAATGACCATAAACACGAACAAGACGAGTTTTTAGGCATACCTCTCAAACATGTATCGGGTCTTAAGGTTGCTTTAAATAGCCCTAGAACCATAAAACTGTGGCCAATAGCTCACGAAAACTGCCATAAAACAAGAAAACGACGAAGCTCGGTCGATCTTTCCAACATGTATCGTGCCCAAGGTCACTAAATCGCCCACCCACATGTTTGAGAGTTATGACCAAAACTCACGGCTTCGTGGTTTTATGGCCGTTTTCATGAGTTATTGCCCATAGTTTTTGGGTTCCAAGCTGATTTGCAAGGCATGTATGACGCGTTACATGTTTGAGAGACATGACCAAAAACTCATAGTTTTCGGTTTGAGTGGTATGACCCAAAACTCGTAGTTTTCGCGTTTTATGGTTGTTTTCATGAGCTATTGCCCACAGTTTTAGGTTCTAGGGCTATTTACAGCAACCTTAAGACCTGGTACATGTTTGAGAGTTATGACCAAAAACTCATCGCTTTCATGTTTTATGGCTGTTTTCATGAGTTATTTCCCAAAGTATTGGGTTCCAGGCGGATTTCCATGCCTCATAAGACCCCTTACGTGTTTGAGGGATATGACCAGAAACTCGTCCTATTCTCATTTTATGTTCGTTTTATGAGCTATTGGCTATAATTTTGGGGTTCCAGGGCGATTTAAAACGACTTTACGACCCGATACATGTTTGAGAGATATGACCAAAAACTCGTTGTTTTTGTGTTTTTTCCAATTTTCATGAGTTATTGCCCATAGTTTCTGGGTTCCAGGTAGATTTGCAAGGCCTGCAAGACCCGTTATGTGTTTTAGAGCTATGACTAAAAACTCGTAGTTTACGCATTTTATGGCCCCTTTCATGAGCTATTGCCCACTGTTTGAGGGTTCCAAGGAGATTTACAACGAACGTAAAACCCGATACATGTTTGAGAGATATGACCCAGAACACGCAGTTTTTGCGTTTTATGGATGTTTTCATGAGCTATTGCCCACCGTTTTATGGTTCCAGGGCGATTTACAGCACCATAAGACCAGATACATGTTTGAGTGTTATGACCAAAAACTCGTCGCTTTCGGGTTTTATGGTCGTTTTTATGAGCTATTCCCCATAGTTTTATGGTTCCATGGCGATTTAAAGGGACCTTAAGACCCGAAACATGTTTGAGAGTTATGACCAAAAACTCGCCGGTTTCGTGTTTTATGGCCGTTTTCATGAGTTATTGCCCACAGTTTTTGGGTTCCAACCGGATTTGCAAGGCCTGTATGAGGCGTTACATGTTTGAGAGACATGACTAAAAACTCATAGTTTTCAGTTTGAGTGATATCACCCAGAACTCACATTTTTCTTATTTTATGGCTATTTTCATGAGCTATTGCCCATCGTTTTTTGGTTCCAGTGCGATTTACAGCAACCTTAAGAACTGGTACATGCTTGAGAGTTATGACCAAAATCTCGTAGCTTTCGTGTTTTATGGTCGTTTTCATGAGCTATTCCCCATAGTTTTATGGTTTCAGGGGGATTTAAAGCGACCTTAAGACCCGATACATGTTTGAGAGTTATGACCAAAAACTCGTTGTTTTAGTGTTTTCTAGCCTTTGTCATGAGTTATTGACCATATTTTTTGGGTTTCTGACGGATTTGCAAGGCCTGTAAGACCTGTTACATGTTTGAGAGAAATGACTAAAACTCATAGTTTTCGTTTGAGAGATATGACCCAAAACTCAAGTTTTTTGCGGTTTATGGTTGTTTTCATGAGCTATTGCCCACAGTTTTTTGGTTCTAGGGCTATTTACGGCAACCTTAAGACCCGATACATGTTTGAGAGTTATGACCAAAAACTCACGGCTTTCGTGTTTTATGGCCGCTTTCATGAGTTATTGCCCATAGTTTTGTGTTCCGTGCGATTTCCATGCCTCATAAGACCCTTACGTGTTTGAGAGATATGACTAGAAACTCGTCCTATTCTCATTTTATGGTCGCTTTATGAGCTATTTCCTATGCTTTGAAGTCCTAGGGCGATTTAAAATGACCTTAAGACCCGATACATGTTTGAGAGATATGACCAAAACTCGTTGTTTCGTTTTTTCCAATTGTCATGAGTTATTGCCCACTGTTTTTGGCTTCCAGGCAGATTTGCAAGGCCTGCAAGACCCGTTATATGTTTTAGTGGTATGACTAAAAACTCGTATTTTTCGCGTTTGATGGCTGCTTTCATGAGCTATTGCCCACTGTTTTGGTGTTTCAAGGAGATTTACAACGACCGTAAAACCGATAGATGTTTGAGAGATATGACCCAAAACACGCAGTTTTCGCGACTTATGGCTATTTTCATGAGCTATTGCCCATCGTTTTTTGGTTCCAGTGGGATTTACAGCACCATAAGACCAGATACATGTTTGAGAGTTATGACCAAAAATTCGTCGCTTTCGTGTTTTATGGTCGTTTTTATGAGCTATTCCCCATAGTTTTATGGTTCCAGGGCGATTTAAATAGACCTTAAGACCCGACACATGTTTGAGAGTTATGACCAAAAACTCGCCGGTTTCGTGTTTTATGGCCGTTTTCATGAGTTATTGCCCATAGTTTTTGCGTTCCAAGCTGATTTGCAAGGCATGTATGACGCGTTACATGTTTGAGAGACATGACCAAAAACTCATAGTTTTAGGTTTGAGTGATATGACCCAAAACTCGTAGTTTTCGCGTTTTATGGTTGTTTTCATGAGCTATTGCCCACAGTTTTGGGTTCTAGGGCTATTTACAGCAACCTTAAGACCTGGTACATGTTTGAGAGTTATGAGCAAAAACTCGTCGCTTTCATGTTTTATGGCTGTTTTCATGAGTTATTTCCCAAAGTATTGGGTTCCAGGCGGATTTCCATGCCTCATAAGACCCCTTACGTGTTTGAGGGATCTGACCAGAAACTCGTCCTATTCTCATTTTATGTTCGTTTTATGAGCTATTGGCTATAGTTTTGGGGTTCCAGGGCGATTTAAAACGACTTTACGACCCGATACATGTTTGAGAGATATGACCAAAAACTCGTTGTTTTCGTATTTTTTCCAATTTTCATGAGTTATTGCCCATAGTTTCTGGGTTCCAGGTAGATTTGCAAGGCCTGCAAGACCCGTTATGTGTTTTAGAGCTATGACTAAAAACTCGTAGTTTACGCATTTTATGGCCCCTTTCATGAGCTATTGCCCACTGTTTGGGGGTTCCAGGGAGATTTACAACGAACGTAAAACCCGATACATGTTTGAGAGATATGACCCAGAACACGCAGTTTTTGCGTTTTATGGATGTTTTCATGAGCTATTGCCCACCGTTTTATGGTTCCAGGGCGATTTACAGCACCATAAGACCAGATACATGTTTGAGTGTTATGACCAAAAACTCGTCGCTTTCGGGTTTTATGGTCGTTTTTATGAGCTATTCCCCATAGTTTTATGGTTCCATGGCGATTTAAAGCGACCTTAAGACCCGAAACATGTTTGAGAGTTATGACCAAAAACTCACGGCTTTTTGTTTTATGGCCGCTTTCATGAGTTATTGCCCACGCTTTTGGGTTCCAACGGATTTGCAAGGCCTGTATGACGCGTTACATGTTTGAGAGACATGACTAAAAACTCATAGTTTTCGGTTTGAGTGATATCACCCGTAACTCACATTTTTCGCTTTATGGCTATTTTCATGAGCTATTGCCCATCGCTTTTTTGGTTCCAAAGGCGATTTACAAAGAACCTTAAGACCTGGTACATGCTTGAGAGTTATGACCAAAATCTCGTAGCTTTCGTGTTTTATGGTCGTTTTCATGAGCTATTCCCCATAGTTTTATGGTTTCAGGGGGATTTAAAGCGACCTTAAGACCCGATACATGTTTGAGAGTTATGACCAAAAACTCGTTGTTTTAGTGTTTTCTAGGCTTTGTCATGAGTTATTGCCCATATTTTTGGGTTCCAACCAGATTTGCAAGGCCTGTCAGACCTGTTACATGTTTGAGAGAAATGACTAAAAAATCATAATTTTCGGTTTGAGAGATATGACCCAAAACTCGAAGTTTTTGCGGTTTATGGTTGTTTTCATGAGCTATTGCCCACAGTTTTTTGGTTCTAGGTCTATTTACGGCAACCTTAAGACCCGATACATGTTTGAGAGTTATGACCAAAAACTCGCCGGTTTCGTGTTTTATGGCCGTTTTCATGAGTTATTGCCCATAGTTTTGTGTTCCAGGCGTATTTCCATGCCTCATAAGACCCCTTACGTGTTTGAGAGATATGACCAGAAACTCGTCCTATTCTCATTTTATGGTCGTTTTATGAGCTATTGCCTACTGTTTTGAAGTCCTAGGGCGATTTAAAATGACCTTAAGACCCGATACATGTTTGAGAGATATGACCAAAAAACTCGTTGTTTTCGTGTTTTTTCCAATTGTCATGAGTTATTGCCCACTGTTTTTGGCTTCCAGGCAGATTTGCAAGGCCTGCAAGACCCGTTATATGTTTTAGTGGTATGACTAAAAACTCGTATTTTTCGCGTTTGATGGCCGCTTTCATGAGCTATTGCCCACTGTTTTGGTGTTGCAAGGAGATTTACAACGACCGTAAAACCGATAGATGTTTGAGAGATATGACCAAAAACACAGCCATTCGCGACTTATGGCTATTTTCATGAGCTATTGCCCATCGCTTTTTGGTTCCAAAGTCGATTTACAGACCATAAGACCAGATACATGTTTGAGAGTTATGACCAAAAATTCGTCGCTTTCGGTTTTATGGTCGCTTTTATGATCTATTCCCCATAGTTTTATGGTTCCGATGCGATTTAAATAGACCTTAAGACCCGACACATGTTTGAGAGTTATGACTAAAACTCACCGGTTTTCGGTTTTATGGCCGCTTTCATGAGTTATTGCCCATAGTTTTGGGTTCCAAGCTGATTTGCAAGGCATGTATGACGTTACATGTTTGAGAGACATGACCAAAACTCATAGTTTTAGGTTTGAGTGATATGACCCAAAACTCGTAGTTTTCGCTTTTATGGTTGTTTTCATGAGCTATTGCCCACGCTTTTGGGTTCTAGGGCTATTTACAAAGAACCTTAAGACCTGGTACATGTTTGAGAGTTATGACCAAAACTCGTCGCTTTCATGTTTTATGGCTGTTTTCATGAGTTATTTCCCAAAGTATTGGGTTCCAGGAAGGATTTCCATGCCTCATAAGACCCTTACGTGTTTGAGGGATATGACCGTAAACTCGTCCTATTCTCATTTTATGTTCGCTTTATGAGCTATGGCTATAGTTTTGGGGTTCCAGGGCGATTTAAAACGACTTTATGACCCGATACATGTTTGAGAGATATGACCAAAAACTCGTTGTTTTCGTGTTTTTTCCAATTTTCATGAGTTATTGCCCATAATTTCTGGGTTCCAGGTAGATTTGCAAGGCCTGCAAGACCCGTTATGTATTTTAGAGCTATGACTAAAAACTCGTAGTTTACGCATTTTATGGCCCCTTTCATGAGCTATTGCCCACTGTTTGGGGGTTCCAGGGAGATCTACAACGAACGTCAAATCCGATACATGTATGAGAGATATGACCCAGAACACGCAGTTTTTGCGTTTTATGGATGTTTTCATGAGCTATTGCCCACCGTTTTGTGGTTCCGTATGCTAAGACCATAAGACCGGATACATGTTTGAGTGTTATGACCAAAACTGCCGCTTCGGGTTTTATGGTCGCTTTATGAGCTATTCCCCATAGTTTTATGGTTCCATGGCGATTTAAAGCGACCTTAAGACCGAAACATGTTTGAGAGTTATGACCAAAAACTCACGCTTTCATGTTTTATGGCCGTTTTCATGAGTTATTGCCCAAAGTTTTGGGTTCCAACGGATTTGCATGCCTCATAAGACCCTTACATGTTTGAGAGATATGACCGTAAACTCGCCCTATTCTCATTTTATGGTCGCTTTATGAGCTATTGCCCATAGTTTTTGGTTCCAGGGATTTAAAACGACCTTAAGACCCGATACATGTTTGAGAGTTATGACCAAAAACGTTGTTTTCGTGTTTTTCCAATTTTCATGAGTTATTGCCCATAGTTTTTGGGTTCCAGTAGATTTGCAAGGCCTTAAGACCCGTTACATGTTTGAGAGTTATGACTAAAAACTCGTTGTTTTAGTGTTTTATGGCCCTTTCATGAGCTATTGCCCACTTTTTGGGGTTCCAGGAGATTTACAACGAACCTTAAACCCGATACATGTTTGAGAGATATGACCCAAAACTCGCAGTTTTTGCGTTTTATGGATGTTTTCATGAGCTATTGCCCACCGCTTTTTGGTTCCAGGTCGATTTCCATGCCCATAAGACCCGATACATGTTTGAGAGTTATGACCAAAACTCGTCGCTATTCGGTTTTATGGTCGCTTTTATGAGCTATTGCCCACAGTTTTATGGTTCCCGGGCGTTTTAAAATGACCTTAAGACCCGATACATGTTTGAGAGATATGACCAAAAACTCCGTTGTTTTCGTGTTTTTCCAATTGTCATGAGTTATTGCCCATAGTTTTTGGTTCCTAGGATTTGCAAGGCTGCAAGAGACCGTTATATGTTTTAGTGGTATGACTAAAAACTCATATTTTTCGCGTTTGATGGCCGCTTTCATGATCTATTGCCCACTGCTTTGGTGTTGCAAAGATTTACAATGAAAGTAACCCGATAGATGTTTGAGAGATATGACCCAAAACACGCAGTTTTGGCGACTTATGGCTACTTTCATGAGCTATTAACCATCGTTTTTTGGTTCCAGTGCGATTTACAGCACCATAAGACCAGATACATGTTTGAGAGTTATGACCAAAATCTCGTCGCTTTCGTGTTTTATGGTCGTTTTTATGATCTAATCCCCATAGTTTTATGGTTCCAGGGAGATTTAAAGCGACCTTAAGACCCGACACATGTTTGAGAGTTATGACCAAAAACTCGCCGGTTTCGTGTTTTATGGCCGTTTTCATGAGTTATTGCCCACAGTTTTTGGGTTCCAAGCGGATTTGCAAGGCCTGTATGACGCGTTACATGTTTGAGAGACATGACTAAAAACTCATAGTTTTCGGTTTGAGTGATATGACCCAAAACTCGTAGTTTCGCGTTTTATGGTTGTTTTCATGAGCTATTGCCCACAGTTTTAGGTTCTAGGGCTATTTACAGCAACCTTAAGACCTGGTACATGTTTGAGAGTTATGACCAAAAACTCTTCGCTTTCATGTTTTACGGCTGTTTTCATGAGTTATTTCCCAAAGTATTGGGTTCCAGTGATTTCCATGCCTCATAAGACCCTTACGTGTTTGAGGATATGACCGAACTTCGTCCTATTCTCATTTTATGTTCGTTTTATGAGCTATTGCCTATAGTTTTGGGGTTCCAGGGCGATTTAAAACGACTTTACGACCCGATACATGTTTGAGAGATATGACCAAAACCTCATTGTTTTCGTGTTTTTTCCAATTTTCATGAGTTATTGCCCATAGTTTTTGGGTTCCAGGTAGATTTGCAAGGCCTGGAAGACCCGTTATATGTTTTAGAGCTATGACTAAAAACTCGTAGTTTACGCATTTTATGGCCCCTTTCATGAGCTATTGCCCACTGTTTTGGGGTTCTAGGGAGATTTACAACGAACGTAAAACCCGATACATGTTTGAGAGATATGACCCAGAACACGCAGTTTTTGCGTTTTATGGATGTTTACATGAGCTATTGCCCACCGTTTTATGGTTCCAGGGCGATTTACAACACCATAAGACCAGATACATGTTTGAGTGTTATGACCAAAAACTCGTCGCTTTCGGGTTTTATGGTCGTTTTTATGAGCTATTCCCCATAGTTTTATGGTTCCATGGCGATTTAAAGCGACCTTAAGACCCGAAATATGTTTGAGAGTTATGACCAAAAACTCGCCGGTTTCGTGTTTTATGGCCGTTTTCATGAGTTATTGCCCACAGTTTTTGGGTTCCAAGCGGATTTGCAAGGCCTGTATGACACGTTACATGTTTGAGAGACATGACTAAAAACTCATAGTTTTCGGTTTGAGTGATATCACCCAGAAGTCACAGTTTTCTCGTTTTATGGCTATTTTCATGAGCTATTGCCCATCGTTTTTTGGTTCCATAGGATATTTACAAAGAACCTTAAGACCTGGTACATGCTTGAGAGTTATGACCAAAATCTCGTAGCTTTCGTGTTTTATGGTCGCTTTTATGAGCTATTCCCCATAGTTTTATGGTTCCGTGGGATTTAAAGCGACCTTAAGACCCGATACATGTTTGAGAGTTATGACCAAAAACTCGTTGTTTTCGTGTTTTATGGCCGTTTTCATGAGTTATTGCCCATATTTTTGGGTTCCAAGCGGATTTGCAAGGCCTGTAAGACGTTACATGTTTGAGAGAAATGACTAAAACTCATAGTTTTCGGTTTGAGATATGACCCAAAACTCAAGTTTTTGCGGTTTATGGTTGTTTCATGAGCTATTGCCCATAGTTTTTGGTTCTAGGGCTATTTACACCAACCTTAAGACCTGGTACATGTTTGAGAGTTATGACCAAAACTCGCCGCTTTCATGTTTTATGGCTGTTTTCATGAGTTATTGCCCATAGTATTGGGTTCCAGTGCGGATTTCCATGCCTCATAAGACCCCTTACGTGTTTGAGGGATATGACCAGAAACTCGTCCTACTCTCATTTTATGTTCGTTTTATGAGCTATTGCCTATAGTTTTGGGGTTCCAGGGCGATTTAAAACGACTTTACGACCCGATACATGTTTGAGAGATATGACCAAAAACTCGTTGTTTTCGTGTTTTTTCCAATTTTCATGAGTTATTGCCCATAGTTTCTGGGTTCCAGGTAGATTTGCAAGGCCTGCAAGACCCGTTATATATTTTAGTGGTATGACTAAAAACTTGTATTTTTCGCGTTTGATGGCCGCTTTCATGAGCTATTGCCCACTGTTTTGGTGTTCCAAGGAGATTTACAATGACCGTAAAACCCGATAGATGTTTGAGAGATATGACCCAAAACACGCAGTTTTGGCGACTTATGGCTACTTTCATGAGCTATTGCCCGTCGTTTTTTGGTTCCAGTAGATTTACAAAGACCATAAGACCGATACATGTTTGAGAGTTATGACCAAAATCTCGTCGCTTTCGTGTTTTATGGTCGTTTTTATGAGCTAATCCCCATAGTTTTATGGTTCCAGGGCGATTTAAAGAGACCTTAAGACCCGACACATGTTTGAGAGTTATGACAAAAACTCACGGCGTTTCATGTTTTATGGCCGTTTTCATGAGTTATTGCCCACAGCTTTTGGGTTCCAACCGGATTTGCAAGGCCTGTATGAGGCGTTACATGTTTGAGAGACATGACTAAGAACTCATAGTTTTCGGTTTGAGTGATATGACCCAAAACTCGTAGTTTAGTGTTTTATGGTTGTTTTCATGAGCTATTGCCCACAGTTTTAGGTTCTAGGGCTATTTACAGCAACCTTAAGACCTGGTACATGTTTGAGAGTTATGACCAAAAACTCGCCGCTTTCATGTTTTACGGCTGTTTTCATGAGTTATTTCCCAAAGTATTGGGTTCCAGGCGGATTTCCATGCCTCATAAGACCCCTTACGTGTTTGAGGGATATGACCAGAAACTCGTCCTATTCTCATTTTATGTTCGTTTTATGAGCTATTGCCTATAGTTTTGGGGTTCCAGGGCGATTTAAAACGACTTTACGACCCGATACATGTTTGAGAGATATGACCAAAACCTCATTGTTTTCGTGTTTTTTCCAATTTTCATGAGTTATTGCCCATAGTTTTTGGGTTCCAGGTAGATTTGCAAGGCCTGGAAGACCCGTTATATGTTTTAGAGCTATGACTAAAAACTCGTAGTTTACGCATTTTATGGCCCCTTTCATGAGCTATTGCCCACTGTTTTGGGGTTCCAGGAGATTTACAACGTAAAACCGATACATGTTTGAGAGATATGACCCGTAACACGCAGTTTTATGCGTTTTATGGATGTTTTCATGAGCTATTGCCCACCGCTTTATGGTTCCAGGCGATTTACACCATAAGACCAGATACATGTTTGGGTGTTATGACCAAAAACTCGTCGCTTTCGGGTTTTATGGTCGTTTTTATGAGCTATTCCCCATAGTTTTATGGTTCCATGGCGATTTAAAGGGACCTTAAGACCCGAAACATGTTTCAGAGTTATGACCAAAAACTCGCCGGTTTCATGTTTTATGGCCGTTTTCATGAGTTATTGCCCACAGTTTTTGGGTTCCAACCGGATTTGCAAGGCCTGTATGAGGCGTTACATGTTTGAGAGACATGACTAAGAACTCATAGTTTTCGGTTTGAGTGATATGACCCAAAACTCATAGTTTCGCGTTTTATGGTTGTTTTCATGAGCTATTGCCCACAGTTTTAGGTTCTAGGGTTATTTACACCAACCTTAAGACCTGGTACATGTTTGAGAGTTATGACCAACAACTCGTCGCTTTCATGTTTTATGGCTGTTTTCATGAGTTATTGCCCAAAGTATTGGGTTCCAGGCGGATTTCCATGCCTCATAAGACCCCTTACGTGTTTGAGGGATATGACCAGAAACTCGTCCTATTCTCATTTTATGGTCGTTTTATGGGCTATTGCCTATAGTTTTGGGGTTCCAGGGCGATTTAAAACGACTTTACGACCCGATACATGTTTGAGAGATATGACCAAAAACTCGTTGTTTTCGTGTTTTTTCAAATTTTCATGAGTTATTGCCCATAGTTTCTGGGTTCCAGGTAGATTTACAAGGCCTGCAAGACCCGTTATATATTTTAGTGGTATGACTAAAAACTTGTATTTTTCGCGTTTGATGGCCGCTTTCATGAGCTATTGCCCACTGTTTTGGTGTTCCAAGGAGATTTACAACGACCGTAAAACCCGATAGATGTTTGAGAGATATGACCCAAAACACGCAGTTTTGGCGACTTATGGCTACTTTCATGAGCTATTGCCCATCGTTTTTTGGTTCCAGTGCGATTTACAGCACCATAAGACCAGATACATGTTTGAGAGTTATGACCAAAAATTCGTCGCTTTCGTGTTTTATGGTCGTTTTTATGAGCTATTCCCCATAGTTTTATGGTTCCAGGGCGATTTAAAGAGACCTTAAGACCCGACACATGTTTGAGAGTTATGACAAAAACTCGCCGGTTTCGTGTTTTATGGCCGTTTTCATGAGTTATTGCCCACAGTTTTTGGGTTCCAAGCGGATTTGCAAGGCCTGTATGACGCGTTACATGTTTGAGCGACATGACTAAGAACTCATAGTTTTCGGTTTGAGTGATATGACCCAAAACCTGCAGTTTCCGCGTTTTATGGTTGTTTCCATGAGCTATTGCCCATAGTTTTAGGTTCTAGGGCTATTTACAGCAACCTTAAGACCTGGTACATGTTTGAGAGTTATGACCAAAAACTCATCGCTTTCATGTTTTACGGCTGTTTTCATGAGTTATTTCCCAAAGTATTGGGTTCCAGGCGGATTTCCATGCCTCATAAGACCCCTTACGTGTTTGAGGGATATGACCAGAAACTCGTCCTATTCTCATTTTATGTTCGTTTTATGAGCTATTGCCTATAGTTTTGGGGTTCCAGGGCGATTTAAAACGACTTTACGACCCGATACATGTTTGAGAGATATGACCAAAAACTCATTGTTTTCGTGTTTTTTCCAATTTTCATGAGTTATTGCCCATAGTTTTTGGGTTCCAGGTAGATTTGCAAGCCCTGCAAGACCCGTTATATGTTTTAGAGCTATCACTAAAAACTCGTAGTTTACGCATTTTATGGCCCCTTTCATGAGCTATTGCCCACTGTTTTGGGGTTCCAGGGAGATTTACAACGAACGTAAAACCCGATACATGTTTGAGAGATATGACCCAGAACACGCAGAATTTGCGCTATATGGATGTTTTTATGAGCTATTGCCCACCGTTTTATGGTTCCAGGGCGATTTACAGCACCATAAGACCAGATACATGTTTGAGTGTTATGACCAAAAACTCGTCGCTTTCGGGTTTTATGGTCGTTTTTATGAGCTATTCCCCATAGTTTTATGGTTCCATGGCGATTTAAAGTGACCTTAAGACCCAAGACATGTTTGAGAGTTATGACCAAAAACTCGCCGGTTTCGTGTTTTATGGCCGTTTTCATGAGTTATTGCCTGCCCAGTTTTGGGTTCAAGCGGATTTGCAAGGCCTGTACGCGTTACATGTTTGAGAGACATGACTAAAACTCATAGTTTTCGGTTTGAGTGATATGACCCAAAACTCGTAGTTTCGCTTTTATGGTTGTTTCCATGAGCTATTGCCCATAGTTTTAGGTTCTAGGCTATTTACACCAACCTTAAGACCCGGTACATGTTTGAGAGTTATGACCAACAACTCGTCGCTTTCATGTTTTATGGCTGTTTTCATGAGTTATTGCCCAAAGTATTGGGTTCCAGGCGGATTTCCATGCCTCATAAGACCCCTTACGTGTTTGAGGGATATGACCAGAAACTCGTCCTATTCTCATTTTATGGTCGTTTTATGGGCTATTGCCTATAGTTTTGGGGTTCGAGGCGATTTAAACGACTTTTACGACCCGATACATGTTTGAGAGATATGACCAAAACTCGTTGTTTTCGTGTTTTTCAATTTTCATGAGTTATTGCCCATAGTTTTGGGTTCGTGTAGATTTGCAAGGCCTGCAAGACCCGTTATATATTTTAGTGGTATGACTAAAAACTTGTATTTTTCGCGTTTGATGGCCGCTTTCATGAGCTATTGCCCACTGTTTTGGTGTTCCAAGGAGATTTACAATGACCGTAAAACCCGATAGATGTTTGAGAGATATGACCCAAAACACGCAGTTTTGGCGACTTATGGCTACTTTCATGAGCTATTGCCCGTCGTTTTTTGGTTCCAGTGCGATTTACAGCACCATAAGACCAGATACATGTTTGAGAGTTATGACCAAAAATTCGTCGCTTTCGTGTTTTATGGTCGTTTTTATGAGCTATTCCCCATAGTTTTATGGTTCCAGGGCGATTTAAAGAGACCTTAAGACCCGACACATGTTTGAGAGTTATGACCAAAAACTCGCCGGTTTCGTGTTTTATGGCCGTTTTCATGAGTTATTGCCCACAGTTTTTGGGTTTCAAGCGGATTTGCAAGGCCTGTATGACGCGTTACATGTTTGAGAGACATGACCAAAAACTCATAGTTTTCGGTTTCAGTGATATGACCAAAAACTCGTAGTTTTTGCGTTTTATGGTTGTTTTCATGAGCTATTGCCCACAGTTTTAGGTTCTAGGGCTATTTACAGCAACCTTAAGACCTGGTACATGTTTGAGAGTTATGACCAAAAACTCGTCGCTTTCATGTTTTATGGCTGTTTTCATGAGTTATTTCCCAAAGTATTGGGTTCCAGGCGGATTTCCATGCCTCATAAGACCCCTTACGTGTTTGAGGGATATGACCAGAAACTCGTCCTATTCTCATTTTATGTTCGTTTTATGAGCTATTGCCTATAGTTTTGGGGTTCCAGGGCGATTTAAAACGACTTTACGACCCGATACATGTTTGAGAGATATGACCAAAAACTCGTTGTTTTCGTGTTTTTTCCAATTTTCATGAGTTATTGCCCATAGTTTTTGGGTTCCAGGTAGATTTGCAAGCCCTGCAAGACCCGTTATATGTTTTAGAGCTATGACTAAAAACTCGTAGTTTACGCATTTTATGGCCCCTTTCATGAGCTATTGCCCACTGTTTTGGGGTTCCAGGGAGATTTACAACGAACGTAAAACCCGATACATGTTTGAGAGATATGACCCAGAACACGCAGTTTTTGCGTTTTATGGATGTTTTCATGAGCTATTGTCCACCGTTTTATGGTTCCAGGGCGATTTACAGCACCATAAGACCAGATACATGTTTGGGTGTTATGACCAAAAACTCGTCGCTTTCGGGTTTTATGGTCGTTTTTATGAGCTATTCCCCATAGTTTTATGGTTCCATGGCGATTTAAAGGGACCTTAAGACCCGACACATGTTTGAGAGTTATGACCAAAAACTCACGGCCGTTTCGTGTTTTATGGCCGTGTTCATGAGTTATTGCCCACAGTTTTTGGGGTCCAAGCGGATTTGCAAGGCCTGTATGACGCGTTACATGTTTGAGCGACATGACTAAGAACTCATAGTTTTCGGTTTGAGTGATATGACCCAAAACCTGCAGTTTCCGCGTTTTATGGTTGTTTCCATGAGCTATTGCCCACAGTTTTAGGTTCTAGGGCTATTTACAGCAACCTTAAGACCTGGTACATGTTTGAGAGTTATGACCAAAAACTCGCCGCTTTCATGTTTTACGGCTGTTTTCATGAGTTATTTCCCAAAGTATTGGGTTCCAGGCGGATTTCCATGCCTCATAAGACCCCTTACGTGTTTGAGGGATATGACCAGAAACTCGTCCTATTCTCATTTTATGTTCGTTTTATGAGCTATTGCCTATAGTTTTGGGGTTCCAGGGCGATTTAAACGACTTTCGATTCGATACATGTTTGAGAGATATGACCAAAACTCGTTGTTTTCGTGTTTTTTCAAATTTTCATGAGTTATTGCCCATAGTTTTGGGTTCCGTGTAGATTTACAAGGCCCTGCAAGACCCGTTATATGTTTAGAGGTATGACTAAAACTTGTATTTTTCGCGTTTATGGCGCTTTCATGAGCTATTGCCCACTGTTTTGGGGTTCCAAGGAGATTTACAACGACGTAAAACCCGATAGATGTTTGAGAGATATGACCCAAAACACGCAGTTTTGGCGACTTATGGCTACTTTCATGAGCTATTGCCCATCGTTTTTTGGTTCCAGTGCGATTTACAGCACCATAAGACCAGATACATGTTTGAGAGTTATGACCAAAATCTCGTCGCTTTCGTGTTTTATGGTCGTTTTTATGAGCTAATCCCCATAGTTTTATGGTTCCAGGGCGATTTAAAGCGACCTTAAGACCCGACACATGTTTGAGAGTTATGACCAAAAACTCGCCGGTTTCGTGTTTTATGGCCGTTTTCATGAGTTATTGCCCACAGTTTTTGGGTTCCAAGCGGATTTGCAAGGCCTGTATGACGCGTTACATGTTTGAGAGACATGACTAAAAACTCATAGTTTCCGGTTTGAGTGATATGACCCAAAACTCGCAGTTTTTCCCGTTTTATGGTTGTTTCCATGAGCTATTGCCCATAGTTTTAGGTTATAGGGCTATTTACACCAACCTTAAGACCTGGTACATGTTTGAGAGTTATGACCAACAACTCGTCGCTTTCATGTTTTATGGCTGTTTTCATGAGTTATTGCCCAAAGTATTGGGTTCCAGGCGGATTTCCATGCCTCATAAGACCCCTTACGTGTTTGAGGGATATGACCAGAAACTCGTCCTATTCTCATTTTATGGTCGTTTTATGGGCTATTGCCTATAGTTTTGGGGTTCCAGGGCGATTTAAAACGACTTTACGACCCGATACATGTTTGAGAGATATGACCAAAAACTCGTTGTTTTCGTGTTTTTTCAAATTTTCATGAGTTATTGCCCATAGTTTTGGGTTCGTGTAGATTTACAAGGCCTGCAAGACCCGTTATATATTTTAGTGGTATGACTAAAAACTTGTATTTTTCGCGTTTGATGGCCGCTTTCATGAGCTATTGCCCACTGTTTTGGTGTTCCAAGGAGATTTACAACGACCGTAAAACCCGATAGATGTTTGAGAGATATGACCCAAAACACGCAGTTTTGGCGACTTATGGCTACTTTCATGAGCTATTGCCCATCGTTTTTTGGTTCCAGTGCGATTTACAGCACCATAAGACCAGATACATGTTTGAGAGTTATGACCAAAATCTCGTCGCTTTCGTGTTTTATGGTCGTTTTTATGAGCTAATCCCCATAGTTTTATGGTTCCAGGGCGATTTAAAGCGACCTTAAGACCCGACACATGTTTGAGAGTTATGACCAAAAACTCGCCGGTTTCGTGTTTTATGGCCGTTTTCATGAGTTATTGCCCACAGTTTTTGGGTTCCAAGCGGATTTGCAAGGCCTGTATGACGCGTTACATGTTTGAGAGACATGACTAAAAACTCATAGTTTCCCGTTTGAGTGATATGACCCAAAACCTGCAGTTTTCGCGTTTTATGGTTGTTTCCATGAGCTATTGCCCATAGTTTTAGGTTATAGGGCTATTTACACCAACCTTAAGACCTGGTACATGTTTGAGAGTTATGACCAAAAACTCGCCGCTTTCATGTTTTACGGCTGTTTTCATGAGTTATTTCCCAAAGTATTGGGTTCCAGGTGGATTTCCATGCCTCATAAGACCCCTTACGTGTTTGAGGGATATGACCAGAAACTCATCCTATTCTCATTTTATGTTCGTTTTATGAGCTATTGCCTATAGTTTTGGGGTTCCAGGGCGATTTAAAACGACTTTACGACCCGATACATGTTTGAGAGATATGACCAAAACCTCATTGTTTTCGTGTTTTTTCCAATTTTCATGAGTTATTGCCCATAGTTTTTGGGTTCCAGGTAGATTTGCAAGGCCTGCAAGACCGGTTATATGTTTTAGAGCTATGACTAAAAACTCGTAGTTTACACATTTTATGGCCCCTTTCATGAGCTATTGCCCACTGTTTTGGGGTTCCAGGGAGATTTACAACGACCGTAAAACCCGATAGATGTTTGAGAGATATGACCCAAAACACGCAGTTTTGGCGACTTATGGCTACTTTCATGAGCTATTGCCCCCATTTTTTTGGTTCCAGGCGATTCTACACCATAAGACCAGATACATGTTTGAGAGTTATGACCAAAATCTCGTCGCTTTCGTGTTTTATGGTCGTTTTTATGAGCTAATCCCCATAGTTTTATGGTTCCAGGGCGATTTAAAGAGACCTTAAGACCCGACACATGTTTGAGAGTTATGACAAAAACTCATGGGTTTCGTGTTTATGGCCGTTTTCATGAGTTATTGCCACAGTTTTTGGTTCCAAGCGGATTTGCAAGGCATGTATGGACGTTACATGTTTGAGAGACATGACTAAAACTCATAGTTTTCGGTTTGAGTGATATGACCCAAAACTTCGTAGTTTTCGCGTTTTATGGTTGTTTCATGAGCTATTGCCCATAGTTTTAGGTTCTAGGGCTATTTACAACCTTAAGACCCGAAACATGTTTGAGAGTTATGACCAAAAACTCGCCGGTTTCGTGTTTTATGGTCGTTTTCATGAGTTATTGCCCACAGTTTTTGGGTTCCAGGAGGATTTCCATGCCTCATAAGACCCCTTACGTGTTTGAGGGATATGACCAGAAACTCGTCCTATTCTCATTTTATGTTCGTTTTATGAGCTATTGCCTATAGTTTTGGGGTTCTAGGGCGATTTAAAACGACTTTACGACCCGATACATGTTTGAGAGATATGACCAAAAACTCGTTGTTTTCGTGTTTTTTCTAATTTTCATGAGTTATTGCCCATAGTTTTTGGGTTCCAGGTAGATTTGCAAGGCCTGCAAGACCCGTTATATGTTTTAGATCTATGACTAAAAACTCGTAGTTTACGCATTTTATGGCCCCTTTCATGAGCTATTGCCCACTGTTTTGGGGTTCCAGGGAGATTTACAACGAACGTAAAACCCGATACATGTTTGAGAGATATGACCCAGAAGACGCAGTTTTTGCGTTTTATGGATGTTTTCATGAGCTATTGCCCACCGTTTTATGGTTCCGTATGATTTACAGCACCATAAGACCAGATACATGTTTGAGTGTTATGACCAAAAACTCGTCGCTTTCGGGTTTTATGGTCGTTTTTATGAGCTATTCCCCATAGTTTTATGGTTCCATGGCGATTTAAAGCGACCTTAAGACCCGAAACATGTTTGAGAGTTATGACCAAAAACTCGCCGGTTTCGTGTTTTATGGCCGTTTTCATGAGTTATTGCCCACAGTTTTTGGGTTCCAAGCGGATTTGCAAGGCCTGTATGACGCGTTACATGTTTGAGAGACATGACTAAAAACTCATAGTTTTCGGTTTGAGTGATATCACCCAGAACTCACAGTTTTCTCGTTTTATGGCTATTTTCATGAGCTATTGCCCATCGTTTTTTGGTTCCAGTGCGATTTACAGCAACCTTAAGACCTGGTACATGCTTGAGAGTTATGACCAAAATCTCGTAGCTTTCGTGTTTTATGGTCGTTTTCATGAGCTATTCCCCATAGTTTTATGGTTTCAGGGGGATTTAAAGCGACCTTAAGACCCGATACATGTTTGAGAGTTATGACCAAAAACTCGTTGTTTTAGTGTTTTCTAGCCTTTGTCATGAGTTATTGCCCATATTTTTGGGTTCCAAGGATTTGCAAGGCCTGTAAGACGCGTTACATGTTTGAGAGAAATGACTAAAAACTCATAGTTTTCGTTTGAGTGATATGACCCAAAACTCAAGTTTTTGCGGTTTATGGTTGTTTTCATGAGCTATTGCCCATAGTTTTTGGTTCTAGGGCTATTTACACCAACCTTAAGACCTGGTACATGTTTGAGAGTTATGACCAAAACTCGCCGCTTTCATGTTTTATGGCTGTTTTCATGAGTTATTGCCCATAGTTTTGGGTTCCAGTGATTTCCATGCCTCATAAGACCCCTTACGTGTTTGAGAGATATGACCAGAAACTCATCCTATTCTCATTTTATGGTCGTTTTATGAGCTATTGCCTACTGTTTTGAAGTCCTAGGGCGATTTAAAATGACCTTAAGACCCGATACATGTTTGAGAGATATGACCAAAAAACTCGTTGTTTTCGTGTTTTTTCCAATTGTCATGAGTTATTTCCCAATGTTATTGGCTTCCAGGCAGATTTGCAAGGCCTACAAGACCCGTTATATGTTTTAGTGGCATGACTAAAAACTCGTATTTTTCGCGTTTGATGGCCGCTTTCATGAGATATTGCACACTGTTTTGGTGTTGCAAGGAGATTTACAACGACCGTAAAACCGATAGATGTTTGAGAGATATGACCCAAAACACGCAGTTTTCGCGACTTATGGCTATTTTCATGAGCTATTGCCCATCGTTTTTTGGTTCCAGTGCGATTTACAGCACCATAAGACCAGATTCATGTTTGAGAGTTATGACCAAAAATTCGTCGCTTTCGTGTTTTATGGTCGTTTTTATGATCTATTCCCCATAGTTTTATGGTTCCAGGGCGATTTAAATAGACCTTAAGACCCGACACATGTTTGAGAGTTATGACTAAAAGCTCACCGGTTTCGTGTTTTATGGCCGTTTTCATGAGTTATTGCCCATAGTTTTTGGGTTCCAAGCTGATTTGCAAGGCATGTATGACGCGTTACATGTTTGAGAGACATGACCAAAAACTCATAGTTTTCGGTTTGAGTGATATGACCCAAAACTCGTAGTTTTCGCGTTTTATGGTTGTTTTCATGAGCTATTGCCCACAGTTTTAGGTTCTAGGGCTATTTACAGCAACCTTAAGACCTGGTACATGTTTGAGAGTTATGACCAAAAACTCGTCGCTTTCATGTTTTATGGCTGTTTTCATGAGTTATTTCCCAAAGTATTGGGTTCCAGGCGGATTTCCATGCCTCATAAGACCCCTTACGTGTTTGAGGGATATGACCAGAAACTCGTCCTATTCTCATTTTATGTTCGTTTTATGAGCTATTGCCTATAGTTTTGGGGTTCCAGGGCGATTTAAAACGACTTTACGACCCGATACATGTTTGAGAGATATGACCAAAAACTCGTTGTTTTCGTGTTTTTTCCAATTTTCATGAGTTATTGCCCATAGTTTTTGGGTTCCAGGTAGATTTGCAAGGCCTGCAAGACCCGTTATATGTTTTAGATCTATGACTAAAAACTCGTAGTTTACGCATTTTATGGCCCCTTTCATGAGCTATTGCCCACTGTTTTGGGGTTCCAGGGAGATTTACAACGAACGTAAAACCCGATACATGTTTGAGAGATATGACCCAGAAGACGCAGTTTTTGCGTTTTATGGATGTTTTCATGAGCTATTGCCCACCGTTTTATGGTTCCAGGGCGATTTACAGCACCATAAGACCAGATACATGTTTGAGTGTTATGACCAAAAACTCGTCGCTTTCGGGTTTTATGGTCGTTTTTATGAGCTATTCCCCATAGTTTTATGGTTCCATGGCGATTTAAAGCGACCTTAAGACCCGAAACATGTTTGAGAGTTATGACCAAAAACTCGCCGGTTTCGTGTTTTATGGCCGTTTTCATGAGTTATTGCCCACAGTTTTTGGGTTCCAACCGGATTTGCAAGGCCTGTATGACGCGTTACATGTTTGAGAGACATGACTAAAAACTCATAGTTTTCGGTTTGAGTGATATCACCCAGAACTCACATTTTTCTCGTTTTATGGCTATTTTCATGAGCTATTGCCCATCGTTTTTTGGTTCCAGTGCGATTTACAGCAACCTTAAGACCTGGTACATGCTTGAGAGTTATGACCAAAATCTCGTAGCTTTCGTGTTTTATGGTCGTTTTCATGAGCTATTCCCCATAGTTTTATGGTTTCAGGGGGATTTAAAGCGACCTTAAGACCCGATACATGTTTGAGAGTTATGACCAAAAACTCGTTGTTTTAGTGTTTTCTAGCCTTTGTCATGAGTTATTGCCCATATTTTTTGGGTTTCTGACGGATTTGCAAGGCCTGTAAGACCTGTTACATGTTTGAGAGAAATGACTAAAAACTCATAGTTTTCGGTTTGAGAGATATGACCCAAAACTCGAAGTTTTTGCGGTTTATGGTTGTTTTCATGAGCTATTGCCCACAGTTTTTTGGTTCTAGGTCTATTTATGGCAACCTTAAGACCCGATACATGTTTGAGAGTTATGACCAAAAACTCGCCGGTTTCGTGTTTTATGGCCGTTTTCATGAGTTATTGCCCATAGTTTTGTGTTCCAGGCGTATTTCCATGCCTCATAAGACCCCTTACGTGTTTGAGAGATATGACTAGAAACTCGTCCTATTCTCATTTTATGGTCGTTTTATGAGCTATTGCCTACTGTTTTGAAGTCCTAGGGCGATTTAAAATGACCTTAAGACCCGATACATGTTTGAGAGATATGACCAAAAAACTCGTTGTTTTCGTGTTTTTTCCAATTGTCATGAGTTATTGCCCACTGTTTTTGGCTTCCAGGCAGATTTGCAAGGCCTGCAAGACCGTTATATGTTTTAGTGGTATGACTAAAAACTCGTATTATTCGCGTTTGATGGCCGCTTTCATGAGCTATTGCCCACTGTTTTGGTGTTGCAAGGAGATTTACAACGACCGTAAAACCGATAGATGTTTGAGAGATATGACCCAAAACACGCAGTTTTCGCGACTTATGGCTATTTTCATGAGCTATTGCCCATCGTTTTTTGGTTCCAGTGCGATTTACAGCACCATAAGACCAGATACATGTTTGAGAGTTATGACCAAAAATTCGTCGCTTTCGTGTTTTATGGTCGTTTTTATGAGCCATTCCCCATAGTTTTATGGTTCCAGGGCGATTTAAAGGGAACTTAAGACCCGACACATGTTTGAGAGTTATGACCAAAAACTCGCCGGTTTCGTGTTTTATGGCCGTTTTCATGAGTTATTGCCCATAGTTTTTGGGTTCCAAGCTGATTTGCAAGGCATGTATGACGCGTTACATGTTTGAGAGACATGACCAAAAACTCATAGTTTTCGGTTTGAGTGATATGACCCAAAACTCGTAGTTTTCGCGTTTTATGGTTGTTTTCATGAGCTATTGCCCACAGTTTTGGGTTCTAGTGCTATTTACAGCAACCTTAAGACCTGGTACATGTTTGAGAGTTATGACCAAAAACTCGTCGCTTTCATGTTTTATGGCTGTTTTCATGAGTTATTTCCCAAAGTATTGGGTTACAGGCGGATTTCCATGCCTCATAAGACCCCTTACGTGTTTGAGGGATCTGACCAGAAACTCGTCCTATTCTCATTTTATGTTCGTTTTATGATCTATTGGCTATAGTTTTGGGGTTCCAGGGCGATTTAAAACGACTTTATGACCCGATACATGTTTGAGAGATATGACCAAAAACTCGTTGTTTTCGTGTTTTTTCCAATTTTCATGAGTTATTGCCCATAATTTCTGGGTTCCAGGTAGATTTGCAAGGCCTGCAAGACCCGTTATGTATTTTAGAGCTATGACTAAAAACTCGTAGTTTACGCATTTTATGGCCCCTTTCATGAGCTATTGCCCACTGTTTGGGGGTTCCAGGGAGATCTACAACGAACGTCAAATCCGATACATGTATGAGAGATATGACCCAGAACACGCAGTTTTTGCGTTTTATGGATGTTTTCATGAGCTATTGCCCACCGTTTTGTGGTTCCAGGGCGATTTACAGCCCCATAAGACCAGATACATGTTTGAGTCTTATGACCAAAAACTCGTCGCTTTCGGGTTTTATGGTCGTTTTTATGAGCTATTCCCCATAGTTTTATGGTTCCTTGGCGATTTAAAGCGACCTTAAGACCCGAAACATGTTTGAGAGTTATGACCAAAAACTCGCCGGTTTCGTGTTTTATGGTCGTTTTCATGAGTTATTGCCCACAGTTTTTGGGTTCCAAGCCATGTTTGAGAGACATGACTAAAAACTCATAGGGCTATTTACACCAACCTTAAGACCTGGTACATGTTTGAGAGTTATGACCAACAACTCGTCGCTTTCATGTTTTATGGCTGTTTTCATGAGTTATTGCCCAAAGTATTGGGTTCCAGGCGGATTTCCATGCCTCATAAGACCCCTTACGTGTTTGAGGGATATGACCAGAAACTCGTCCTATTCTCATTTTATGGTCGTTTTATGGGCTATTGCCTATAGTTTTGGGGTTCCAGGGCGATTTAAAACGACTTTACGACCCGATACATGTTTGAGAGATATGACCAAAAATTCGTTGTTTTCGTGTTTTTTCCAATTTTCATGAGTTATTGCCCATAGTTTTTGGGTTCCAGGTAGATTTGCAAGGCCTGCAAGACCGGTTATATGTTTTAGAGCTATGACTAAAAACTCGTAGTTTACACATTTTATGGCCCCTTTCATGAGCTATTGCCCACTGTTTTGGGGTTCCAGGGAGATTTACAACGAACGTAAAACCCGATACATGTTTGAGAGATATGACCCAGAAGACGCAGTTTTTGCGTTTTATGGATGTTTTCATGAGCTATTGCCCACCGTTTTATGGTTCCAGGGCGATTTACAGCACCATAAGACCAGATACATGTTTGAGTGTTATGACCAAAAACTCGTCGCTTTCGGGTTTTATGGTCGTTTTTATGAGCTATTCCCCATAGTTTTATGGTTCCATGGCGATTTAAAGCGACCTTAAGACCCGAAACATGTTTGAGAGTTATGACCAAAAACTCGCCGGTTTCGTGTTTTATGGCCGTTTTCATGAGTTATTGCCCACAGTTTTTGGGTTCCAACCGGATTTGCAAGGCCTGTATGACGCGTTACATGTTTGAGAGACATGACTAAAAACTCATAGTTTTCAGTTTGAGTGATATCACCCAGAACTCACATTTTTCTCGTTTTATGGCTATTTTCATGAGCTATTGCCCATCGTTTTTTGGTTCCAGTGCGATTTACAGCAACCTTAAGACCTGGTACATGCTTGAGAGTTATGACCAAAATCTCGTAGCTTTCGTGTTTTATGGTCGTTTTCATGAGCTATTCCCCATAGTTTTATGGTTTCAGGGGGATTTAAAGCGACCTTAAGACCCGATACATGTTTGAGAGTTATGACCAAAAACTCGTTGTTTTAGTGTTTTCTAGCCTTTGTCATGAGTTATTGCCCATATTTTTTGGGTTTCTGACGGATTTGCAAGGCCTGTAAGACCTGTTACATGTTTGAGAGAAATGACTAAAAACTCATAGTTTTCGGTTTGAGAGATATGACCCAAAACTCGAAGTTTTTGCGGTTTATGGTTGTTTTCATGAGCTATTGCCCACAGTTTTTTGGTTCTAGGGCTATTTACGGCAACCTTAAGACCCGATACATGTTTGAGAGTTATGACCAAAAACTCGCCGGTTTCGTGTTTTATGGCCGTTTTCATGAGTTATTGCCCATAGTTTTGTGTTCCAGGCGTATTTCCATGCCTCATAAGACCCCTTACGTGTTTGAGAGATATGACCAGAAACTCGTCCTATTCTCATTTTATGGTCGTTTTATGAGCTATTGCCTACTGTTTTGAAGTCCTAGGGCGATTTAAAATGACCTTAAGACCCGATACATGTTTGAGAGATATGACCAAAAAACTCGTTGTTTTCGTGTTTTTTCCAATTGTCATGAGTTATTGCCCACTGTTTTTGGCTTCCAGGCAGATTTGCAAGGCCTGCAAGACCCGTTATATGTTTTAGTGGTATGACTAAAAACTCGTATTTTTCGCGTTTGATGGCCGCTTTCATGAGCTATTGCCCACTGTTTTGGTGTTGCAAGGAGATTTACAACGACCGTAAAACCGATAGATGTTTGAGAGATATGACCCAAAACACGCAGTTTTCGCGACTTATGGCTATTTTCATGAGCTATTGCCCATCGTTTTTTGGTTCCAGTGCGATTTACAGCACCATAAGACCAGATACATGTTTGAGAGTTATGACCAAAAATTCGTCGCTTTCGTGTTTTATGGTCGTTTTTATGAGCTATTCCCCATAGTTTTATGGTTCCAGGGCGATTTAAATAGACCTTAAGACCCGACACATGTTTGAGAGTTATGACTAAAAACTCACCGGTTTCGTGTTTTATGGCCGTTTTCATGAGTTATTGCCCATAGTTTTTGGGTTCCAAGCTGATTTGCAAGGCATGTATGACGCGTTACATGTTTGAGAGACATGACCAAAAACTCATAGTTTTCGGTTTGAGTGATATGACCCAAAACTCGTAGTTTTCGCGTTTTATGGTTGTTTTCATGAGCTATTGCCCACAGTTTTAGGTTCTAGGGCTATTTACAGCAACCTTAAGACCTGGTACATGTTTGAGAGTTATGACCAAAAACTCGTCGCTTTCATGTTTTATGGCTGTTTTCATGAGTTATTTCCCAAAGTATTGGGTTCCAGGCGGATTTCCATGCCTCATAAGACCCCTTACGTGTTTGAGGGATATGACCAGAAACTCGTCCTATTCTCATTTTATGTTCGTTTTATGAGCTATTGCCTATAGTTTTGGGGTTCCAGGGCGATTTAAAACGACTTTACGACCCGATACATGTTTGAGAGATATGACCAAAAAATCGTTGTTTTCGTGTTTTTTCCAATTTTCATGAGTTATTGCCCATAGTTTTTGGGTTCCAGGTAGATTTGCAAGGCCTGCAAGACCAGTTATATGTTTTAGAGCTATGACTAAAAACTCGTAGTTTACGCATTTTATGGCCCCTTTCATGAGCTATTGCCCACTGTTTTGGGGTTCCAGGGAGATTTACAACGAACGTAAAACCCGATACATGTTTGAGAGATATGACCCAGAACAAGCAGTTTTTGCGTTTTATGGATGTTTTCATGAGCTATTGCCCACCGTTTTATGGTTCCAGGTTTACAGCACCATAAGACCAGATACATGTTTGGGTGTTATGACCAAAAACTCGTCGCTTTCGGGTTTTATGGTCGTTTTTATGAGCTATTCCCCATAGTTTTATGGTTCCATGGCGATTTAAAGGGACCTTAAGACCCGAAACATGTTTGAGAGTTATGACCAAAAACTCGCCGGTTTCGTGTTTTATGGCCGTTTTCATGAGTTATTGCCCACAGTTTTTGGGTTCCAACCGGATTTGCAAGGCCTGTATGACGCGTTACATGTTTGAGAGACATGACTAAAAACTCATAGTTTTCGGTTTGAGTGATATCACCCAGAACTCACATTTTTCTCGTTTTATGGCTATTTTCATGAGCTATTGCCCATCGTTTTTTGGTTCCAGTGCGATTTACAGCAACCTTAAGACCTGGTACATGCTTGAGAGTTATGACCAAAATCTCGTAGCTTTCGTGTTTTATGGTCGTTTTCATGAGCTATTCCCCATAGTTTTATGGTTTCAGGGGGATTTAAAGCGACCTTAAGACCCGATACATGTTTGAGAGTTATGACCAAAAACTCGTTGTTTTAGTGTTTTCTAGCCTTTGTCATGAGTTATTGCCCATATTTTTTGGGTTTCTGACGGATTTGCAAGGCCTGTAAGACCTGTTACATGTTTGAGAGAAATGACTAAAAACTCATAGTTTTCGGTTTGAGAGATATGACCCAAAACTCGAAGTTTTTGCGGTTTATGGTTGTTTTCATGAGCTATTGCCCACAGTTTTTTGGTTCTAGGTCTATTTATGGCAACCTTAAGACCCGATACATGTTTGAGAGTTATGACCAAAAACTCGCCGGTTTCGTGTTTTATGGCCGTTTTCATGAGTTATTGCCCATAGTTTTGTGTTCCAGGCGTATTTCCATGCCTCATAAGACCCCTTACGTGTTTGAGAGATATGACTAGAAACTCGTCCTATTCTCATTTTATGGTCGTTTTATGAGCTATTGCCTACTGTTTTGAAGTCCTAGGGCGATTTAAAATGACCTTAAGACCCGATACATGTTTGAGAGATATGACCAAAAAACTCGTTGTTTTCGTGTTTTTCCCAATTGTCATGAGTTATTGCCCACTGTTATTGGCTTCTAGGCAGATTGGCAAGGCCTGCAAGACCCGTTATATGTTTTAGTGGTATGACTAAAAACTCGTATTTTTCGCGTTTGATGGCCGCTTTCATGATCTATTGCCCACTGTTTTGGTGTTGCAAGGAGATTTACAATGACCGTAAAACTGATAGATGTTTGAGAGATATGACCCAAAAACACACAGTTTTCGCGACTTATGGCTATTTTCATGAGCTATTGCCCATCGTTTTTTGGTTCCAGTGCGATTTACAGCACCATAAGGCCAGATTCATGTTTGAGAGTTATGACCAAAAATTCGTCGCTTTCGTGTTTTATGGTCGTTTTTATGATCTATTCCCCATAGTTTTATGGTTCCAGGGCGATTTAAATAGACCTTAAGACCCGACACATGTTTGAGAGTTATGACTAAAAGCTCACCGGTTTCGTGTTTTATGGCCGTTTTCATGAGTTATTGCCCATAGTTTTTGGGTTCCAAGCTGATTTGCAAGGCATGTATGACGCGTTACATGTTTGAGAGACATGACCAAAAACTCATAGTTTTCGGTTTGAGTGATATGACCCAAAACTCGTAGTTTTCGCGTTTTATGGTTGTTTTCATGAGCTATTGCCCACAGTTTTAGGTTCTAGGGCTATTTACAGCAACCTTAAGACCTGGTACATGTTTGAGAGTTATGACCAAAAACTCGTCGCTTTCATGTTTTATGGCTGTTTTCATGAGTTATTTCCCAAAGTATTGGGTTCCAGGCGGATTTCCATGCCTCATAAGACCCCTTACGTGTTTGAGGGATATGACCAGAAACTCGTCCTATTCTCAATTTATGTTCGTTTTATGAGCTATTGGCTATAGTTTTGGGGTTCCAGGGCGATTTAAAACGACTTTACGACCCGATACATGTTTGAGAGATATGACCAAAAACTCGTTGTTTTCGTGTTTTTGCCAATTTTCATGAGTTATTGCCCATAGTTTCTGGGTTCCAGGTAGATTTGCAAGGCCTGCAAGACCCGTTATGTGTTTTAGAGCTATGACTAAAAACTCGTAGTTTACGCATTTTATGGCCCCTTTCATGAGCTATTGCCCACTGTTTAGGGTTCTAGGGAGATTTACAACGAACGTAAAACCCGATACATGTTTAAGAGATATGACCCAGAACACGCAGTTTTTGCGTTTTATGGATGTTTTCATGAGCTATTGCCCACCGTTTTATGGTTCCAGGGCGATTTACAGCACCATAAGACCAGATACATGTTTGAGTGTTATGACCAAAAACTCGTCGCTTTCGGGTTTTATGGTCGTTTTTATGAGCTATTCCCCATAGTTTTATGGTTCCATGGCTATTTACAGCAACCTTAAGACCTGGTACATGTTTGAGAGTTATGACCAAAAACTCGTCGCTTTCATGTTTTATGGCTATTTTCATGAGTTATTTCCCAAAGTATTGGGTTACATGCGGATTTTCATGCCTCATAAGACCCCTTACGTGTTTGAGGGATCTGACCAGAAACTCGTCCTATTCTCATTTTATGTTCGTTTTATGAGCTATTGGCTATAGTTTTTGGGTTCCAGGGCGATTTAAAATGACGTTACGACCCGATACATGTTTGAGAGATATGACCAAAAACTCGTTGTTTTCGTGTTTTTTCAAATTTTCATGAGTTATTGCCCATAGTTTCTGGGTTCCAGGTAGATTTACAAGGCCTGCAAGACCCGTTATATATTTTAGTGGTATGACTAAAAACTTGTATTTTTCGCGTTTGATGGCCGCTTTCATGAGCTATTGCCCACTGTTTTGGTGTTCCAAGGAGATTTACAACGACCGTAAAACCCGATAGATGTTTGAGAGATATGACCCAAAACACGCAGTTTTGGCGACTTATGGCTACTTTCATGAGCTATTGCCCATCGTTTTTTGGTTCCAGTGCGATTTACAGCACCATAAGACCAGATACATGTTTGAGAGTTATGACCAAAAATTCGTCGCTTTCGTGTTTTATGGTCGTTTTTATGAGCTATTCCCCATAGTTTTATGGTTCCAGGGCGATTTAAAGAGACCTTAAGACCCGACACATGTTTGAGAGTTATGACCAAAAACTCGCCGGTTTCATGTTTTATGGCCGTTTTCATGAGTTATTGCCCATAGTTTTTGGGTTCCAAGATGATTTGCAAGGCATGTATGACGCGTTACATGTTTGAGCGACATGACTAAGAACTCATAGTTTTCGGTTTGAGTGATATGACCCAAAACTCGTAGTTTCGCGTTTTATGGTTGTTTTCATGAGCTATTGCCCACGGTTTTAGGTTCTAGGGCTATTTACAGCAACCTTAAGACCTGGTACATGTTTGAGAGTTATGACCAAAAACTCGTCGCTTTCATGTTTTACGGCTGTTTTCATGAGTTATTTCCCAAAGTATTGGGTTCCAGGCGGATTTCCATGCCTCATAAGACCCCTTACGTGTTTGAGGGATATGACCAGAAACTCGTCCTATTCTCATTTTATGTTCGTTTTATGAGCTATTGCCTATAGTTTTGGGGTTCCAGGGCGATTTAAAACGACTTTACGACCCGATACATGTTTGAGAGATATGACCAAAAACTCGTTGTTTTCGTGTTTTTTCCAATTTTCATGAGTTATTGCCCATAGTTTTTGGGTTCCAGGTAGATTTGCAAGGCCTGCAAGACCCGTTATATGTTTTAGAGCTATGACTAAAAACTCGTAGTTTACGCATTTTATGGCCCCTTTCATGAGCTATTGCCCACTGTTTTGGGGTTCCAGGGAGATTTACAACGAACGTAAAACCCGATACATGTTTGAGAGATATGACCCAGAACAAGCAGTTTTTGCGTTTTATGGATGTTTTCATGAGCTATTGCCCACCGTTTTATGGTTCCAGGGCGATTTACAGCACCATAAGACCAGATACATGTTTGGGTGTTATGACCAAAAACTCGTCGCTTTCGGGTTTTATGGTCGTTTTTATGAGCTATTCCCCATAGTTTTATGGTTCCATGGCGATTTAAAGGGACCTTAAGACCCGACACATGTTTGAGAGTTATGACCAAAAACTCGCCGGTTTCGTGTTTTATGGCCGTTTTCATGAGTTATTGCCCATAGTTTTTGGGTTCCAAGCTGATTTGCAAGGCATGTATGACGCGTTACATGTTTGAGAGACATGACCAAAAACTCATAGTTTTCGGTTTGAGTGATATGACCCAAAACTCGTAGTTTTCGCGTTTTATGGTTGTTTTCATGAGCTATTGCCCACAGTTTTAGGTTCTAGGGCTATTTACAGCAACCTTAAGACCTGGTACATGTTTGAGAGTTATGACCAAAAACTCGTCGCTTTCATGTTTTATGGCTGTTTTCATGAGTTATTTCCCAAAGTATTGGGTTCCAGGCGGATTTCCATGCCTCATAAGACCCCTTACGTGTTTGAGGGATATGACCAGAAACTCGTCCTATTCTCATTTTATGTTCGTTTTATGAGCTATTGCCTATAGTTTTGGGGTTCCAGGGCGATTTAAAACGACTTACTTAACCCGATACATGTTTGAGAGATATGACCAAAAACTGGTTGTTTTCGTGTTTTTTCCAATTTTCCTGAGTTATTGCCCATAGTTTTTGGGTTCCAGGTAGATTTGCAAGGCCTGGAAGACCCGTTATATGTTTTAGAGCTATGACTAAAAACTCGTAGTTTACGCATTTTATGGCCCCTTTCATGAGCTATTGCCCACTGTTTTGGGGTTCTAGGGAGATTTACAACGAACGTAAAACCCGATACATGTTTGAGAGATATGACCCAGAACACGCAGTTTTTGCGTTTTATGGATGTTTTTATGAGCTATTGCCCACCGTTTTATGGTTCCAGGGCGATTTACAGCACCATAAGACCAGATACATGTTTGAGTGTTATGACCAAAAACTCGTCGCTTTCGGGTTTTATGGTCGTTTTTATGAGCTATTCCCCATAGTTTTATGGTTCCATGGCGATTTAAAGTGACCTTAAGACCCAAGACATGTTTGAGAGTTATGACCAAAAACTCGCCGGTTTCGTGTTTTATGGCCGTTTTCATGAGTTATTGCCCACAGTTTTTGGGTTTCAAGCGGATTTGCAAGGCCTGTATGACGTGTTACATGTTTGAGAGACATGACTAAAAACTCATAGTTTTCGGTTTGAGTGATATGACCCAAAACTCGCAGTTTTCGCGTTTTATGGTTGTTTTCATGAGCTATTGCCCATAGTTTTAGGTTATAGGGCTATTTACAGCAACCTTATGACCTGGTACATGTTTGAGAGTTATGACCAAAATCTCGTCGCTTTCGTGTTTTATGGTCGTTTTTATGAGCTATTCCCCATAGTTTTATGGTTCCAGGGCGATTTAAAGCGACCTTAAGACCCGACACATGTTTGAGAGTTATGACCAAAAACTCGCCGGTTTCGTGTTTTATGGCCGTTTTCATGAGTTATTGCCGAAAGTTTTTGGGTTCCAAGCGGATTTGCAAGGCCTGTATGACGCGTTACATGTTTGAGAGACATGACTAAAAACTCATAGTTTCCGGTTTGAGTGATATGACCCAAAACTCGCAGTTTTCGCGTTTTATGGTTGTTTCCATGAGCTATTGCCCATAGTTTTAGGTTATAGGGCTATTTACACCAACCTTAAGACCTGGTACATGTTTGAGAGTTATGACCAACAACTCGTCGCTTTCATGTTTTATGGCTGTTTTCATGAGTTATTGCCCAAAGTATTGGGTTCCAGGCGGATTTCCATGCCTCATAAGACCCCTTACGTGTTTGAGGGATATGACCAGAAACTCGTCCTATTCTCATTTTATGGTCGTTTTATGGGCTATTGCCTATAGTTTTGGGGTTCCAGGGCGATTTAAAACGACTTTACGACCCGATACATGTTTGAGAGATATGACCAAAAACTCGTTGTTTTCGTGTTTTTTCAAATTTTCATGAGTTATTGCCCATAGTTTCTGGGTTCCAGGTAGATTTACAAGGCCTGCAAGACCCGTTATATATTTTAGTGGTATGACTAAAAACTTGTATTTTTCGCGTTTGATGGCCGCTTTCATGAGCTATTGCCCACTGTTTTGGTGTTCCAAGGAGATTTACAACGACCGTAAAACCCGATAGATGTTTGAGAGATATGACCCAAAACACGCAGTTTTGGCGACTTATGGCTACTTTCATGAGCTATTGCCCATCGTTTTTTGGTTCCAGTGCGATTTACAGCACCATAAGACCAGATACATGTTTGAGAGTTATGACCAAAAATTCGTCGCTTTCATGTTTTATGGTCGTTTTTATGAGCTATTCCCCATAGTTTTATGGTTCCAGGGCGATTTAAAGAGACCTTAAGACCCGACACATGTTTGATAGTTATGACCAAAAACTCGCCGGTTTCGTGTTTTATGGCCGTTTTCATGAGTTATTGCCCATAGTTTTCGGGTTCCAAGATGATTTGCAAGGCATGTATGACGCGTTACATGTTTGAGCGACATGACTAAGAACTCATAGTTTTCGGTTTGAGCACTAGTAGAAAACAGGCCATCCGTCCACGCCCCCTCAGAGCACTAGTCCCGGTTGCGCCACCAAGGACTAATCTTAACGCGTCGGTTGGGCGGGCACGGGCGAGGGCATGGGTCCCGGTTGGTAGGGGCATGCGTCCGGTTGGAGCCACCAACCGGGACTAAAGGTTTGAACCCACCACGTGGCATCAAGACTTAGTCCCGGTTCTTGGCTCCAACCGACTAAAGACCGCCCTCTATAAATAACGCCCAGCCCCTCTGCCTCCACTGTTTTTGAATGGTGTAAGCTGTGAGGTGTGTGCTAGTTTTTCATGCATGCATGGAAGGTGTTTGTTGAAATGTTTGAGTGAAAAATCCGTTGAATTTCTCATAGAACAAAAATATAGAAGGTGTCGAGACGCGCTTGAGCTTATTTCCCTCGATCGAGGTTAGCAATCTTATCTTTTCTAGGTCATTGATACAATTCATGTGTCGGTGTGAATTGGTTATTTCACTATTTATGATGTCTGTTTTTGATAAACTTACTTATATGATGCGGATGAGCGGTCGGGAATGGATGTCACGGTGACGGGGTAGCCGGGTATATCAAAGCGTGGATAAATTTATCGATGTGGCTACGGCAAACAAAGAGAATGGATTTATACGTTGTCCATGTGTTCAATGTCGGAACAACAAGGAGTACTCTTCCTCGAAAATCATTCGCGGCCACCGATTATGAAAGGTTTCATGCCCAACTATAATTCTTTGGACCAAGCACGGGGAAAGAGGGGTTATGATGGAAGATGGTGAAGAAGAAGATGATGATAACAACTATCATCATATGTTTCTGAATCTGGTGATACCGCAATGGAAGACAATGGAGGAAAAAGGTGAAGAACGGGCATCGGATGAGCGGTGATGAACTTGGTAGGGTCATTTATGCAAAGCGACTGTGAAACAGAAAATGAGAAGTTGAAGTTAGAGGGCATGTTAGAAGATCACAAGAAATTGTTGTACCCAAATTGTGAAGATGGCACAAAGCTCGGATGCGACCTTTGGAATTGTTGCGATGGAAGGCGAGTGTGGTCTAACTGACTCCTCATTTGAAAAGATGCTGAAAATAATGAAGCGAAGTTTCCAAAACATAACGAACTTCCGATAGTACCTCTGAAGCAAAGAAGACTCTCATCCTCTGGGATTAGATGTGCAAAAGATACATGCATGCATTAATGGTGCATCCTCTACATGATAAGGAGTATGAGAATTTAGATAAATGCCCGGTATGCGTTGCGGTATAAGATTAGACGAGATGACCCCGGTGATGTTGAGGAGAGCCCCTCGGAAGGGTTCTGCTAAGGTTATGTGGTATGCTCCTATAATACCAAGGTTGAAAGCATGTTCGAAACAAAGAGCATGCCAGTTGTTGCGATGGCACAAAGAAGACCGTAAGAAAGGCGGGAGTTGAGACACCTGGCGATGGGTCACAGTGGAGAAAAATCGAGAGAGACTTCCCAGACTTTGCGGTGGCGCAAGGAACTTATGGTTTGGTCTAATACGGATGGCATGAATCCTTTTGGGGAGCAGAGCTGATCCTGACACGGCCCGTGACTCTATGTATCTACAACTGCCTCCTTGGTTGTGCATGAAGCGTAAGTTCATTATGATGCCAAGTGCTCATCAAGGCCGAAGCAACGAACGACATTGATGTGTACCTTAGGCCATTAGTTGAAGAACTCTTACGGTTGTGGGGCAAACCAGGTGTACGTGCGTGGGATGAGAACAAACAGAGCCATTTAATCTCGAGGGTTGTTATTCGTAACCATCAATGATTGGCCTGCTCTTAGTAACCTTCGGACGGACAAACAAAGGATATAAGGCATGCACCCACTGTTTAGATAAGACCGAAGGTACATATTTGCATAAATGCAAGAAGGTTGTGTACCTAGCGAATCGATTTCTTCCGACCAATCATCCCGTAAGAAAGAAAGGCAATCATTTAAAAGGTGAGGCGGATCACCGAAAGAAGCCTAAACTCCCTACTGGTGATGATGTATTTGGTATGGTCAAGGACATAGAAGTAATCTTTGGAAAGGGTCCCGGCAGTCAATCAGTTCCGAACGACGTCGCTATAGGACACGTACCCATGTGGAAGAAGAAATCTATATTTTGGGAGCTGCCATATTGGAATGTCCTATGTGTCCGCTCTTCAATCGACGTGATGCACGTGACGAAGAATCTTTGCGTGAACCTGCTAGGATTTCTAGGCGTATATGGGAAGACAAAAGATACACACGAAGCAGGAGGACCAACAAATTATGAAAGACCCAAAGAACATGCATACAGATAACAAAGGCGGATAAAGGCGTCACTTAAGTCGTGCCGCTATGCTCTTACCAAAGAGAAGGAAATCTTTTTGAAGTCCTTTACGATTCAAGGTGCCGGGCTTCTCATCTAATATAAAGGGATAATAAATATGGCGGAGAAAAGTTCCAAAACCTGAAGTCTCATGGTATCACGTGATTATGACGCGATTGCTCGATTGCATTGAGGGGCTTCTACGGAAAATGTTCGAGTACCCATTGTGAAGCTGTGCATTCCTCAATGCAATATCTCGAAGGTAATCAATCGGATATTACGCCAAGGTTACGAAGGATGTGGTACAATGTCTTGTTAGTTTTGAATTGGTGTTCCCACCATCCTTCTTCAATATTATGACGCATCTCCTGGTTCATCTAGTGGAAGAGATTGCCATTCTCGGTCCGGTATTTCTGCACAATATGTTCCCCTTTGAGAGGTTCATGGGAGTCTTAAAGAAATATGTTCATAACCGTGCTAGACTGAAGGAAGCATCTCAAGGGATATGGAGCAGAGGAGGTCATTGAGTTTTGTGTTGACTTTATTCCCGACCTTAAGCGGTTGGTGTTTACTCGCGGCATGAGGGAAGACTAAGTGGAAAAGGCACCTGGGAAAGAAAGCACCGATATGTAGGGACGGGATTCTTTCACTAAAGCACACTACAGTTCTACATAATTCCACCTTGGCTCGTATATGGAGGAACACAAGAATATTATGCGCTCCAAAAACCGGGAAGCCTGAATCATGGATTACTGAGATGAACACATGAAGTCATCGGTGGTTGGATGCGGACACATCTCTTGAATGACACCACTGTTGGAGATCAGCTATACTTGTTGGCGCGTCACCATCTTCTCTGTATTGAATTTCCAAAGTGCGAAATAAATGGGAATACATTCTACACGATCGCCCAAGATAAAAGAGCACCAACCAAAATAGTGGTGTCGCTTTGATGCAATAGGCGAGAATGGACAAAAGGACACATATTATGGTTACATAGAGGAGATATGGGAACTAGACTATGGAGTCTCTTTTAAGGTCCCTTTGTTTTATTTGCAAATGGGTCAACCTGAATGGGGAAGGGTAAAGATAGACCAGTTATGCGGAATGACAACAAGGATCTCAACAATCTTGGTTATAGAGATGAACCATTCGTCCTAGCCAATGATGTGTCTCGGGTTTTCTATGTGAAGGACATGTCCTCCGGACGAAAAAAAAAAAATATGCAAACGAATACATCATATGATGATCCAAAGCGTCACATAGTTCTTTCGGGGAAAAGAAACATCGTGGGAATCGAGGGCAAGATGGACATGTCGAAGATTATAATAAGTTTGATGAAATTCCGCCCTTCACGGTGGCCGACCCAAGCATTCCGTTAAGTAAAGAAGATGCTCCATGGTTACGTCTCAAGCGGTCATAAGGAATGACATATGCCAAGAAGTTCATGCTCATATTATGTAACTCTAGTTCATGTCTTTCGCGGTTTGTGGCTTGACCAAGGATATCTTCGCGGTTTGTGGCCTTTAGTCCCGGTTTTGTAGTCTCGATTTTAATATTAATAAATGTCTTGAGTGTTAGTCCCATTTGTGGCTGGACCGAGTGCCTCTATGACCAGTTTCTCGGAGATGCTTGGGAGGGGGCTCGTCGGCATCTCCCGAACTGGCGCGATGGTGTCCTGCTCGAAACCATCTTGCAGCTTGTAACTTCACTAACTAGATCAATCGCCTCGAGCTAACTAATTTCACATATTAGGGTGCCTCTATGACCAGATTTCTCGGAGATGCGGAGGCCCAGGCTCGTCGGCATCTCCTCGAACTGGCAGCAGATCTTGTCCCTGCTCTCGAAAACCATCTTGCAGCTTGTAACTTCACTAACTAGATCAATACGCCTCGGAGCTAACTAATTTCACATATTAGGAGTGCCTCTATGACGATTCTCGGAGATGGGAGGACTGGGCTCGTCGGCATCTCCTCAAACTGGCCTTGATGGTGTCCTCGCTCAAAACCATCTTGCAGCTTGTAACTTCACTAACTAGATCAATACGCCTGAGCTAACTAATTTCACATATTAGAGTGCCTCTATGACGATTTCTGGAGATGGGAGGGACCGGCTCGTCGGCATCTCCCTGAAACTGGCCGTAGTGGTGTCCCTGCTCTCTAAAACCATCTTGGAGATGCCTCAAACTGGCTGGAGGACTGGACTCACAAGGATGCATATTTATAGTACAAGCAGCTCGGCATAATGTCGACACTCACGACATAATGTCGACACTCACCCCTATTATTAGTGCTGACTCATCTTTAGTCCCGGTTGGTGTCTCCAACCGGGACGACACCATCCGGGACAAGGTACAAGCCGCACGACATAATGTCGACACTCACCCCTATTATTAGTGTTGTCTGGCCCACTCTGCCGCAATCCCTTTAGTCCCGGTTTGTGACTACATCCGGGACTAAATGTGTGCCGAACAATGATCATGTGTGTGTGGACATTGGTATGTAGAACAATGTTGCGGAGGAAGTTTTCCTTTTTGTCATGAAAATCCCTTTTCCATTTTCCGAGCGCAAAAACGGGTCGTTTGTGAAGTAACCACCAAAATGCCGTTTGAGAATGCTACCGTCCTATTTTCCTAAAATACTAGACCACCTTACATGGACTATATCCCAACCGTACAAATCGGGACTAAATATGAACCCTCTCTTTATATAGGCATTTCCCTCTATTTATTAGGTAACACTTAAGACATTTATTAATATTAAAACCGGGACAAATCGGGACTAGCTAACTTTTCGGCCTAAAGCCGCCCCTTTAGTCATAATCATGCCTAGTCCTATAGCACGCAGCTTGAGGTCTTCATCGTCATCATCATCGCCATCGTCACACCGCCACTCGGGATCCTCGGCCCATCCATGGCATATACCGAGGGCCATTCCAGCCTTGGATTCACGGCGGGTGGAGAGGGGTCTCTGGAAGGCGATGCCGCTACCGCCGGAGACGATGTGGGGCCTGTGGCGGGTGGACTCGTGGGCACCGTGGCGAGGATGGTCTCCCGGCGATGTAGCGCATCACGATGATAGTACGGTTCTCCCACCAGACGACGGCCCGACGTTGTTGTTCACGGTGGCGGGCCATCACCCTCGTACTGGCGAGCTCCCTTTCCCTATTAGCGAAGAAGGCATTCAGTGTCATAGTTGTCGGGATCCCACTGGGATCCATCCGCTGCTCGGCGTGAGCTCGTGGTAGAAGTGGTTTGTGATGGCCGCTGGCGTCTAACCTTGAGGACGGAGGGACAGAACCCCTCCAAGCTCGACATCCGGCGGCGCGGCGGTACCCGGTGGACAAGGATAGTTGGGCGCACTGCCTCGGTCTCGAGGTCGAATGGCCCGAGGGCGTTGTCCATTGTTCTAAGAGAGGAAGGTGTGGATGTGTGGATAGCCATGACACGATCACCCTAAATATAGAGGAAAGGCGGAAAACTTGGCATGAAGCTTGGGAAATGGCGGAAATATCTTTAGTCCCGGTTAGTGACTACATCGGGACTAAAAGCTCTAGTAGAAAGGAAAGGCGGAAAACTTGGCGGGAAGAGGTGGGAAATGGCGGAAAATATTTTTAGTCGGTTGTGACTACATCCGGACTAAATGTGTCGAACAATGATCATGTTTGAAAAACCTTCACAAAATGACCTATCATGTTCGAGGTTTCATGTCTTTCGGTCCAAATGACCGATGTTATGTCTTGAATCACGGCATAGTTTGTGATGTTGTGCCCATATTATGCATGTGTGTGGACATTGGTATGGAGAACAATGTTGCAGGAGGAAGTTTTCCTTTTTGCATCGGAAAAACCCTTTTCCATTTTCTCCTTGTAAAAAGCGTCGTTGTGAAGTAACCACCAAAATGCCGTTTGAATGCTACCGCCCTATTTTCCTAAAATACTAGACCACCTTACATGGACTATATCCCAACGGTACATCTCAAACCTTTTCGTCCATCCACAGTAAAAGGACAAATGTTCCGAATCGGCGAAGTGGGTCGGTTTGTACTACAGTACATGATCTATCGCCCGTGATTTTTGAAAAAATCGTTTTAGACTACAATATGTGGTTTCTTCAGAGATCCAATGCAAGTTCTAACGATGCGTCCCCTATCTTCATGCACACCGGTTCGACCATAGTTAGAAATTCAAATAATTCAAAGCAGGCATAATAAATTCAAAAAATCCGAACAATGAAAATCCTTCGTGGTGTCATATTATGTTACATAGTTGAAAGGAAAAATACCAGACTTGGTATATTGATCATGTTTCGAAAAAACCTTCACAAAATGACCTATCATGTTCGAGGTTTCATGGCTTTCGGTCCAAATGACCGATGTTATGTGCTGAATCACGGCATAGTTTGTGATGTTGTGCCCATATTATGCATGTGTGTGGACATTGGTATGGAGAACAATGTTGCAGGAGGAAGTTTTCCTTTTTTCGCATGGAAAAACCCTTTTCCATTTTCCGGCGCAAAAAGCAAGTCGCTTTTGTGAAGTAACCACCAAAATGCCGTTTCGAATGCTACCGTCCTATTTTCCTAAAATACTAGACCACCTTACATGGACTATATCCCAACGGTACATCTCAAACCTTTTCGTCCATCCCGGTAAAAGAACAAATGTCTGCCGAATCGGCGGAAGTGGGTCGGTTTGTACTACGGTACATGATCTATCGCCTGTGATTTTTGAAAAATCATTTTTAGACTCGCAATATGTGGTTTCTTGAGATCCAATGCAAGTTCTAACGATGCGTCCCTATCTTCATGCACACCGTTCGACCATAGTTAGAAAGTCAGATAATTCAAAACTTGCATAACAAATTCAAAAAAAACCGGCATATAAGTTCAAAATCCAAACACTTCTTTTGTTTAAAGTTTTTCTAAATTCCAAATTGATATTAAAAAAATATAAGTTAATTCATTTTTAATTGTAAATGGTTCATATTTTAAAGGTTACATTAATTATTTTTAAAATAGAATATGTTTTGAATTATTTATTCAAATCCATACACTTCTTATATTTAAAGTTTTCTAAATTCCAAATTAATATTCAAAATATAAGTTAATTCATTTTAAAGGTTACATTAATTATTTTTAAAAATAGAATATGTTTTTGAATTATTTATTCAAATCCATACACTTCTTATATTTAAAGTTTTCTAAATTCCAAATTAATATTCAAAAATATAAGATAATTCATTTTAAAAGGTTACATTAATTATTTTTAAAAATAGAATATGTTTTTGAATTATTTATTCAAATCCATACACTTCTTATATTTAAAGTTTTCTAAATTCCAAATTGATATTAAAAAATATAAGTTAATTCATTTTTAATTGTAAATGGTTCATATTTTAAATGGTTACATTAATTATTTTCCAAAGCAGAAAATGGTTTGAATTATTTATTCAAATCCAAACACTTTTTATGTTTAAAGTTTTCTAAATTCCAAATTAATTATCATTTAAAAACATTACAAATTTAAACCCCAAAATAAAAAAAAGGCGAACGGAGAGAAAATAACTGAAAAATTTGAAAGCAGAATACGTCCGGTTGGAGCCACCAACCGACTAAGAATCCTAACAGCTTCTTCACTTGAAAATTGGACTATTGGTCGGTTGGTGGCTCACCGGACGTGTCTTTAGTCCGGTTGGAGCCTGACAGGACTAAAGGCCTTAGTTATAACCGTGCCTCTCTTCTTCTTCCTTCCCCACTCACTTCTCTGCCTCTGCCTTTCACGTGCCCTCGCCGACGACGCGCCAGCTCCTTCCCGAGTAGCCGCGCGCTTCCGTAATGGCGTCGGTCTGTGCCTCTCTGTCCTCCCCTCCCTCTGCTCTGCTGGTGGTGGTAGCGGTGGCGGCGATGAGCGGCGGCGACGCGTCGAGAGGCGACCTTAGCCGAAACGCCGGCTTCGGCGTGGCGGCGGAGGCCCCTCTCTCTGTTCTTGGCGCGGGCCATAGCCAGCGGCGTAGCGGCGTTCGCGCTTGTGGCGCTGTCTGGCGCGGCTGCAGCGGCGGCGGAGGCGTGGTGCAGCGCGTGGAGCTCCGCGAGGGTCGGGTGCGCTAGGGTTTGGCGGGGAGCTGCACGTCTGCGGGCCTCGTCGGCCGGCGTGGCCGATCTCTGCTAGGCGGGCGGCATTCTGGCGCAAGTCAGGTGGCGGCGGAGTGGAGGGCGCTGCCCTTGGTGGCACCGGCGCCTCGTCTGTTGCAGCACGGTGGCGGAAGCTTCACGGGCCTGCCGGTTCTAGGGTCGGGAGAAATCCCCGTCGGTGCCAGCGTCAAGCGGTGGCGTCTGCGCGCCACCTTCCTTGTGTAGGCGTCGGGTGTACCCCTCTATTCTCCTCCGTGTCTGGGAGAAATCCTAGGACTTGTCCGGCGCAGCGTCGTCATCGTCCCCCTTCTTGAAGGTGTTGCTTGGTACACGACGATCCGAAGGCGTAGGAGTGTGGTGGGAATCCTCCGGAGGGCACATGGGTTGTGAGTCATCAGCGCTTTTGTCGATCCGGCGTTGACGTGATTGTACCGGAGTGTGGTGGGAATCCTCCGGAGGGCCCCAGCTTTGTTCTCGTGATTGTACCGGTTTGTGTTGCTTGCTATATTAATATAGCGGGGCGAAAGCCTATTTCGAGAGGAGGCGAGGGCGCGGAGCCTGGCCGCCTGGGCGTGAGCGAGGTAGAGCGGCGGATCCGGGCCCGGCAACTGGGCCATGGCCCGCAGCGAAAATCCCGTACCATACCATATAACGATAATAAGAATTTTGTCCCGTAGTGTACCCCAGGACTGGCCCATCTTACCTGTTTGCTCGACCCTGAGTCCGTGAGAAGCCTCATCGCTCAACTCCTTCGCGTCCTCGCCCTCTACGTAAGCTAGTCGCTATAGGAAGCGTCGCCACCGGTCAAGCCGCATTGTTCAGAAAAATGTTCAACAACTTAAATGACAAGTTTAATTAGAACACCCTAGTAACCCTAACAGGTGATTCCGGAGTTCCTTGAGTTAGGGTTTGCGCCCCTCGGAACCCCAATTAACTTGTCGAGAATGCTTTAGGGTTACATTCCAATGCACATTAACGTCGTATCATCACCATTGCTTGAGCATTGCATCGATGCCATGTGTTGATTGTTTCCCTTTCTTCGGTGATTTGGTTCTTCTCGGTAGAATACGATATCGAGATTGAGATCGAAGACCGAGATCAAGACCATAGATAGATCGAAGACCTTTTGTAGCCTTATACTCATGTTCCCCTCTCATAGCCTTAGGGTTTAGGGTTTCTCTTCATTTTTATTATTGTGTATGTATATATTAGGGTTTCATCTTCATTCGTTAGCCGCTTTGACTTATTCGTAACTTTCTCCTTTAGCGCTTTGACTTATTCGTTTTTCCACCTATGCGAAAATATGGACCCACCGTCGGAGACGAAGAAAGGAAGAGTTGATCCGGTGTGATCCGTGGGGAAGATAATTTAGGCGTATCAACGTTTACGAACAACTCCGGTGAGGGTGATCCTCTTTTTACGGAGTAGACAACTTGTTTGAGGTTGAAGGTGTTGCCTTCGCGAGGAAAGCGATGCCTTGTGTAACCGAAGGCGACCGCTCCGGAGGTGCATGTAATATAAATCAATTCATTAATTAATCATCTGCTATCTATATAGAAATAACGACGATCTTTCTTCTTTTAGCCCTCGGATCGAAGGAATCTCGAAAAAAAGAGCGAGGCCCAACCAAAAAGTTGGAAGACCATGAGAGGTTCAGAATCGAAGATGTCGCTGAAGACCAGAAGCGGCTCCGAAGTTATCGCAACCAAATTTGTGGCACAATGCGGAGTAATCGTTAGGGACTTAATCCCGATCACGATTAGAAATTGGAATAGGCCTGCTAATGCGGATGAAGAGGAACATGTTTATTTGTCCCTAACCACGCCAAAGATTTCTTGTGGAAGAGGCTCATGGTTAATTTCAAACTACGAAGATAGAGCTGGATCCAAATGCGGAGGATCCGATTGAGGGGCCTTACAACATGGGAGAGCCATGGAGGCTAAGGTCGTGGAGTGGGCTTTGAAGAAGATGGCCCGATGTTTCACCAACTGGAAGAAAAGATTGCACCTTGACTATGTCGTGAAAGAGAAGACTCGATTTCAAGAAGACTCGTTTGAGAAGATAAAACCATTACGGGCTGAGTTTGTGGAATACAAGACATCGGAAAAAGCTAAGGAAATGTCGCAAAGAATAAGTGAATCTTGCTAACAAGAAGTATCACCATACTATGGGGCAAGGTGGCTCTGGTGGCATTCCTAAGTGGGAGAAACTTGAGCGAGGCTGCGTGATAAAAATATCACCCGAGGCAGACGATTGGGTAGAACGTGCAAGGAATTGGTTTTACGGGCATGGGGGCACGTTGGACTCGGAAGGAGGTGTATATATACCATACGACATAAAGAAGACCCTTGCCAATCGAGAGGATGAGAAAGCGGTAAAGGCTGTTAAAGATGGGGACTTCATTCCGATAGAGAATGATGAGCTCACACTCGCCCTTGGAAATAAGGAACATGATGGACGAACACGAGGCACAATAGGCTCCCAATCATGGAGGCGGGTTTCGAAGAGAGGAAGAAATATCTGATAGAAGCCGTCGGAGGAGTAAGGGCAGGCGGCGGTTGAAGCGAAAGTCGGAAAAGAGCGAATGCGTTTAATTGAAAAACGATTAAAGCAACAACAAGATGAAATTAACTCACTTAAAGAGCAAAGTACTACGGCGCCCCATCTCGGCACCTGCATTCGATGCTACCGGCCTATCGAATAATCGAAAAAGTGTGGCTTCCACCGAGGTCCCGGTGATGACAATGGCGATGCGATGATGCACCGACGATGGCTCTGTTGGCTACCCAGTGGATGATATCACGAGAGATGACATGCTATGAGCTACATGTCAAAGTTGTGAACATATCAATGAAGGTGGCGGTCGGCTATGCCTTACCAATTGGACCCACCAACTTACCACTGTCGTCCGGTTCGGAGGGCTACGCTGTTGTCGGCGTGGATGAAATCATGCCCACCTTTGAGGTTTTGGATCTTCACTACCTGTGGTGAAGGGGATGTGGCTTTGGGTGGCGCAAAACGTCACCATTCTATGGCGAAGGATTGTATCGTGCTTGAAATCACCGCCAAGGCCATCTTCGCCGCCGTCTCACCCGTCTCCGGTAGGTCGCCGCCCGGCAGCCGTCTTCGTCGCCTCACCGGCTCGTCGCCTCACCGTCTCGGTGCAGCCATCGCCCCTGGAGCCATCGCCGCGCCTCGGGATAAAAGCGTAAGCGTACGCATCTTGTCGTCGTGGCGATCGCCGAAGCGTAAACAAGAGCCTCTTCCAAAAGTACCAACGGTTCCTCCCAAGAGAGCTTATGGTATCTTGAAGAGGAGATCAGGCGATCGTTGATGCGAAAACGGCAGCGTTTTCTAAGCTGGCGGCCGAAAGAGCGAGTTCAGCACCAAAGAAGAAAAAGCCAAAGTGTTGAAAATGCTAAAGACTCTTCATCAACCCGAGCCAAAGCTGTCATCAGACTATGAGCGTTCTATTCTCAAGTCACATGCGGCACAACAAGCCTCGAAGAGCAGTACTGCTGATGCAAGCGGGAAATCTGTTGCCCAGCTCGGAGAACAAGCAAAACAGTCTTGCGCCCCTCTCAAGGTGATTTCTCAAACCAATGTGGGGTCGAGCAAATATGGGGCCGAAGAGCAGTATGATCCAGAGGTAGTTACTGTCTGGAAGCTGCCATTGCTCAAGGTATGAGTATTGCCCGAGACTTATCCCGATTAGAGTTCTTCCCGTGAGTGAAGTAGCATACAAATACCCGATCGCAAACCTCTCGTCAACGAGGAGGTAAATAATCTTTCAACAAAAATGCGAAGATTGCATAACTGGTACATGCACGCCACAAGTCGGGGCTAAGCGGATAGTCTTGAGGTTACAAAAAGCATCATGGGAAAGAAAGTGATTACATGATATCCATTGAATTTGTTGAGCTATTTCAATTATTCAATCAAGGCGCCTTGGACAAATCGCTCATCGATTGCCTATTGTGCGTAAGTACTAATTCGTAATTAACTTAGTCTCCACTATCTCACTTTGTTTATTGCATGTATATAATCATACTGTAATATGCGAATGAAGATTCTCGAATGCGTGGAGGACAAATCTATGATATTGGCTTCATTGACCCATATTGGGTTCATGAAGCTAATCTCAAAATAAGCCCCGGGATACGGAGGATAATATAGTACCAGCGTTAAGGTTTCAAGAAACCAAAGGAAATACTTTTTCCTTACAACTTCGAGTGAGTGTTATTGTCTTGTATACACTTTCTATTTAAACTTACTCGATGTTAAGTATATAATTGATTAGTTATGCATTCGCAGCTTCCACTATATTACATTAATCATTCAACTTGACAAAGGCGTGTACTAGTCATGGACTCGAAACATAAACCCCTTGAGGCGTGGAAGGACATGCAGATACTTCTCCAGCGTAATTCTAATCATTACGACACTATATCGGCAGCGTTAAATTTTATGATATCAAGTACTTAATAACTTCTTTTATTCGTTTTCTTCGGGCGGCGCGAAGCAGTTCACCAAGAAGGCTAGGGGTGTTTGGAAAGAGGAGCTTACATTTCAACCACTAGATGTAAGCACCACTAGCTATATCCGCGCATCTCTTTGATTCTAGTTTTGATCTGATTATTATCATGCTTGATTATTATTTTGATTGAACTATGTTACGGTGAAGTGCTGCGAGGGACCGTGTAACAATCTATGTGGATACTATGTATGCGAGTTCATCCGTGAGACGTGCGATGAGAAGGGCAGAAATTTAGAGCAACTCCACATTATGTAAACAATTTATATAGTTTTATTTTCAAACAAATTGTGTTTAGTTTCATTCATATAGATGACTCCTTTTTTAAATCAGATCGAGCGTCTACGGGACGGTCTTACGCCAAGGATCGCGTCACGAGCAATTCGGGAGGAATTGGCGGGATTCTTGGATGCGAAGTCCTAGACCGAAGGGGAATACTATTCTGTGTGTATAGACAATAGGGATTGTAAAAATAGCAACTCGATCCGTGTATAGACAAGGGAACTTTTGTATGTAGTGCATGAACTCGATCCGTATTGTCATGATGATCTTGTGTAATATAAGGTTCCTTCATTTATAAGTGCAAAACACTAAATAAACAATAAAACAACCTAAATGAATTCTCTGGCGGCACAAAAGTGGCGAAAATCTGCCGCGGCAACAAAATGTGCAAAATGAATTCTACGCGGCAGAAATGGGCAAATCTACGCGCGCTGCGAAGGTTATTAGTCGGTTAGATATTACGAACCGACTAAAGCCCTCCTCGCCGCAGTGTAGCTGCCGTGTATGATCTTTTGTCGGTTGGTGGGGCAACCGGGACTAAAGGTTCGGGCTTTAGTCCCGATTGCCCCGTCCCGGTTGGGCAACCGGGACTAATGCCGCTTACCAACCGGGACACATGGGGTTGTTTCCACCAGTGGAGTGATATGACCCAAAACTCGTAGTTTCGCGTTTTATGGTTGTTTTCATGAGCTATTGCCCACGGTTTTAGGTTCTAGGGCTATTTACAGCAACCTTAAGACCTGGTACATGTTTGAGAGTTATGACCAAAAACTCGTCGCTTTCATGTTTCTGGCTGTTTTCATGAGTTATTTCCCAAAGTATTGGGTTCCAGGATTTCCATGCCTCATAAGACCCCTTACGTGTTTGAGGATATGACCGTAACTTCGTCCTATTCTCATTTTATTCGTTTATGAGCTATTGCCTATAGTTTTGGGGTTCAGGCTATTTAAAAGCGACTTTCTGACCCGATACATGTTTGAGAGATATGACCAAAAACTCGTTGTTTTCGTGTTTTCCAATTTTCATGAGTTATTGCCCATAGTTTTTGGGTTCGGTAGATTTGCAAGGCACGCAAGACCCGATATATGTTTTAGAGCTATGACTAAAAACTCGTAGTTTACGCATTTTATGGCCCCTTTCATGAGCTATTGCCTTTGCTTGGGTTCGGGAGATTTACAACGAGCGTAAAACCCGATACATGTTTGAGAGATATGACCCACAAGCGGTTTTGCGTTTTATGGATGTTTTCATGAGCTATTGCCCACCGTTTTATGGTTCCAGTGCGATTTACAGCACCATAAGACCAGATACATGTTTGGGTGTTATGACCAAAAACTCGTCGCTTTCGGGTTTTATGGTCGTTTTTATGAGCTATTCCCCATAGTTGTATGGTTCCATGGCGATTTAAAGGGACCTTAAGACCCGACACATGTTTGAGAGTTATGACCAAAAACTCGCCGGTTTCGTGTTTTATGGCCGTTTTCATGAGTTATTGCCCATAGTTTTTGGGTTCCAAGCTGATTTGCAAGGCATGTATGACGCGTTACATGTTTGAGAGACATGACCAAAAACTCATAGTTTTCGGTTTGAGTGATATGACCCAAAACTCGTAGTTTTCGCGTTTTATGGTTGTTTTCATGAGCTATTGCCCACAGTTTTAGGTTCTAGGGCTATTTACAGCAACCTTAAGACCTGGTACATGTTTGAGAGTTATGACCAAAAACTCGTCGCTTTCATGTTTTATGGCTGTTTTCATGAGTTATTTCCCAAAGTATTGGGTTCGGTAGGATTTCCATGCCTCATAAGACCCTTACGGGTTTGAGGATATGACCAAGTAAACTTCGTCCTATTCTCATTTTATGTTCGTTTATGAGCTATTGCCTATAGTTTTGGGGTTCGAGGCGATTTACAACGACTTTACGACCTGATACATGTTTGAGAGATATGACCAAAAACTGGTTGTTTTCGTGTTTTTTCCCTTTTTCCTGAGTTATTGCCCATAGTTTTTGGGTTCCAGGTAGATTTGCAAGGCCTACAAGACACGTTATATGTTTTAGAGCTATGACTAAAACTCATAGTTTACGCATTTTATGGCCCCTTTCATGAGCTATTGCCCCTTGTTTTGGGGTTGCGGGGAGATTTACGAGCGTAAAACCCGATACATGTTTGAGAGATATGACCCAGAACACGCAGTTTTTGCGTTTTATGGATGTTTTCATGAGCTATTGCCCACCGTTTTATGGTTCCAGGGCGATTTACAGCACCATAAGACCAGATACATGTTTGGGTGTTATGACCAAAAACTCGTCGCTTTCGGGTTTTATGGTCGTTTTTATGAGCTATTCCCCATAGTTTTATGGTTCCATGGCGATTTAAAGGGACCTTAAGACCCGACACATGTTTGAGAGTTATGACCAAAAACTCGCCGGTTTCGTGTTTTATGGCCGTTTTCATGAGTTATTGCCCACAGTTTTTGGGTTTCAAGCGGATTTGCAAGGCCTGTATGACGTGTTACATGTTTGAGAGACATGACTAAAAACTCATAGTTTTCGGTTTGAGTGATATGACCCAAAACTCGCAGTTTTCGCGTTTTATGGTTGTTTTCATGAGCTATTGCCCATAGTTTTAGGTTATAGGGCTATTTACAGCAACCTTATGACCTAGTACATGTTTGAGAGTTATGACCAAAATCTCGTCGCTTTCGTGTTTTATGGTCGTTTTTATGAGCTATTCCCCATAGTTTTATGGTTCCAGGGCGATTTAAAGCGACCTTAAGACCCGACACATGTTTGAGAGTTATGACCAAAAACTCGCCGGTTTCGTGTTTTATGGCCGTTTTCATGAGTTATTGCCGAAAGTTTTTGGGTTCCAAGCGGATTTGCAAGGCCTGTATGACGCGTTACATGTTTGAGAGACATGACTAAAAACTCATAGTTTCCGGTTTGAGTGATATGACCCAAAACTCGCGATTTCGCGTTTATGGTTGTTTCCATGAGCTATTGCCCATAGTTTTAGGTTATAGGGCTATTTACACCAACCTTAAGACCTGGTACATGTTTGAGAGTTATGACCAACAACTCGTCGCTTTCATGTTTTATGGGTGTTTTCATGAGTTATTGCCCAAAGTATTGGGTTCCAGGCGGATTTCCATGCCTCATAAGACCCCTTACGTGTTTGAGGGATATGACCGAACTTCGTCCTATTCTCATTTTATGGTCGTTTATGGGCTATTGCCTATAGTTTTGGGGTTCAGGCGATTTAAAACGACTTTCGACCCAATACATGTTTGAGAGATATGACCAAAAACTTCGTTGTTTTCGTGTTTTTCAAATTTTCATGAGTTATTGCCCATAGTTTAGGTTCCGTAGATTTACAAGGCCTGCAAGACCCGTTATATATTTTAGTGGTATGACTAAAACTTGTATTTTTCGCGTTTGATGGCGCTTTCATGAGCTATTGCCCTTGTTTTGGTGTTCCAAGGAGATTTACAATCAGTAAAACCCGATAGATGTTTGAGAGATATGACCCAAAACACGCAGCTTTGGCGACTTATGGCTACTTTCATGAGCTATTGCCCATCGTTTTTGGTTCGGTCGATTCTGACACCATAAGACCAGATACATGTTTGAGAGTTATGACCAAAAATTCGTCGCTTTCGTGTTTTATGGTCGTTTTTATGAGCTATTCCCCATAGTTTTATGGTTCCAGGGCGATTTAAAGAGACCTTAAGACCCGACACATGTTTGAGAGTTATGACCAAAAACTCGCCGGTTTCGTGTTTTATGGCCGTTTTCATGAGTTATTGCCCATAGTTTTCGGGTTCCAAGATGATTTGCAAGGCATGTATGACGCGTTACATGTTTGAGCGACATGACTAAGAACTCATAGTTTTCGGTTTGAGTGATATGACCCAAAACTCGTAGTTTCGCGTTTTATGGTTGTTTTCATGAGCTATTGCCCACAGTTTTAGGTTCTAGGGCTATTTACAGCAACCTTAAGACCTGGTACATGTTTGAGAGTTATGACCAAAAACTCGTCGCTTTCATGTTTTACGGCTGTTTTCATGAGTTATTTCCCAAAGTATTGGGTTCCAGGCGGATTTCCATGCCTCATAAGACCCCTTACGTGTTTGAGGGATATGACCAGAAACTCGTCCTATTCTCATTTTATGTTCGTTTTATGAGCTATTGCCTATAGTTTTGGGGTTCCAGGGCGATTTAAAACGACTTTACGACCGATACATGTTTGAGAGATGTGACCAAAAACTCGTTGTTTTCGTGTTTTTCCAATTTTCATGAGTTATTGCCCATAGTTTTGGGTTCCGGTAGATTTGCAAGGCACTGCAAGACCCGTTATATGTTTTAGAGCTATGACTAAAACTCGTAGTTTACGCATTTTATGGCCCCTTTCATGAGCTATTGCCTTGCTTTGGGGTTCCAGGGAGATTTACAACGAACGTAAAACCCGATACATGTTTGAGAGATATGACCCAGAACAAGCAGTTTTTGCGTTTTATGGATGTTTTCATGAGCTATTGCCCACCGTTTTATGGTTCCAGTGTGATTTACATCACCATAAGACCAGATACATGTTTGGGTGTTATGACCAAAAACTCGTCGCTTTCGGGTTTTATGGTCGTTTTTATGAGCTATTCCCCATAGTTTTATGGTTCCATGGCGATTTAAAGGGACCTTAAGACCCGACACATGTTTGAGAGTTATGACCAACAACTCGCCGGTTTCGTGTTTTATGGCCGTTTTCATGAGTTATTGCCCATAGTTTTTGGGTTCCAAGCTGATTTGCAAGGCATGTATGACGCGTTACATGTTTGAGAGACATGAACAAAAACTCATAGTTTTCGGTTTGAGTGATATGACCCAAAACTCGTAGTTTTCGCGTTTTATGGTTGTTTTCATGAGCTATTGCCCACAGTTTTAGGTTCTAGGGCTATTTACAGCAACCTTAAGACCTGGTACATGTTTGAGAGTTATGACCAAAAACTCGTCGCTTTCATGATTTATGGCTGTTTTCATGAGTTATTTCCGAAAGTATTGGGTTCCAGGCAGATTTCCATGCCTCATAAGACCCCTTACGGGTTTGAGGGATATGACCAGAAACTCGTCCTATTCTCATTTTATGTTCGTTTTATGAGCTATTGCCTATAGTTTTGGGGTTCCAGGGCGATTTAAAACGACTTTACGACCCGATACATGTTTGAGAGATATGACCAAAAACTGGTTGTTTTCGTGTTTTTTCCAATTTTCCTGAGTTATTGCCCATAGTTTTTGGGTTCCAGGTAGATTTGCAAGGCCTGCAAGACACGTTATATGTTTTAGAGCTATGACTAAAAACTCATAGTTTACGCATTTTATGGCCCCTTTCATGAGCTATTGCCCACTGTTTTGGGGTTGCAGGGAGATTTACAACGAACGTAAAACCCGATACATGTTTGAGAGATATGACCCAGAACACGCAGTTTTTGCGTTTTATGGATGTTTTCATGAGCTATTGTCCACCGTTTTATGGTTCCAGGGCGATTTACCGCACCATAAGACCAGATACATGTTTGGGTGTTATGACCAAAAACTCGTCGCTTTCGGGTTTTATGGTCGTTTTTATGAGCTATTCCCCATAGTTTTATGGTTCCATGGCGATTTAAAGGGACCTTAAGACCCGACACATGTTTGAGAGTTATGACCAAAAACTCGCCGGTTTCGTGTTTTATGGCCGTTTTCATGAGTTATTGCCCACAGTTTTTGGGTTTCAAGCGGATTTGCAAGGCCTGTATGACGCGTTACATGTTTGAGAGACATGACCAAAAACTCATAGTTTTCGGTTTCAGTGATATGACCAAAAACTCGTAGTTTTTGCGTTTTATGGTTGTTTTCATGAGCTATTGCCCACAGTTTTAGGTTATAGGGCTATTTACAGCAACCTTATGACCTGGTACATGTTTGAGAGTTATGACCAAAATCTCGTCGCTTTCGTGTTTTATGGTCGTTTTTATGAGCTAATCCCCATAGTTTTATGGTTCCAGGGCGATTTAAAGCGACCTTAAGACCCGACACATGTTTGAGAGTTATGACCAAAAACTCGCCGGTTTCGTGTTTTATGGCCGTTTTCATGAGTTATTGCCCACAGTTTTTGGGTTCCAAGCGGATTTGCAAGGCCTGTATGACGCGTTACATGTTTGAGAGACATGACTAAAAACTCATAGTTTCCGGTTTGAGTGATATGACCCAAAACCTGCAGTTTTCGCGTTTTATGGTTGTTTCCATGAGCTATTGCCCATAGTTTTAGGTTATAGGGCTATTTACACCAACCTTAAGACCTGGTACATGTTTGAGAGTTATGACCAACAACTCGTCGCTTTCATGTTTTATGGCTGTTTTCATGAGTTATTGCCCAAAGTATTGGGTTCCAGGCGGATTTCCATGCCTCATAAGACCCCTTACGTGTTTGAGGGATATGACCAGAAACTCGTCCTATTCTCATTTTATGGTCGTTTTATGGGCTATTGCCTATAGTTTTGGGGTTCCAGGGCGATTTAAAACGACTTTACGACCCAATACATGTTTGAGAGATATGACCAAAAACTCGTTGTTTTCGTGTTTTTCAAATTTTCATGAGTTATTGCCCATAGTTTCGGGTTCCGGTAGATTTACAAGGCCTGCAAGACCCGTTATATATTTTAGTGGTATGACTAAAAACTTGTATTTTTCGCGTTTGATGGCCGCTTTCATGAGCTATTGCCCACTGTTTTGGTGTTCCAAGGAGATTTACAACGACCGTAAAACCCGATAGATGTTTGAGAGATATGACCCAAAACACGCAGTTTTGGCGACTTATGGCTACTTTCATGAGCTATTGCCCATCGTTTTTTGGTTCCAGTGCGATTTACAGCACCATAAGACCAGATACATGTTTGAGAGTTATGACCAAAAATTCGTCGCTTTCGTGTTTTATGGTCGTTTTTATGAGCTATTCCCCATAGTTTTATGGTTTCAGGGCGATTTAAAGAGACCTTAAGACCCGACACATGTTTGATAGTTATGACCAAAAACTCGCCGGTTTCGTGTTTTATGGCCGTTTTCATGAGTTATTGCCCATAGTTTTCGGGTTCCAAGATGATTTGCAAGGCATGTATGACGCGTTACATGTTTGAGCGACATGACTAAGAACTCATAGTTTTCGGTTTGAGTGATATGACCCAAAACTCGTAGTTTCGCGTTTTATGGTTGTTTTCATGAGCTATTGCCCACGGTTTTAGGTTCTAGGGCTATTTACAGCAACCTTAAGACCTGGTACATGTTTGAGAGTTATGACCAAAAACTCGTCGCTTTCATGTTTCTGGCTGTTTTCATGAGTTATTGCCCACAGTTTTTGGGTTCCAGGAGGATTTCCATGCCTCATAAGACCCCTTACGTGTTTGAGGGATATGACCAGAAACTCGTCCTATTCTCATTTTATGTTCGTTTTATGAGCTATTGCCTATAGTTTTGGGGTTCTAGGGCGATTTAAAACGACTTTACGAATTCGATACATGTTTGAGTGTGACCAAAAACTCGTTGTTTTCGTGTTTTTCCAATTTTCATGAGTTATTGCCCATAGTTTTTGGGTTCCGGTAGATTTGCAAGGCACAAGACCCGATATATGTTTTAGAGCTATGACTAAAAACTCGTAGTTTACGCATTTTATGGCCCCTTTCATGAGCTATTGCCCACTGCTTCGGGGTTCCAGGGAGATTTACAACGAACGTAAAACCCGATACATGTTTGAGAGATATGACCCAGAACAAGCAGTTTTTGCGTTTTATGGATGTTTTCATGAGCTATTGCCCACCGTTTTATGGTTCCAGTGCGATTTACAGCACCATAAGACCAGATACATGTTTGGGTGTTATGACCAAAAACTCGTCGCTTTCGGGTTTTATGGTCGTTTTTATGAGCTATTCCCCATAGTTTTATGGTTCCATGGCGATTTAAAGGGACCTTAAGACCCGACACATGTTTGAGAGTTATGACCAACAACTCGCCGGTTTCGTGTTTTATGGCCGTTTTCATGAGTTATTGCCCATAGTTTTTGGGTTCCAAGCTGATTTGCAAGGCATGTATGACGCGTTACATGTTTGAGAGACATGAACAAAAACTCATAGTTTTCGGTTTGAGTGATATGACCCAAAACTCGTAGTTTTCGCGTTTTATGGTTGTTTTCATGAGCTATTGCCCACAGTTTTAGGTTCTAGGGCTATTTACAGCAACCTTAAGACCTGGTACATGTTTGAGAGTTATGACCAAAAACTCGTCGCTTTCATGTTTTATGGCTGTTTTCATGAGTTATTTCCGAAAGTATTGGGTTCCAGGCAGATTTCCATGCCTCATAAGACCCCTTACGGGTTTGAGGGATATGACCAGAAACTCGTCCTATTCTCATTTTATGTTCGTTTTATGAGCTATTGCCTATAGTTTTGGGGTTCCAGGGCGATTTAAAACGACTTTACGACCCGATACATGTTTGAGAGTGTGACCAAAAACTCGTTGTTTTCGTGTTTTTTCCAATTTTCATGAGTTATTGCCCATAGTTTTTGGGTTCCAGGTAGATTTGCAAGGCCTGCAAGACCCGTTATATGTTTTAGAGCTATGACTAAAAACTCGTAGTTTACGCATTTTATGGCCCCTTTCATGAGCTATTGCCCACTGCTTTGGGGTTCCAGGGAGATTTACAACGAACGTAAAACCCGATACATGTTTGAGAGATATGACCCAGAACAAGCAGTTTTTGCGTTTTATGGATGTTTTCATGAGCTATTGCCCACCGTTTTATGGTTCCAGTGCGATTTACAGCACCATAAGACCAGATACATGTTTGGGTGTTATGACCAAAAACTCGTCGCTTTCGGGTTTTATGGTCGTTTTTATGAGCTATTCCCCATAGTTTTATGGTTCCATGGCGATTTAAAGGGACCTTAAGACCCGACACATGTTTGAGAGTTATGACCAAAAACTCGCCGGTTTCGTGTTTTATGGCCGTTTTCATGAGTTATTGCCCATAGTTTTTGGGTTCCAAGCTGATTTGCAAGGCATGTATGACGCGTTACATGTTTGAGAGACATGACCAAAAACTCATAGTTTTCGGTTTGAGTGATATGACCCAAAACTCGTAGTTTTCGCGTTTTATGGTTGTTTTCATGAGCTATTGCCCACAGTTTTAGGTTCTAGGGCTATTTACAGCAACCTTAAGACCTGGTACATGTTTGAGAGTTATGACCAAAAACTCGTCGCTTTCATGTTTTATGGCTGTTTTCATGAGTTATTTCCCAAAGTATTGGGTTCCAGGCGGATTTCCATGCCTCATAAGACCCCTTACGGGTTTGAGGGATATGACCAGAAACTCGTCCTATTCTCATTTTATGTTCGTTTTATGAGCTATTGCCTATAGTTTTGGGGTTCCAGGGCGATTTAAAAGCGACTTTACGACCCGATACATGTTTGAGAGATATGACCAAAAACTGGTTGTTTTCGTGTTTTTTCCAATTTTCCTGAGTTATTGCCCATAGTTTTTGGGTTCCAGGTAGATTTGCAAGGCCTGCAAGACACGTTATATGTTTTAGAGCTATGACTAAAAACTCATAGTTTACGCATTTTATGGCCCCTTTCATGAGCTATTGCCCACTGTTTTGGGGTTCCAGGGAGATTTACAACGAACGTAAAACCCGATACATATTTGAGAGATATGACCCAGAACAAGCAGTTTTTACGTTTTATGGATGTTTTCATGAGCTATTGCCCACCGTTTTATGGTTCCAGGGCGATTTACAGCACCATAAGACCAGATACATGTTTGGGTGTTATGACCAAAAACTCGTCGCTTTCGGGTTTTATGGTCGTTTTTATGAGCTATTCCCCATAGTTTTATGGTTCCATGGCGATTTAAAGGGACCTTAAGACCCGACACATGTTTGAGAGTTATGACCAAACACTCGCCGGTTTCGTGTTTTATGGCCGTTTTCATGAGTTATTGCCCACAGTTTTTGGGTTTCAAGCGGATTTGCAAGGCCTGTATGACGCGTTACATGTTTGAGAGACATGACTAAAAACTCATAGTTTTCGGTTTGAGTGATATGACCCAAAACTTGCAGTTTTCGCGTTTTATGGTTGTTTTCATGAGTGATTGCCCACAGTTCTAGGTTCTAGGGCTATTTACAGCAACCTTAAGACCTGGTACATGTTTGAGAGTTATCACCAAAAACTCGTCGCTTTCATGTTTTATGGTCGTTTTCATGAGCTATTCCCCATAGTTTTATGGTTTTCAGGGGGATTTAAAGCGACCTTAAGACCCGATACATGTTTGAGAGTTATGACCAAAAACTTGTTGTTTTAGTGTTTTCTAGCCTTTGTCATTTGTTATTGCCCATATTTTTTGGGTTTCTGACGGATTTGCAAGGCCTGTAAGACCCGTCACATGTTTGAGAGAAATGACTAAAAATTCATAGTTTTCGGTTTGAGAGATATGACCCAAAACTCGAAGTTTTTGCGGTCTATGGTTGTTTTCATGAGCTAATGCCCACAGTTTTTTAGTTCTAGGGCTATTTGCAGCAACCTTAAGACCCGATACATGTTTGAGATTTATGAAAAAAAACTCGTCGCTTTCATGTTTTATGGCTATTTTCATGAGTTATTGCCCATAGTTTTGGGTTCCAGGCGGATTTCCATGCCTCATAAGACCCCTTACGTGTTTGAGAGATATGACCAGAAACTCGTCCTATTCTCATTTTATGGTCGTTTTATGAGCTATTGCCTACAGTTTTGAAGTTCAAGGGCGATTTGAAATGACCTTAAGACCCGATACATGTTTGAGAGATATGACCAAAAAATCTTCGTTTTCGTGTTTTTTCTAATTTTCATGAGTTATTGCCCACTATTTTTGGGTTCCAGGCAGATTTGCAAGGCCTGCAAGACCCGTTATATGTTTTAGTGGTATGACTAAAAACTCGTAGTTTTCGCATTTTATGGCCGCTTTCATGATCTATTGCCCACTGTTTTGGGGTTCCAAGGATATTTACAACGACCGTAAAACCCGATAGATGTTTGAGAGATATGACCCAAAACACGTAGTTTTCGCGACTTATGGCTATTTTCATGAGCTATTGCCCTTCGTTTTTTGGTTCTAGTGCGATTTACATCACCATAAGACCAGATACATGTTTGAGAGTTATGACCAAAAACTCATCGCTTTCGTGTTTTATGGTCGTTTTTATGAGCTATTCCCCATAGTTTTATGGTTCCAGGGCGATTTAAAGTGACCTTAAGACTGCACACATGTTTGAGAGTTATGACCAAAAACTCGTCGGTTTCGTGTTTTATGGCCGTTTTCATGAGTTATTGCCCACAGTTTTTGGGTTCCAAGCGGATTTGCAGGGCATGTATGACGCGTTACATGTTTGAGAGACATGACTAAAAACTCACAGTTTTTGGTTTGAGTGCTATGACCCAAAACTCGCAGTTTTCGCGTTTTATGGTTGTTTTCATAAGTTTTAGGTCCTAGGGCTATTTACAGCAACCTTAAGACCTGGTACATGTTTGAGAGTTATGACCAAAAACTCGTCGCCCTGGAACTTCAAAACTGTAGGCAATAGCTCATAAAACGACCATAATGTATTGGGTTCCAGGCCGATTTCCATGCCTCATAAGACCCCTTACGTGTTTGAGGGATATGACCAGAAACTCGTCATATTCTCATTTTATGGTCGTTTTATGAGCTATTGCCTACAGTTTTGAAGTTCCAGGGCGATTTGAAATGACCTTAAGACCCGATACATGTTTGAGAGATATGACCAAAAAATCGTCGTTTTCGTGTTTTTTCCAATTTTCATGAGTTATTGCCCACAGTTTTTCGGTTCTAGGTAGATTTGCAACGAACGTAAAACCCGATACATGTTTGAGAGATATGACCCAGAACAAGCAGTTTTTGCGTTTTATGGATGTTTTCATGAGCTATTGCCCACCGTTTTATGGTTCCGGTCGATTCTGACACCATAAGACCAGATACATGTTTGGGTGTTACGACCAAAAACTCGTCGCTTTCGGGTTTTATGGTCGTTTTTATGAGCTATTCCCCATAGTTTTATGGTTCCATGGCGATTTAAAGGGACCTTAAGACCCGACACATGTTTGAGAGTTATGACCAAAAACTCACCGGTTTCGTGTTTTATGGCCGTTTTCATGAGTTATTGCCCATAGTTTTGGGGTTCCAAGCTGATTTGCAAGGCATGTATGACGCGTTACATGTTTAGAGACATGAACAAAAACTCATAGTTTTCGGTTTGAGTGATATGACCCAAAACTCGTAGTTTTCGCGTTTTATGGTTGTTTTCATGAGCTATTGCCCACAGTTTTAGGTTCTAGGGCTATTTACAGCAACCTTAAGACCTGGTACATGTTTGAGAGTTATGACCAAAAACTCGTCGCTTTCATGTTTTATGGCTGTTTTCATGAGTTATTTCCCAAAGTATTGGGTTCCAGGCGGATTTCCATGCCTCATAAGACCCCTTACGGGTTTGAGGGATATGACCAGAAACTCGTCCTATTCTCATTTTATGTTCGTTTTATGAGCTATTGCCTATAGTTTTGGGGTTCCAGGGCGATTTAAAACGACTTTACGACCCGATACATGTTTGAGAGATATGACCAAAAACTGGTTGTTTTCGTGTTTTTTCCAATTTTCCTGAGTTATTGCCCATAGTTTTTGGGTTCCAGGTAGATTTGCAAGGCCTGCAAGACACGTTATATGTTTTAGAGCTATGACTAAAAACTCATAGTTTACGCATTTTATGGCCCCTTTCATGAGCTATTGCCCACTGTTTTGGGGTTCAGGAGATTTACAACGTAAAACCCGATACATGTTTGAGAGATATGACCGACAAGCGTTTTTTGCGTTTTATGGATGTTTTCATGAGCTATTGCCCACCGTTTATGGTTCGAGGCGATTTACAGCACCATAAGACCAGATACATGTTTGGGTGTTATGACCAAAAACTCGTCGCTTTCGGGTTTTATGGTCGTTTTTATGAGCTATTCCCCATAGTTTTATGGTTCCATGGCGATTTAAAGGGACCTTAAGACCCGACACATGTTTGAGAGTTATGACCAAACACTCGCCGATTTCGTGTTTTATGGCCATTTTCATGAGTTATTGCCCACAGTTTTTGGGTTTCAAGCGGATTTGCAAGGCCTGTATGACGCGTTACATGTTTGAGAGACATGACTAAAAACTCATAGTTTTCGGTTTGAGTGATATGACCCAAAACTTGCAGTTTTCGCGTTTTATGGTTGTTTTCATGAGTGATTGCCCACAGTTCTAGGTTCTAGGGCTATTTACAGCAACCTTAAGACCTGGTACATGTTTGAGAGTTATCACCAAAAACTCGTCGCTTTCATGTTTTATGGTCGTTTTCATGAGCTATTCCCCATAGTTTTATGGTTTTCAGGGGGATTTAAAGCGACCTTAAGACCCGATACATGTTTGAGAGTTATGACCAAAAACTTGTTGTTTTAGTGTTTTCTAGCCTTTGTCATTTGTTATTGCCCATATTTTTTGGGTTTCTGACGGATTTGCAAGGCCTGTAAGACCCGTCACATGTTTGAGAGAAATGACTAAAAATTCATAGTTTTCGGTTTGAGAGATATGACCCAAAACTCGAAGTTTTTGCGGTCTATGGTTGTTTTCATGAGCTAATGCCCACAGTTTTTTAGTTCTAGGGCTATTTGCAGCAACCTTAAGACCCGATACATGTTTGAGATTTATGACAAAAAACTCGTCGCTTTCATGTTTTATGGCTATTTTCATGAGTTATTGCCCATAGTTTTGGGTTCCAGGCGGATTTCCATGCCTCATAAGACCCCTTACGTGTTTGAGAGATATGACCAGAAACTCGTCCTATTCTCATTTTATGGTCGTTTTATGAGCTATTGCCTACAGTTTTGAAGTTCCAGGGCGATTTGAAATGACCTTAAGACCCGATACATGTTTGAGAGATATGACCAAAAAATCTTCGTTTTCGTGTTTTTTCCAATTTTCATGAGTTATTGCCCACTATTTTTGGGTTCCAGGCAGATTTGCAGAACACGATGGATGCCTAAGTCAATGGGAATCGTTATTCCCAAGGACACAAGCTTATCGGCGTAACCCGACATCTTGAGTACATGCTCACTAACGGAGCTGTGCTCTTCCATCATGCAGCTAAAGAACTTTTCTGAAGCATTGTAGCTCTCTACAGCAGCATGTGTGTCGAAAATCATTTTCAACTCACCCATTGTATCAAATGCATTGCCGTTTTCGAAACGCTTTCGAAGTTCCGGCTCTAGCCCATACATTATGCCGCAATGAACTAAGTTGTGGTTCTCCTGACGAGTCTGATAGACATTCTTCTCCTCGTCAGGCATCATCAAAGGTGGGGCCTAACGGCGCTTCTAGCACATATTGCTTTTGTGCAAAGCAGAGGAGAATCCTCAAATTCATGGCCCATTCAAAGTTGCTACCGTTCGTTGCTAGTTTCTCTTTCTCCATGAACGCATTGAAATTAAAAGCGGTGGTGCCATCTACAACAGAATTTGTAAAGTTTAGACTAAGTGTATGATAGATTGAGTTCAACTAATCTATCTTACGAATGAACTCCCACTCAAAAGCGACATCCCTCGTGTCCTTTTGGTGATTACATGAACCAAATCCACTACACCAAGTCCGATCATCACGTGAGTTATAGCTTCAAAGGCGAGCATCAAATGGGCATCATATCAACTATATGACTCATGCTTAACCTTTCGGTCTATGTTCCGAGGCCATGTCTGTACATGCTAGGCTCGCCAAGTTAGAACCTTAGTATTTGCGTGTAATCGTTTTACACCAGTATGGTCGAGGATCCAAGAACACCCGATCATCACGTGATGTCTTGGAGCCACGAAAACATAATCGGTGCATACTAAAGGAAGAACACATTCTTATCTTGATATTTAAATGAGGGATCATCTTATTATGCTTAACAAAGCGCTAAACAAGCAATATAAGATGCAATCAAACATCATATGTTTATTAGTGAAATTATATGGTTCCCGCAGATGATCTCTATCATGTGCATCGTGGTATGATCACTATCATACCTATATGTAAATCCACAGTCTATGGATTTTACACGCTATGTGTGTAAGAGTATCATCTCATACTTCTTCTTACAACACTACCATATCATAACACTAGCCCAAGAACAATCTAAACTAGACGCCTCTAATTTATCCATTGCAAGTTTTACGTGGCTTAGGGCTTTCGAGATAGAACCGTTCTTACCTACGAACATGAACCAACGAGGATAATCAAATTGTTGACAACTCGCTTGCAAAATAGATATTGACTATAGTAGGAGAGATGACACCGCTAGCCACTTATGCAAACTAGTTGCATGTGAAGCGTGAACAGGTCTCATGTGCGAGGACATGTAAAGTTTGTCGGCCGCTTCATCCCACTATGCCACCAATATCCAAAATCAAAAGAAAGGAGCAACAACATGATCATCGCCCACATACTCATATGTGTACTACCCGTAAAGTATCTACGCATAGATCCGGCTCGATACCATCAAGGGTTCGCAACATAGAAAACAAAATTTTCCTACGATGTGAACTATATACCAAGATCTATTTATACTAGATACAAACAACGGGCGGATGTATATCCGTAGAGAACATACCCTTGAAGACCGACAAATCTTAACGAGTCCAAACTCGTGGTTGATGTAGACGATCTCTTGCCGATCTCAAGATCGAGAGGAAGTCCTAGCGCCGCAAAACAGCAGCGCATCCGTGCTCGCACACACGGTCGAGGCACCGAGCAACCTCCGCCTCCTCGCCCAGCGATGCAGCGGAAGCACAACTCTTCGGCGAATAGCCACCGGAACATGTATCTCGCTAGTCCGAGACCATGGGGATAAATTCTAGAGGGGAGAGAGATCCTTCACGAGGAGGTGTGTGAGAAGTGAGAGGAGGGCTCCTTTTATAGGAGGAGGGGGACCCCAAGGTGGTGGCGCATGGGGCTGCCCCTTGCCCTCCCCTCTTCATGTGGGTGGACACTCCACTCACAAAACTCCTCCAAATTCCCTCCACTCAAAAGTCCACTCAAAAATCCCATTAAATTTCCACCAAATTTAATGCAATCTCTCATTAAATAAAACTCTTTTATTTTATTCAGAATTTTGTCAATTACTTTAATGACAAACATTCACAAATAACCCCTTGCTAGAATTATATTTCACATGCATAACCACTTTATGCAATAAATTCCTGCGCTTGTTTATTCTTTCGGCATGAAACTTTTGCTCCAATTGGATGTCGGTGTCTCTTAAGTGTGTCACCCTACGGTTCGTGAATAATGCAGACATGATCGAGACCCCTCTCAGATCAATAATCAGAAGCGGGATCCGAGACCCATAGACTCCACACATTCAACGATGACTTTCTTGTGATCGTCGGAACCTTTTACGCTAGTATCTTAATCCCTTTGTCTCACGATATATTACATGTCCGAGATTCGATCATCGGTATCTCCATACCTAGTTTGATCTCGCATCGACATGCACTTTTCTCGTTCTGTGATATAACATTCTAGTGATCAAATCACTTGCTTGCAAGCTAATCAATGTGATATCACCGAGAGGGCCCAGAGTATATCTATCCACATCGGGATGAACAAATTACACTCTCGATCCATGAGCCTCAACATAACACTTTATTAGTTCGAACCCATCTTTATAATCACCACATTACGGTGTGACGTTTGATGTTATCAAGAAACTCTTCCGGTGTTAGTGATTGACATGATCTCATGGTCTAAGGATTAGGATCACTTCGTAAGTTGTTATAGCAATATAAACTCAATGACTTTGATCGTAATGCTATACTTCGGATGAATGTTCATCACATCATTACACTAATGTTGTGATCCCGTTATTAACAACATCCAACGTCCATGATCAGGAAACCTTGATCATCTTGTTAATCAACGAGCTAGTTTATGAGAGAGGCTTAACTAGGAACTTTCTGTTTGTTTATTAAACACACATGTATTAACGTTTCCGTATTAATACAATTATAGCATGCAAAATAAACATCTATCATATACTTGGAATACACATAATAAACAATTTATTATTGCCTCTCATGGCATAGTCGTTTCAGTCTCCCACTTGCACTAGAGACAATAATCTAGTTACATAGTGATATATCTAACACCCATTGAGTTCTGGTGTTGATCATGTTTTGCTCTAGGGAGAGTTTTAGTCAACGGATCTGCTACATTGAGATCCGTATGTACTTTACAAATCTTTATATCTCCATCCTTGACATGCTCACGGATGGAGTGAAACCGGCTTAATATGCTTGGAATGCTTGTGAGACCTTGGCTCTTTGGCATTGGCAATGGCACCATTGTTGTCACAATAGATCACCATTGGGTCCAACGCGTTTGGCACAACTCCTAGTTCGGATATGAACTCCTTCATCCAAATCGCTTCTGAGCCGCTCAAGCAAAGCAACATATTCGCCTCCGTTGTTGATCCCGCTACCACAGGTTGTTTGGAGCTCCTCCAACTAATCGCCCGCCATTCATGAGAAATACGATCCGGATTGAGACTTAGAGTCATCCGGATCGGTGTCAAGCTAAGCGTCGACATAACACTTAGCGACGAGCTCTTCTTCACCTCAGATACAAGAAACATATCCTTAGTTCTTCGTAAGTACTTAAGGATATTCTTGACCGCTATCCGATGTTCAACACGGATCCGATTGGTACCTACTAGTCAAACTAATAGCGTGTGCCACATCCGGTCTTGTACATAGCATGGCGTACATTTTAGAGCCTATGGTGAAGCATAGGGACTTTGTCCATTATCTCTTTCTTCCGCCAAGACGGACTTTGAGTCTTACTCAATGTCTTGCCTTGCAACATAGGTAAGAACCCTTCTTACTCCGTCCATTTTAAACTTCTTTAAAATCTTATCAAGGTATGTACTTTGATAGCCCTATTAGGCGCCTAGATCTATCTCTATAGATATTTATGCCTAATATGTATGACGCTCACCTAGGTCCTTCATTGAAAATTTGTTGTTTAGATAACTTTTAACACTGTTTAAAGTTCTATATCATTCCGATCAATAATATGTCATCCACATATAATATCGAAATGCCACATTGCTCCCACTCACTTTCTTGTAAATACAAGCTTCTCCATAAGTTTGGACAAATCCAAACTCTTTGATCACCTCATCAAAGCGGAGATTCCAACTTGATGCTTGCTTCAATCCATAGATGGATCGCTGAAGCTTGCACACCTTGTTAGCATCCTTAGGATCAACAAACCCTTTGGTTGTATCATATACAACTCTTCTTCAATATTACCATTGAGAAACGCGGTTTTGACATCCATCTGCCATATATCATCATCGAACTATGCAGCATTTGCTAACATAATCCTAATCGACTTTAGCATCGCTACGGAGAGAAAGTCTCATCGTAGTCAACTCCTTGAATTTGTCGAAACCCCTTTGCGACAAGTCGAGCTTTATAGATGGTCACATTACCATCGCATCAGTTTTCCTTTTGAAAATCCATTTGTTCTCCACGGCCTTTTCGTGAGGTAATTCCACCAAGTTCCTAACTTGATTTTCATACATGGATTCCATCTCGATTTCATGGCTTCTAACCATTTGTTGGAATCCGGGCTCATCGCTTCTTCATACGTCGCAGGTCATTATTTTCATCAACCATGAAATTTATGACAGGATTTCCGTCACCGGGAGCTGCACGTCTGTTTGACCTGCGAGGTTCGGTAGTACTCTCTTCGGAGTTTCATGATCATTATCATTAGTTCCCTCTTCAACAGTGGATCCAACTCGAACAACTTCCGCGCCTACTCGCCATACTTTGAAGAGAAGGTTCCACAACCTCTTCGAGTTCTACCTTCAGACTACTCACACCTTTCGCGAGAAACTCTTTCTCTAGAAAGGATCCATTATTGGCAACAAAAACCTTGCCCTCGGATCTGTGATAGAAGGAATACCCAATAGTTTCTTTATGGTATCCTATGAAGACGATTTTTCCGCTTTGGGTTCGAGTTTATCCGGTTGAAGTTTCTTCACATAAACATCGCAACCCCAAACTTTAAGAATGATACTTAGGTTTGTTTCAAACCACAATTCATCTGGTGTCTTTTCAACGGATTTAGATGGTGCCCGATTTAAAGTGAATGCAGCAGTTTCTAGTGCATAACCCCAAAAGATAATGGCAAGTCCGTCGAGACATCATAGATCGAACCATATCTAATAAAGTACGATGACGTTCCGACACACCATTTTTTGTGGTGTTCCGCAGTGTGAGTTGTGAAACAATTCCACACTCTTTCATGTGAGTGCTAAACTCGTAACTTAGATACTCACCTCCACGGTCGGACCGTAGAAATTTGATCTTTCTATTACGATGATTTTCCACTTCATTCTCAAATTCTTTGAACTTTTCAAAGGTTTCAGACTTGTTTCATCAAGTAGATATAACCGTATCTACTCAAATCATCCGTGAAAGTAACAAAATAACGATATCCACCTCGGCCGACACACTCATTGGACCACATACATCGAATGTATGATTTCCAATAATGCCGCCTGCTCCATTGAACCGAAAACGGCGTTCTAGTCATCTTGCCCATAAGGCATGGCTCACATGTATCAAATGATTCATAATCAAGTGATTCCAAAAGTCCATCCGAATGGAGCTTCTTCATGCGTTTAATGCCAATATGACCTGAGACGGCGTTGCCACATATATGCGGATATATCATCATTAAGTTTAATCCTTTTAGCATCAACATTATGAATATGTGTAACATTATCATCGAGATCTAACAAAATAAACCATTCATCATCGGTGCATGACCATAAAAGATTTCATTCATATAAATGGAACAACCATTGTTCTCGATTTAAATGAATAACCACTTTGCATCAAACATGATCCGACATACAATGTTCATGCTCGAGGTGCACCGGATAACATTTATTTAAGTTTATGACTAATACCGACGGTAAGTGGAGAGGCAGCGTCGACGGCGATCACATCAACGTTTGATCCATTGCCGACACGCATCTTGACCTCACCCTTGCTAGCGGTCGCTGTTCGCAGCCCGATTCGAGTTACAAATATTAGCAACCGAACCGGTATCAAATACCCAGTGCTACTGCGAGCACTAGTCAAGTACACATCAATAACATGTATATCATATATACCTTTGTTTGCCTTGCCGCCTTCTTGTCCGCCAGATACTTGGGGCGATTGCGCTTCCGATGGTCCCCTTACAATAGTAGCACTTTGATCGACTTGGGTCCAACTCGGGGTTTCTTTTTCAGCTGCAACAGGCTTGCCGCCTTACTTCCTTCCGTTTTCCCTTCTTGTCTTTCTTGAAACCAGTGTTCCTATTGATCATCAACACTTGATGTTCCTTTTGATCTCCACTTGTGCGTTTTAAGCATTGGCAAGCTCGGGAGAGACTTCTTCATGCCTTGCATATTATAGTTTATCACGAAGCTCTTATAGCTAGGTGGCGGAATCGCAGAACACGATGGATGCCTAAGTCAATGGGAATCGTTATTCCCAAGGACACAAGCTTATCGGCGTAACCCGACATCTTGAGTACATGCTCACTAACGAAGCTGTGCTCTTCCATCATGCAGCTAAAGAACTTTTCTGAAGCATTGTAGCTCTCTACAGCAGCATGTGTGTCGAAAATCATTTTCAACTCACCCATTGTATCAAATGCATTGCCGTTTTCGAAACGCTTTCGAAGTTCCGTCTCTAGCCCATACAATATGCCGCAATGAACTAAGTTGTGGTCCTCCTGACGAGTCTGATAGACATTCTTCTCCTCGTCAGGGGCATCATCAAAAGGTGGGGGTCCTAACGGCGCTTCTAGCACATATTGCTTTTGTGCAGAGAGGAGAATCCTCAAATTCATGGCCCATTCAGTAAAGTTGCTACCGTTCGTCGCTAGTTTCTCTTTCTCCATGAACGCATTGAAATTAAAAGGTGGTGCCATCTACAACAGAATTTGTAAAGTTTAGACTAAGTGTATGATAGATTGAGTTCAACTAATCTATATTACGAATGAACTCCCACTCAAAGCGACATCCCTCGTGTCCTTTTGGCGATTACATGAACCAAATCCACTACACCAAGTCCGATCATCACGTGAGTCGGTATAGCTTCAAAGGCGAGCATCAAATGGGCATCATATCAACTATATGACTCATGCTTAACCTTTCGGTCTCAGGTTCGAGGCCATGTCTACATGCTAGGCTCGCCAAGTTAGAACCTTAGTATTTGCGTGTGTAACTGTTTTACACCCGAAGTATGGTCGAGGATCCAAGAACACCCGATCATCACGTGATGTCTTGGAGCGACGAAAACATAATCGGTGCATACTAAAGGAAGAACACATTCTTATCTTGATATTTAAATGAGGGATCATCTTATTATGCTTAACAAAGCGCTAAACAAGCAATATAAGATGCAATCAAACATCATATGTTTATTAGTGAAATTATATGGTTCCCGCAGATGATCTCTATCATGTGCATCGTGGTATGATCACTATCATACCTATATGTGTAAATCCACAGTCTATGGATTTTACACGCTATGTGTGTAAGAGTATCATCTCATACTTCTTCTTACAACACTACCATATCATAACACTAGCCCAAAGAACAATCTAAACTAGACGCCTCTAATTTATCCATTGCAAGTTTTACGTGGCTTAGGGCTTTCGAGATAGAACCGTTTCTTACGAACATGAACACAACGAGGATAATCAAATTGTTGACAACTCGCTTGCAAAATAGATATTGACTATAGTAGGAGAGATGACACCGCTAGCCACTTATGCAAACTAGTTGCATGTCAAGCGTGGAACAGGTCTCATGTGCGAGGACATGTAAAGTTTGTCCGGCCGCTTCATCCCACTATGACACCAATATCCAAAATCACAAGAAAGGAGCAACAACATGATCATCATCGCCCACATACTCATATGTGTACTACCCGTAAAGTATCTACGCATAGATCCGGCTCGATACATCAAGGGTTCGCAACATAGAAAACAAAATTTTCCTACGATGTGAACTATATACCAAGATCTATTTATACTAGATACAAACAACGGGCGGATGTATATCCGTAGAGAACATACCCTTGAAGACCGACAAAGCTTAACGAGTCCAAACTCGTGGTTGATGTAGACGATCTCTTGCCGATCTCAAGATCGAGAGGAAGTCCTAGCGCCGCAAATCAGCGCATCCGTTTCGCACACACGCTCGAGGCACCGAGCAACCTCCGCCTCGCTCCAGCGATGCAGCGGAAGCAAAACTCTTTCTTGCCGAATAGCCACTGGAACATGTATCTCGCTAGTCCGAGACCATGGGGATAAATTCTAGAGGGGAGAGAGATCCTTCACGAGGAGGTGTGTGTGATAAGTGAGAGGAGGGGCTCCTTTATAGGAGGAGGGGAACCCAAGGGGTGGCAGCGCATGGGGCTGCCCCTTGCCCTCCTCCCTCTTCATGTGGAGGACACTCCACTCACAAAACTCCTCCAAATTCCCTCCACTCAAAAGTCCACTCAAAATCCCATTAAATTTCCACCAAATTTAATGCAATCTCTCATTAAATAAAACTCTTTTATTTTATTCAGAATTTTGTCAATTACTTTAATGACAAACATTCACAAATAACCCCTTGCTAGAATTCTATTTCACATGCATAACCACTTTATGCAATTTCACCCAACCTGTTTCGGTATCTAGTGAAATAAATTCTGCGCTTGTTTATTCTTTCGGCATGAAACTTTTGCTCCAATTGGATGTCGGTGTCTTATGTGTCACCCTACGGTTCGTGAATAATGCGGACATCGAGACCCTCTCATATCAATAATCGAAGCGGATCCGGAGACCCATATGACTCCCACACATTCAACGATGACTTTCTTGTGATCGTGGAACCTTTTACGCTAGTATCTTAATCCTTTGTCTCACGATATATTACATGTCCGAGATTCGATCATCGGTATCTCCATACCTAGTTTGATCTCGTTATCGACATGCACTCTTTTCTCGTTCTGTGATATAACATTCTAGTGATCAAATCACTTGCTTGCAAGCTAATCAATGTGATATCACCGAGAGGCCCAGTATATCTATCCGCCATCGGGATGAACAAATTCCACTCGATCCATGAGCCTCAACATAACACTTTATTAGTTCTGAACCCATCTTTATAATCACCCTGTTACGGTGTGACGTTTGATGTTATCAAGAAACTCTTCCGTGTTAGTGATTGACATGATCTCATGGTCTAAGGATTAGGATCACTTCGTAAGTTGTTATAGCAATATAAACTCAATGACTTTGATCGTAATGCTATACTTCGGATGAATGTTCATCACATCATTACACTAATGTTGTGATCCCGTTATTAACAACATCCAATGTCCATGATCAGGAAACCTTGATCATCTTGTTAATCAACGAGCTAGTTTATGAGAGAGGCTTAACTAGGAACTTTCTGTTTGTTTATTAAACACACATGTATTAACATTTCCGTATTAATACAATTATAGCATGCAAAATAAACATCTATCATATACTTGGAATACACATAATAAAAAATTTATTATTGCCTCTCAGGGCATATTCCCTTCATTATTGCCCACAGTTTTTGGGTTCCAAGCGGATTTGCAGGGCATGTATGACGCGTTACATGTTTGAGATACATGACTAAAAACTCACAGTTTTTGGTTTGAGTGCTATGACCCAAAACTCGCAGTTTTCGCGTTTTATGGTTGTTTTCATAAGTTTTAGGTCCTAGGGATATTTACAGCAACCTTAAGACCTGGTACATGTTTGAGAGTTATGACCAAAAACTCGTCGCCCTGGAACTTCAAAACTGTAGGCAATAGCTCATAAAACGACCATAATGTATTGGGTTCCAGGCCGATTTCCATGCCTCATAAGACCCCTTACGTGTTTGAGGGATATGACCAGAAACTCGTCCTATTCTCATTTTATGGTCGTTTTATGAGCTATTGCCTACAGTTTTGAAGTTCCAGGGCGATTTGAAATGACCTTAAGACCCGATACATGTTTGAGAGATATGACCAAAAAATCATCGTTTTCGTGTTTTTTCCAATTTTCATGAGTTATTGCCCACAGTTTTTCGGTTCTAGGTAGATTTGCAACGAACGTAAAACCCGATACATGTTTGAGAGATATGACCCAGAACACGCAGTTTTCGTGTTTTATGGCTGTTTTCATGAGCTATTTTCCACCGTTTTATGTTTCCAGGACGATTTACAGCACCATAAGACCAGATACATTTTTGAGAGTTATAACCAAAAACTCTTCGCTTTCGGATTTTATGGTCGTTTTTATGAGCTATTCCCCATAGTTTTATGGTTCCATGGCGATTTAAAGCGACCTTAAGACCCGACACATGTTTAAGAGTTATGACCAAAAACTCGCCAGTTTCGTGTTTTATGGCCGTTTTCATGAGTTATTGCCCACAGTTTTTGGGTTCCAAGTGGATTTGCAAGGCATGTATGACGCGTTACATGTTTGAGAGACATGACTAAAAACTCATAGTTTTCGGTTTGAGTGATATGACCCAAAACTCGCAGTTTTCGCGTTTTATGGTTGTTTTCATGAGCTATTGTCCACAGTTTTAGGTTCTAGGGCTATTTACAGCAACCTTAAGACCTGGTACATGTTTGAGAGTTATGACCAAAAACTCGTCTCTTTCGTGTCTTATGGTCGTTTTCATGAGCTATTCCCCATAGTTTTATGGTTTCAGGGCGATTTAAAGCGACCTTAAGACCTGATACATGTTTGAGAGTTATAACAAAAAAACTCGTTGTTTTAGTGTTTTCTGGCCTTTGTCATGAGTTATTTCCCATATTTTTTGTGTTTCTGACGGATTTGCAAGGCCTGTAAGACCCGTTACATGTTTGAGAGAAATGACTAAAAACTCATAGTTTTCGGTTTGAGAGATGTGACCCAAAACTCGAAGTTTTTGCAGTTTATGGTTGTTTTCATGAGCTATTGCCCACCGTTTTTTGGTTCTAGAGCTATTTGCAGCAACATTAAGACCCGATACATGTTTAAGAGTTATGACCAAAAACTCGTCGCTTTCATGTTTTATGGCTGTTTTCATGAGTTATTGCCCATAGTTTTGGGTTCTAGGCGGATTTCCATGCCTCATAAGACCCCTTACGTGTTTGAGAGATATGACCAGAAACTCGTCATATTCTCATTTTATGGTCGTTTTATGAGCTATTTCCTACAGTATTGAAGTTCCAGGGCGATTTAAAATGACCTTAAGACCCGATACATGTTTGAGAGATATGACCAAAAAATCGTCGTTCTCGTGTTTTTTCCAATTTTTATGAGTTATTGGGTTCCAGGCAGATTTGCAAGGACTGCAAGACCCGCTATATGTTTTAGTGCTATGACTAAAAACTCGTAGTTTTCGCATTTTATGGCCGCTTTCATGAGCTATTGCCCACTGTTTTGGGGTTCCAAGGATATTTACAACGACCGTAAAACCCGATAGATGTTTGAGAGATATGACCCAAAACACGTAGTTTTCGCGACTTATGGCTATTTTCATGAGCTATTGCTCATCGTTTTTGGTTCTAGAGCGATTTACATCACCATAAGAACAGATACTTGTTTGAGAGTTATGACCAAAAACTGATCGCTTTCGTGTTTTATGGTCGTTTTTATGAGCTATTCCCCATAGTTTTATGGTTCCAGGGCGATTTAAAGAGACCTTAAGACCCCACACATGTTTGAGAGTTATGACCAAAAACTCGCCGGTTTCGTGTTTTATGGCCGTTTTCATGAGTTATTGCCCACAATTTTTGGGTTCCAAGCGGATTTGCAAGGCATATATGACGCGTTACATGTTTGAGAGACATGACTAAAAACTCATAGTTTTCGGTTTGAGTGATATGACCCAAAACTCGCAGTTTTCGCGTTTTATGGTTGTTTTCATGAGCTATTGCCCACAGTTTTAGGTCCTAGGGCTATTTACAACAACCTTAAGACCTGGTACATGTTTGAGAGTGATGACCAAAAACTCGTCGCTTTCATGTTTTATGGCTGTTTTCATGAGTTATTGCCCAAAGTATTGGGTTCCAGGCCGATTTCCTTGTCTCATAAGACCCCTTACGTGTTTGAGGGATATGACCAGAAACTCGTCCTATTCTCATTTTATGGTTGTTTTATGAGCTATTGCCTACAGTTTTGAAGTTCCAGGGCAATTTAAAATGACCTTAAGACCCGATACATGTTTGAGAGATATGACCAAAAAATCGTCGTTTTCGTGTTTTTCCAATTTTTATGAGTTATTGCCCACTGTTTTTGGGTTCCAGGCAGATTTGCAAGGACTGCAAGACCCTCTATATGTTTTAGTGGTATGACTAAAAACTCGTAGTTTTCGCATTTTATGGCCGCTTTCATGAGCTATTGCCCACTGTTTTGGGGTTCCAAGGATATTTACAACGACCGTAAAACCCGATAGTTGTTTGAGAGATATGACCCAAGCCACGTAGTTTTCGCGACTTATGGCTATTTTCATGAGCTATTGCCCATCGTTTTTGGTTCCAGTGCGATTTACATCACCATAAGACCAGATACATGTTTAAGAGTTATGACCAAAAACTAATCTCTTTCGTGTTTTATGGTCGTTTTTATGAGCTATTCCCCATAGTTTTATGGTTCCAGGGCGATTTAAAGAGACCTTAAGACCCCACACATGTTTGAGAGTTATGACCAAAAACTCGCCGGTTTCCTGTTTTATGGCCGTTTTCATGAGTTATTGCCCACAGTTTTTGGGTTCCAAGCGGATTTGCAAGGCATGTATGACGCGTTACATGTTTGAGAGACATGACTAAAAACACATAGTTTTCGGTTTGAGTGATATGACCCAAAACTCGCAGTTTTCGCGTTTTATGGTTGTTTTCATGAGCTATTGCCCACAGTTTTAGGTCCTAGGGCTATTTACAGCAACCTTAAGACCTGGTACAAGTTTGAGAGTTATGACCAAAAACTCGTCGCTTTCATGTTTTATGGCTGTTTTCATGAGTTATTGCCCAAAGTATTGGGTTCCAGGCCGATTTCCTTGTCTCATAAGACCCCTTACGTGTTTGAGGGATATGACCAGAAACTCGTCCTATTCTCATTTTATGGTTGTTTTATGAGCTATTGCCTACAGTTTTGAAGTTCCAGGGCAATTTAAAATGACCTTAAGACCCGATACATGTTTGAGAGATATGACCAAAAAATCGTCGTTTTCGTGTTTTTCCAATTTTTATGAGTTATTGCCCACTGTTTTTGGGTTCCAGGCAGATTTGCAAGGACTGCAAGACCCTCTATATGTTTTAGTGGTATGACTAAAAACTCGTAGTTTTCGCATTTTATGGCCGCTTTCATGAGCTATTGCCCACTGTTTTGGGGTTCCAAGGATATTTACAACGACCGTAAAACCCGATAGATGTTTGAGAGATATGACCCAAGCCACGTAGTTTTCGCGACTTATGGCTATTTTCATGAGCTATTGCCCATCGTTTTTGGTTCCAGTGCGATTTACATCACCATAAGACCAGATACATGTTTAAGAGTTATGACCAAAAACTAATCTCTTTCGTGTTTTATGGTCGTTTTTATGAGCTATTCCCCATAGTTTTATGGTTCCAGGGCGATTTAAAGAGACCTTAAGACCCCACACATGTTTGAGAGTTATGACCAAAAACTCGCCGGTTTCCTGTTTTATGGCCGTTTTCATGAGTTATTGCCCACAATTTTTGGGTTCCAAGCGGATTTGCAAGGCATGTATGACGCGTTACATGTTTGAGAGACATGACTAAAAACACATAGTTTTCGGTTTGAGTGATATGACCCAAAACTCGCAGTTTTCGCGTTTTATGGTTGTTTTCATGAGCTATTGCCCACAGTTTTAGGTCCTAGGGCTATTTACAGCAACCTTAAGACCTGGTACAAGTTTGAGAGTTATGACCAAAAACTCGTCGCTTTCATGTTTTATGGCTGTTTTCATGAGTTATTGCCCAAAGTATTGGGTTCCAGGCCGATTTCCTTGTCTCATAAGACCCCTTACGTGTTTGAGGGATATGACCAGAAACTCGTCCTATTCTCATTTTATGGTCGTTTTATGAGCTATTGCCTACAGTTTTGAAGTTCCAGGGCAATTTAAAATGACCTTAAGACCCGATACATGTTTGAGAGATATGACCAAAAAATCGTCGTTTTCGTGTTTTTCCAATTTTTATGAGTTATTGCCCACTGTTTTTGGGTTCCAGGCAGATTTGCAAGGACTGCAAGACCCTCTATATGTTTTAGTGGTATGACTAAAAACTCGTAGTTTTCGCATTTTATGGCCGCTTTCATGAGCTATTGCCCACTGTTTTGGGGTTCCAAGGATATTTACAACGACCGTAAAAACCGATAGATGTTTGAGAGATATGACCCAAGCCACGTAGTTTTCGCGACTTATGGCTATTTTCATGAGCTATTGCCCATCGTTTTTGGTTCCAGTGCGATTTACATCACCATAAGACCAGATACATGTTTAAGAGTTATGACCAAAAACTGATCGCTTTCGTGTTTTATGGTCGTTTTTATGAGGTATTCCCCATAGTTTTATGGTTCCAGGGCGATTTAAAGAGACCTTAAGACCCCACACATGTTTGAGAGTTATGACCAAAAACTCGCCAGTTTCGTATTTTATGGCCGTTTTCATGAGTTATTGCCCACAGTTTTTGGGTTCCAAGCAGATTTGCAAGGCATGTATAACGCGTTACATGTTTGAGAGACATGATTAAAAACACATAGTTTTTGGTTTGAGTGATATGACCCAAAACTCGCAGTTTTCGCGTTTTATGGTTGTTTTCATGAGCTATTGCCCACAGTTTTAGGTCCTAGAGCTATTTACAACAACCTTAAGACCTGATACATGTTTGAGAGTTATGACCAAAAACTCGTCGCTTTCATATTTTATGGTTGTTTTCATGAGTTATTGCCCAAAGTATTGGGTTGCAGGCCGATTTCCATGCCTCATAAGACCCCTTACGTGTTTGAGGGATATGACCAGAAACTCGTCCTATTCTCATTTTATGGTCCTTTTATGAGCTATTGCCTATAGTTTTGGGTTTCCAGGGCGATTTAAAACGAATTTACGACCCGATACATGTTTGAGAGATATGACCAAAACTCGTTGTTTTCGTGTTTTTTCCAATTTTCATGACTTATTGCCCACAGTTTTTCGGTTCTAGGTAGATTTGCAACGAACGTAAAACTCGATGCATGTTTGAGAGATATGACCGAGAACACCCAGTTTTCGCGTTTTATGGCTGTTTTCATGAGCTATTTTTCCACCCTTTAATGGTTCCAGGGCGATTTACAGCACCATAAGACCAGATACATGTTTGAGAGTTATGACCAAAAACTGATCGCTTTCGTGTTTTATGGTCGTTTTTATGAGCTATTCCCCATAGTTTTATGGTTCCAGGGCGATTTAAAGAGACCTTAAGACCCCACACATGTTTGAGAGTTATGACCAAAAACTCGCCGGTTTCGTGTTTTATGGCCGTTTTCATGAGTTATTGCCCACAGTTTTTGGGTTCCAAGTGGATTTGCAAGGCATGTATGACGATTTACATGTTTGAGAGACATGACTAAAAACTCATAGTTTTCGGTTTAAGTGATATGACCCAAAACTCGTAGTTTTCGCGTTTTATGGTTGTTTTCATGAGCTATTGCCCACAGTTTTAGGTCCTAGGGCTATTTACAGCAACCTTAAGACCTGGTACATGTTTGAGAGTTATGACCAAAAACTCGTCGCTTTCATGTTTTATGGTTGTTTTCATGAGTTATTGCCCAAAGTATTGGGTTCCAGGCCGATTTCCATGCCTCATAAGACCCCTTACGTGTTTGAGGGATATGACCAGAAACTCGTCCTATTCTCATTTTATGGTCGTTTTATGAGCTATTGCCTATAGTTTTGGGGTTCCAAGGCGATTTAAAACGACTTTACGACCCAATACATGTTTGAGAGATATGACCAAAAACTCGTTGTTTACGTGTTTTTTCCAATTTTCATGACTTATTGCCCACAGTTTTTCGGTTCTAGGTAGATTTGCAACGAAAGTAAAACTCGATGCATTTTTGAGAGATATGACCGAGAACACCCAGTTTTCGCGTTTTATGGCTGTTTTCATGAGCTATTTTCCACCCTTTTATGGTTCCAGGGTGATTTACAGCACCATAAGACCAGATACATGTTTGAGAGTTATGACCAAAAACTGATCGCTTTCGTGTTTTATGGTCGTTTTTATGAGCTATTCCCCATAGTTTTATGGTTCCAGGGCGATTTAAAGAGACCTTAAGACCCCACACATGTTTGAGAGTTATGATCAAAAACTCGCCGGTTTCGTGTTTTATGGCCGTTTTCATGAGTTATTGCCCACAGTTTTTGGGTTCCAAGCGGATTTGCAAGGCATGTATGACGCTTTACATGTTTGAGAGACATGACTAAAAACTCATAGTTTTCGGTTTGAGTGATATGACCCAAAACTCGCAGTTTTCGCGTTTTATGGTTGTTTTCATGAGCTATTGCCCACAGTTTTAGGTCCTAGGGCTATTTACAGCAACTTTAAGACCTGGTACATGTTTGAGAGTTATGACCAAAAACTCGTCGCTTTCATGTTTTATGGTTGTTTTCATGAGTTATTGCCCAAAGTATTGGGTTCCAGGCCGATTTCCATGCCTCATAAGACCCCTTACGTGTTTGAGGGATATGACCAGAAACTCTTCCTATTCTCATTTTATGGTCGTTTTATGAGCTATTGCCTATAGTTTTGGGGTTCCAAGGCGATTTAAAACCACTTTACGACCCAATACATGTTTGAGAGATATGACCAAAAACTCGTTGTTTACGTGTTTTTTCCAATTTTCATGACTTATTGCCCACAGTTTTTCGGTTCTAGGTAGATTTGCAACGAAAGTAAAACTCGATGCATGTTTGAGAGATATGACCCAAAAACTCTTCGCTTTCGGGTTTTATGGTCGTTTTTTGAGCTATTCCCCACAGTTTTAGGTTCTAGGGCTATTTACAGCAACCTTAAGACCTGGTACATGTTTGAGAGTTATGACCAAAAACTCGTCGCTTTCGTGTTTTATGGTCGTTTTCATGAGCTATTCCCCATAGTTTTATGGTTTCAGGGCGATTTATAGCGACCTTAAGACCAGATACATGTTTGAGAGTTATAACAAAAAACTCGTTGTTTTAGTGTTTTCTGGCCTTTGTCATGAGTTATTGCCCATATTTTTTGGGTTTCTGACGGATTTGCAAGGCCTGTAAGACCCGTTACATGTTTGAGAGAAATGACTAAAAACTCATAGTTTTCGGTTTGAGAGATATGACCCAAAACTCGAAGTTTTTGCGGTTTATGGTTGTTTTCATGAGCTATTGCCCACAGTTTTTTGGTTCTAGGCCTATTTGCAGCAACATTAAGACCCGATACATGTTTGAGAGTTATGACCAAAAACTCGTCGCTTTCATGTTTTATGGCTGTTTTCATGAGTTATTGCCCATAGTTTTGGGTTCTAGGAGGATTTCCATGCCTCATAAGACCCCCTTACGTGTTTGAGAGATATGACCAGAAACTCGTCCTATTCTCATTTTATGGTCGTTTTATGAGCTATTTCCTACAGTATTGAAGTTCCAGGGCGATTTAAAATGACCTTAAGAACCGATACATGTTTGAGAGATATGACCAAAAACTCGTCTTTTTCGTGTTTTTTCCAATTTTCATGAGTTATTGCCCACTGTTTTTGGGTTCCAGGCAGATTTGCAAGGCCTGCAAGACCCGTTATATGTTTTAGTGGTATGACTAAAAACTTGTAGTTTTCGCGTTTTATGGCCGCTTTCATGAGCTATTGCCCACTGTTTTGGGGTTCCAAGGAGATTTAGAACGACCGTAAAACCAGATAGATGTTTGGGAGATATGACTCAAAACACGCAGTTTTCGCGATGTATGGCTATTTTCATCAGCTATTGCGCATCGTTTTTTGATTCCTATGCGATTTACGGCACCATAAGACCAGATACATGTTTGAGAGTTATGACCAAAAACTCGTCGCTTTCGTGTTTTATGGTCGTTTTTATGAGCTATTCCCCATAGTTTTATGGTTCCAGGGCGATTTAAAGCGACCTTAAGACTCGACACATGTTTGAGAGTTATGACCAAAAACTCGCTGGTTTCGTGTTTTATGGCCGTTTTCATGAGTTATTGCCCACAGTTTTTGGGTTCCAAGCGGATTTGCAAGGCTTGTATGACGCGTTACATGTTTGAGAGACATGACTAAAAACTCATATTTTTCGGTTTGAGTAATATGACCCAAAACTCGCAGTTTCCCGTTTTATGGTTGTTTTCATGAGGTATTGCCCACAGTTCTAGGTTCTAGGGCTATTTATAGCAACCTTAATTCCTGGTACATGTTTGAGAGTTATGACCAAAAACTCGTCGCTTTCGTGTTTTATGGTCGTTTTCATGAGCTATTCCCCATAGTTTTATGGTTTCAGGGGGATTTAAATCGACCTTAAGACCCGATACATGTTTCAGAGTTATGACCAAAAACTCGTTGCTTTAGTGTTTTCTAGCCTTTGTCATGAGTTATTGCCCATATTTTTTTAGGTTTCTGACGGATTTGCAAGGCCTGTAAGACCCGTCACATATTTGAGAGAAATGACTAAAAATTCATAGTTTTCGGTTTGAGAGATATGACCCAAAACTCGAAGTTTTTGCGGTTTAGGGTTGTTTTCATGAGCTATTGCCCACAGTTTCTGAGTTCTAGGGCTACTTGCAGCAACCTTAAGACCCGATACATGTTTGAGATTTATGACAAAAAACTCGTCGCTTTCATGTTTTATGGCTATTTTCATGAGTTAATGCCCAAAGTATTGGGTTCCAGGCGGATTTCCATGCCTCATAAGACCCCTTACGTGTTTGAGAGATATGAACAGAAACTCGTCCTATTCTCATTTTATGGTCGTTTTATGAGCTATTGCCTACAGTTTTGAAGTTCTAGGGCGATTTGAAATGACCTTAAGACCCGATACATGTTTGAGAGATATGACCAAAAAATCATCGTTTTCGTGTTTTTTCCAATTTTCATGAGTTATTGCCCATTGTTTTTGGGTTCCAGGCAGATTTGCAAGGCCTGCAAGACCTGTTATATGTTTTAGTGGTATGACTAAAAACTCATAGTTTTCGCAGTTTATGGCCGCTTTCATGAGCTATTGCCCACTGTTTTGGGGTTCCAAGGATATTTACAACGACCATAAAACCCGATAGATGTTTGAGAGATATGACCCAAAACACGTAGTTTTCGCGACTTATGGCTATTTTCATGAGCTATTGCCCATCGTTTGTTGGTTCCAGTGCGATTTACATCACCATAAGACCAAATACATGTTTGAGAGTTATGACCAAAAACTCATCGCTTTCGTGTTTTATGGTCGTTTTTATGAGCTATTCCCCATAGTTTTATGGTTCCAGGGCGATTTAAAGAGACCTTAAGACCCCACACATGTTTGAGAGTTATGACCAAAAACTCGTCGGTTTCGTGTTTTATGGCCGTTTTCATGAGTTATTGCCCACAGTTTTAGGTTCTAGGGCTATTTACAACAACCTTAAGACCTGGTACATGTTTGAGAGTTATGACCAAAAACTCGTCGATTTCATGTTTTATGGCTATTTTCATGAGTTATTGCCCAAAGTATTGGGTTCCAGGCGGATTTCCATGCCTCATAAGACCCCTTACGTGTTTGAGGGATATGACCAGAAACTCGTCCTATTCTCATTTTATGGTCGTTTTATGAGTTATTGCCTAGAGTATTGAAGTTCCAGGGCGATTTAAAATGACCTTAAGACCCGAAACACGTTTGAGAGATATGACCAAAAACTCGTCGTTTTCGTGTTTTTTACTATTTTCATGAGTTATTGCCCACTATTTTTGGGTTCCAGGCAGATTTGCAAGGGCTGGAAGACCCGTTATATGTTTTAGTGGTATGACTAAAAACTCATATTTTTCGCGTTTTATGGCCGCTTTCATGAGCTATTGCCCACAGTTTTGGGGTTCCAGGGAGATTTACAACAAACGTAAAACCCGATACATGTTTGAGAGATATGACCCAGAACACGCAGTTTTCTCGTTTTATGGCTGTTTTCATGAGTTATTTTCCACCGTTTTATGGTTCCAGGGCGATTTACAACACCATAAGACCAGATACATGTTTGAGAGTTATGACCAAAACTCGTCGCTTTTAGGTTTTATGGTCGTTTTTATGAGCTATTCCCCATAGTTTTATGGTTCCATGGCGATTTAAAGCGACCTTAAGACCCGACACATGTTTGAGAGTTCTGACCAAAAACTCGCCGGTTTCGTGTTGTATGCCCGTTTTCATGAGTTATTGCCCAAAGTTTTTGGGTTCCAAGCAGATTTGCAAGGCCTGTATGACGCGTTACATGTTTGAGAGACATGACTAAAAACTCATAGTCTTCGGTTTGAGGGATATGACCCAAAACTCGCGATTTATGGCTATTTTCATGAGCTATTGCCCATCGTTTTTTGGTTCTAGTGCGATTTACAGCAACCTTAAGACCTGGTACATGTTTGAGAGTTATGACCAAAACCTCGCCGCTTTCGTGTTTTATGGTCGTTTTCATGAGCTATTCCCCATAGTTTTACCGCTTGTAGGCGATTTAAAGCGACCTTAAGACCCGATACATGTTTGAGAGTTATGACCAAAAACTCGTTGTTTTAGTGTTTTCTAGCCTTTATCATGAGTTATTGCCCATATCTTTTGGGTTTCTGACGGATTAGCAAGGCATGTAAGACCCGTTACATGTTTGAGATAAATGACTAAAAACTCATAGTTTTCGGTTTGAGAGATATTCCCCAAAACTCGAAGTTTTTGCAGTTTATGGATGTTTTCATGAGCTTTTGCCCACAGTTTTTTTTGGTTCTAGGGCTATTTACAGCAACCTTAAGACCTGGTACATGTTTGAGAGTTATGACCAAAAACTCGTCGCTTTCGTGTTTTATGGTCGTTTTCATGAGCTATTCCCCATAGTTTTATGGTTTCAGGGGGATTTAAATTGACCTTAAGACCCGATACATGTTTGAGAGTTATGACCAAAAACTCGTTGTTTTAGTGTTTTCTAGCCTTTGTCATGAGTTATTGCCCATATTTTTTTAGGTTTTGACGGATTTGCAAGGCCTGTAAGACCCGTCACATATTTGAGATAAATGACTAAAAATTCATAGTTTTCGGTTTGAGAGATATGACCCAAAACTCGAAGTTTTTGCGGTTTATGGTTGTTTTCATGAGCTATTGCCCACAGTTTTTTATTTCTAGGGCTATTTGCAGCAACCTTAAGACCCGATACATGTTTGAGATTTATGACAAAAACTCGTCGCTTTCATGTTTTATGGCTATTTTCATGAGTTAATGCCCATAGTTTTGGGTTCCAGGCGGATTTCCATGCCTCATAAGACCCCTTACGTGTTTGAGAGATATGACCAGAAACTCGTCCTATTCTCAGTTTATGGTCGTTTTTTGAGCTATTGCCTACAGTTTTCAAGTTCCAGGGCTATTTAAAATGACCTTAAGACCCGATACATGTTTGAGGGATATGAAAAAAACTCGTCGTTTTCGTGTTTTTTCTAATTTTCATGAGTTATTGCCCACTGTTTTTGGGTCCCAGGCGGATTTGCAAGGCTTGCAAGACCCATTATATGTTTTAGTGGTATGACTAAAAACTTGTAGTTTTCTTGTTTTATGGCCGCTTTCAGGTGCTATTGCCCACTGTTTTTGGGGTTCCAAGGAGATTTACAACGATCATAAAACCCGATAGATGTTTGAGAGATATGACCCAAAACACGCAGTTTTCGCGATTTATGGCTATTTTCATGAGCTATTGCCCATCGTTTTTTGGTTCCAGTGCGATTTACAACACCATAAGACCAGATACATGTTTGAGAGTTATGACCAAAAACTCGTCGCTTTCGTGTTTTATGGTCGTTTTTATGAGCTATTCACCATAGTTTTATGGTTCCGAGGCGATTTAAAGCGACCATAAGACCCGACACATGTTTGAGAGTTATGACCAAAACTTCGCGGTTTCGTGTTTATCGCCGTTTTCATGAGTTATTGCCCCAGTTTTCGGTTCCAAGCGGATTTGCAAGGCCTGTATGGACGTTACATGGTTGAGAGATATGACTAAAAACTCATAGTTTTCGGTTTGAGTAATACGACCCAAAACTCGCATTTTTCGCGTTTTATGGTTGTTTTCATGAGCTATTGCCCACAGTTTTAGGTTCTAGGGCTATTTACACCAACATTAAGACCTGGTACATGTTTGAGAGTTATGACCAAAAACTCGTCGCTTTCATGTTTTATGGCTGTTTTCATGAGTTATTGCCCAAAGTATTGGGTTCCAGGCGGATTTCCATGCCTCATAAGACCCCTTACGTCTTTGAGGGATATGACCAGAAACTCGTCCTATTCTCATTTTATGGTCGTTTTATGAGCTATTTCCTATAGTTTTGTGGTTCCACGGCGATTTAAAATGACTTTACGACCCGATAAATGTTTGAGAGATATGACCAAAAACTCGTTGTTTTCCTGTTTTTTCCAATTTTTATGAGTTATTGCCCATAGTTTTTGGGTTCGGTAGATTTTCAAGGCACCTAAGACCCGTTATATGTTTTAGAGATATGACTAAAAACTCGTAATTGACGCATTTTATGGCCGCTTCCATGAGCTATTTTCCACTGTTTTGGGGTTTCAGGGAGATTTACAACAAACGTAAAACCCGATACATGTTTGAGAGATATGACCCAGAACACGCAGTTTTCGCGTTTTATGGCTGTTTTCATGAGTTATTTTCCACTGTTTTAGGATTCTGAGCGATTTACAACACCATAAGACCGATACATGTTTGAGAGTTATGACCAAAACTCGTCGCTTTCAGGTTTTATGGTCGTTTTTATGAGCTATTCCCCATAGTTTTATGGTTCCATGGCGATTTAAAGCGACCTTAAGACCCGACACATGTTTGAGAGTTCTGACCAAAAACTCGCCGGTTTCGTGTTGTATGCCCGTTTCATGAGTTATTGCCCAAAGTTTTGGGTTCCAAGCAGATTTGCAAGGCCTGTATGACGTTACATGTTTGAGAGACATGACTAAAACTCATAGTCTTGGTTTGAGGGATATGACCCAAAACTCAGTTTCGCGATTTATGGCTATTTTCATGAGCTATTGCCCATCGTTTTTGGTTCCAGGTCGATTTACAGAACCTTAAGACCTGGTACATGTTTGAGAGTTATGACCAAAACCTCGCCGCTTTCGTGTTTTATGGTCGTTTTCATGAGCTATTCCCCATAGTTTTATCGTTTCAGGGCGATTTAAAGCGACCTTAAGACCCGATACATGTTTGAGAGTTATGACCAAAAACTCGTTGTTTTAGTGTTTTCTAGCCTTTATCATGAGTTATTGCCCATATCTTTTGGGTTTCTGACGGATTAGCAAGGCCTGTAAGACCCGTTACATGTTTGAGAGAAATGACTAAAAACTCATAGTTTTCGGTTTGAGAGATATTCCCCAAAACTCGAAGTTTTTGCAGTTTATGGATGTTTTCATGAGCTTTTGCCCACAGTTTTTTTGGTTCTAGGGCTTTTTACAGCAACCGTAAGACCCGATACATGTTTGAGACTTATGACCAAAAACTCGACGCTTTCATGTTTTATGGCTGTTTTCATGAGTTATTGCCCATAGTTTTGGGTTCCAGGCGGATTTGCATGCCTCCTAAGACCCCTTACGTGTTTGAGAGATATGACCAGAAACTCGTCCTATTCTCAGTTTATGGTCGTTTTTTGAGCTATTGCCTACAGTTTTCAAGTTCCAGGGCTATTTAAAATGACCTTAAGACCCGATACATGTTTGAGGGATATGACAAAAAACTCGTCGTTTTCGTGTTTTTTCTAATTTTCATGAGTTATTGCCCACTGTTTTTGCGTCCCAGGCGGATTTGCAAGGCCTGCAAGACCCGTTATATGTTTTAGTGGTATGACTAAAAACTTGTAGTTTTCTTGTTTTATGGCCTCTTTCAGGTGCTATTGCCCACTGTTTTTGGGGTTCCAAGGAGATTTACAACGATCATAAAACCCGATAGATGTTTGAGAGATATGACCCAAAACACGCAGTTTTCGCGATTTATGGCTATTTTCATGAGCTATTGCCCATCGTTTTTTGGTTCGAGTGCGATTTACAACACCATAAGACCAGATACATGTTTGAGAGTTATGACCAAAAACTCGTCGCTTTCGTGTTTTATGGTCGTTTTTATGAGCTATTCACCATAGTTTTATGGTTCCAGGGCGATTTAAAGCGACCATAAGACCCGACACATGTTTGAGAGTTATGACCAAAAACTCGCCGGTTTCGTGTTTTATCGCCGTTTTCATGAGTTATTGCCCACAGTTTTTCGGTTCCAAGCGGATTTGCAAGGCCTGTATGACGCGTTACATGGTTGAGAGATATGACTAAAAACTCATAGTTTTCGGTTTGAGTATGACCAAAACTCGCATTGTTCGCTTTTGATGGTTGTTTTCATGAGCTATTGCCCACAGTTTTAGGTTCTAGGGCTATTTACACCAACATTAAGACCTGGTACATGTTTGAGAGTTATGACCAAAAACTCGTCGCTTTCATGTTTTTTGGCTGTTTTCATGAGTGATTGCCCAAAGTATTGGGTTCGGTGATTTCCATGCCTCATAAGACCCTTACGTCTTTGAGGGATATGACCTAAACTTCGTCCTATTCTCATTTTATGGTCGTTTTATGAGCTATTTCCTATAGTTTTGTGGTTCCACGGCGATTTAAAATGACTTTACGACCCGATAAATGTTTGAGAGATATGACCAAAAACTCGTTGTTTTCCTGTTTTTTCCAATTTTTATGAGTTATTGCCCATAGTTTTTGGGTTCCAGGTAGATTTTCAAGGCCTGCAAGACCCGTTATATGTTTTAGAGATATGACTAAAAACTCGTAATTGACGCATTTTATGGCCGCTTCCATGAGCTATTTTCCACTGTTTTGGGGTTTCAGGGAGATTTACAACAAACGTAAAACCCGATACATGTTTGAGAGATATGACCCAGAACACGCAGTTTTCGCGTTTTATGGCTGTTTTCATGAGTTATTTTCCACTGTTTTAGGATTCCAGGGCGATTTACAACACCATAAGACCAGATACATGTTTGAGAGTTATGACCAAAACTCGTCGCTTTCAGGTTTTATGGTCGTTTTTATGAGCTATTCCCCATAGTTTTATGGTTCCATGGCGATTTAAAGCGACCTTAAGACCCGACACATGTTTGAGAGTTCTGACCAAAAACTCGCCGGTTTCGTGTTGTATGCCCGTTTTCATGAGTTATTGCCCAAAGTTTTTGGGTTCCAAGCAGATTTGCAAGGCCTGTATGACGCGTTACATGTTTGAGAGACATGACTAAAAACTCATAGTCTTCGGTTTGAGGGATATGACCCAAAACTCGCAGTTTTCGCGATTTATGGCTATTTTCATGAGCTATTGCCCATCGTTTTTTGGTTCCAGTGCGATTTACAGCAACCTTAAGACCTGGTACATGTTTGAGAGTTATGACCAAAACCTCGCCGCTTTCGTGTTTTATGGTCGTTTTCATGAGCTATTCCCCATAGTTTTATCGTTTCAGGGCGATTTAAAGCGACCTTAAGACCCGATACATGTTTGAGAGTTATGACCAAAAACTCGTTGTTTTAGTGTTTTCTAGCCTTTATCATGAGTTATTGCCCATATCTTTTGGGTTTCTGACGGATTAGCAAGGCCTGTAAGACCCGTTACATGTTTGAGAGAAATGACTAAAAACTCATAGTTTTCGGTTTGAGAGATATTCCCCAAAACTCGAAGTTTTTGCAGTTTATGGATGTTTTCATGAGCTTTTGCCCACAGTTTTTTTGGTTCTAGGGCTTTTTACAAAGAACCGTAAGACCCGATACATGTTTGAGACTTATGACCAAAACTTCGGACGCTTTCATGTTTTATGGCTGTTTTCATGAGTTATTGCCCATAGTTTTGGGTTCCAAAGGATTTCCATGCCTCATAAGACCCCTTACGTGTTTGAGAGATATGACCCGACTCGTCCTATTCTCGCTTATGGTCGTTTTTTGAGCTATTGCCTACAGTTTTCAAGTTCCAGGGCTATTTAAAATGACCTTAAGACCCGATACATGTTTGAGGGATATGACAAAAAACTCGTCGTTTTCGTGTTTTTTCTAATTTTCATGAGTTATTACCCACTGTTTTTGCGTCCCAGGCGGATTTGCAAGGCCTGCAAGACCCGTTATATGTTTTAGTGGTATGACTAAAACTTGTAGTTTTCTTGTTTTATGGCCTCTTTCAGGTGCTATTGCCCACTGTTTTTGGGGTTCCAAGGAGATTTACAACGATCATAAAACCCGATAGATGTTTGAGAGATATGACCCAAAACACGCAGTTTTCGCGATTTATGGCTATTTTCATGAGCTATTGCCCATCGTTTTTTGGTTCGAGTGCGATTTACAACACCATAAGACCAGATACATGTTTGAGAGTTATGACCAAAAACTCGTCGCTTTCGTGTTTTATGGTCGTTTTTATGAGCTATTCACCATAGTTTTATGGTTCCAGGGCGATTTAAAGCGACCATAAGACCCGACACATGTTTGAGAGTTATGACCAAAAACTCGCCGGTTTCGTGTTTTATCGCCGTTTTCATGAGTTATTGCCCACAGTTTTTCGGTTCCAAGCGGATTTGCAAGGCCTGTATGACGCGTTACATGGTTGAGAGATATGACTAAAAACTCATAGTTTTCGGTTTGAGTAATACGACCCAAAACTCGCATTTTTCGCGTTTTATGGTTGTTTTGATGAGCTATTGCCCACAGTTTTAGGTTATAGGGTTATTTACACCAACCTTAAGACCTGGTACATGTTTGAGAGTTATGACCAAAAACTCGTCGCTTTCATGTTTTATGGCTGTTTTCATGAGTTATTGCCCAAAGTATTGGGTTCCAGGCGGATTTCCATGCCTCATAAGACCCCTTACGTCTTTGAGGGATATGACCAGAAACTCGTCCTATTCTCATTTTATGGTCGTTTTATGAGCTATTTACTATAGTTTTGTGGTTCCACGGCGATTTAAAATGACTTTACGACCCGATAAATGTTGGAGAGATATGACCAAAAACTCGTAGTTTTCCTGTTTTTTCCAATTTTTATGAGTTATTGCCCATAGTTTTGGGGTTCCAGGTAGATTTTCAAGGCCTGCAAGACCCGTTATATGTTTTAGAGATATGACTAAAAACTCGTAGTTGACGCATTTTATGGCCGCTTCCATGAGCTATTTTCCACTGTTTGGGGTTTCAGGGAGATTTACAACAAACGTAAAACTCGATACATGTTTGAGAGATATGACCCAGAACACGCAGTTTTCGCGTTTTATGGCTGTTTTCATGAGCTATTTTTCACCGTTTTAGGATTCCAGGGCGATTTACAACACCATAAGACCAGATACATGTTTGAGAGTTATGACCAAAACTCGTCGCTTTCAGGTTTTATGGTCGTTTTTATGAGCTATTCCCCATAGTTTTATGGTTCCATGGCGATTTAAAGTGACCTTAAGACCCGACACATGTTTGAGAGTTCTGACCAAAAACTCGCTGGTTTCGTGTTGTATGCCCGCTTTCATGAGTTATTGCCCAAAGTTTTTGGGTTCCAATCATATTTGCAAGGCCTGTATGACGCGTTACATGTTTGAGAGACATGACTAAAAACTCATAGTCTTCGGTTTGAGGGATATGACCCAAAACTCGCAGTTTTCGCGATTTATGGCTATTTTCATGAGCTATTGCCCATCTTTTTTGGTTCCAGTGCGATTTACAGCAACCTTAAGACCTGGTACATGTTTGAGAGTTATGACCAAAACCTCGCCGCTTTCGTGTTTTATGGTCGTTTTCATGAGCTATTCCCCATAGTTTTATCGTTTCAGGGCGATTTAAAGCGACCTTAAGACCCGATACATGTTTGAGAGTTATGACCAAAAACTCGTTGTTTTAGTGTTTTCTAGCCTTTATCATGAGTTATTGCCCATATCTTTTGGGTTTCTGACGGATTAGCAAGGCCTGTAAGACCCGTTACATGTTTGAGAGAAATGACTAAAAACTGATAGTTTTCGGTTTGAGAGATATTCCCCAAAGCTCGAAGTTTTTGCAGTTTATGGATGTTTTCATGAGCTTTTGCCCACAGTTTTTTTGGTTCTAGGGCTTTTACAAAGAACCATAAGACCCGATACATGTTTGAGACTTATGACCAAAAACTCGACGCTTTCATGTTTTATGGCTGTTTTCATGAGTTATTGCCCATAGTTTTGGGTTCCAGGCGGATTTCCATGCCTCATAAGACCCCTTACGTGTTTGAGAGATATGACCAGAAACTCGTCCTATTCTCAGTTTATGGTCGTTTTTTGAGCTATTGCCTACAGTTTTCAAGTTCCAGGGCTATTTAAAATGACCTTAAGACCCGATACATGTTTGAGGGATATGACAAAAAACTCGTCGTTTTCGTGTTTTTTCTAATTTTCATGAGTTATTACCCACTGTTTTTTTTCCAGCGGATTTGCAAGGCCTGCAAGACCCGTTATATGTTTTAGTGGTATGACTAAAACTTGTAGTTTTCTTGTTTTATGGCCTCTTTCAGGTGCTATTGCCCACTGTTTTTGGGGTTCCAAGGAGATTTACAACGATCATAAAACCCGATAGATGTTTGAGAGATATGACCCAAAACACGCAGTTTTCGATTTATGGCTATTTTCATGAGCTATTGCCCATCGTTTTTGGTTCGAGCGATTTACAACAACATAAGACCAGATACATGTTTGAGAGTTATGACCAAAACTCGTCGCTTTCGTGTTTTATGGTCGTTTTATGAGCTATTCACCATAGTTTTATGGTTCCAGGCGATTTAAAGACCATAAGACCCGACACATGTTTGAGAGTTATGACCAAAACTCGCCGGTTTCGTGTTTTATCGCCGTTTTCATGAGTTATTGCCCACGTTTTTCGGTTCCAAGCGGATTTGCAAGGCCTGTATGACGTTACATGGTTGAGAGATATGACTAAAACTCATAGTTTTCGGTTTGAGTATGACCCAAAACTCGCATTTTTCGCGTTTTATGGTTGTTTTCATGAGCTATTGCCACGCTTTAGGTTATAGGGTTATTTACACCAACCTTAAGACCTGGTACATGTTTGAGAGTTATGACCAAAACTTCGTCGCTTTCATGTTTTATGGCTGTTTTCATGAGTTATTGCCCAAAGTATTGGGTTCGGTGATTTCCATGCCTCATAAGACCCCTTACGTCTTTGAGGGATATGACCGAACTCGTCCTATTCTCATTTTATGGTTTTATGAGCTATTTACTATAGTTTTGTGGTTCCACGGCGATTTAAAATGACTTTACGACCCGATAAATGTTGGAGAGATATGACCAAAAACTCGTAGTTTTCCTGTTTTTTCCAATTTTTATGAGTTATTGCCCATAGTTTTGGGGTTCCAGGTAGATTTTCAAGGCACAAGACCGTTATATGTTTTAGAGCTATGACTAAAACTCGTAGTTGACGCATTTTATGGCCGCTTCCATGAGCTATTTTCCTTTGGGGTTTTGGGTTTCAGGGAGATTTACAACAAACGTAAAACTCGATACATGTTTGAGAGATATGACCCAGAACACGCAGTTTTCGCGTTTTATGGCTGTTTTCATGAGCTATTTTCCAACGTTTTAGGATTCCAGGGCGATTTACAACACCATAAGACCAGATACATGTTTGAGAGTTATGACCAAAACTCATCGCTTTCAGGTTTTATGGTCGTTTTTATGAGCTATTCCCCATAGTTTCATGGTTCCATGGCGATTTAAAGTGACCTTAAGACCCGACACATGTTTGAGAGTTCTGACCAAAAACTCGCTGGTTTCGTGTTGTATGCCCGCTTTCATGAGTTATTGCCCAAAGTTTTTGGGTTCCAATCATATTTGCAAGGCCTGTATGACGCGTTACATGTTTGAGAGACATGACTAAAAACTCATAGTCTTCGGTTTGAGGGATATGACCCAAAACTCGCAGTTTTCGCGATTTATGGCTATTTTCATGAGCTATTGCCCATCGTTTTTTGGTTCCAGTGCGATTTACAGCAACCTTAAGACCTGGTACATGTTTGAGAGTTATGACCAAAACCTCGCCGCTTTCGTGTTTTATGGTCGTTTTCATGAGCTATTCCCCATAGTTTTATCGTTTTGAGCGATTTAAAGCGACCTTAAGACCCGATACATGTTTGAGAGTTATGACCAAAAACTCGTTGTTTTAGTGTTTTCTAGCCTTTATCATGAGTTATTGCCCATATCTTTTGGGTTCGACGGATTAGCAAGGCTGTAAGACCCGTTACATGTTTGAGAGAAATGACTAAAACTCATAGTTTTCGGTTTGAGAGATATTCCCCAAAGCTCAAGTTTTTGCGTTTATGGATGTTTTCATGAGCTTTTGCCCATAGTTTTTTGGTTCTAGGGCTTTTTACAAGAACGTAAGACCCGATACATGTTTGAGACTTATGACCAAAACTCGACGCTTTCATGTTTTATGGCTGTTTTCATGAGTTATTGCCCATAGTTTTGGGTTCCAAGGATTTCCATGCCTCATAAGACCCTTACGTGTTTGAGAGATATGACCGTAACTTCGTCCTATTCTCGGTTTATGGTCGCTTTTTGAGCTATTGCCTACAGTTTTCAAGTTCCGTGGCTATTTAAAATGACCTTAAGACCCGATACATGTTTGAGGGATATGACAAAAACTCGTTTTTTCGTGTTTTTCTAATTTTCATGAGTTATTACCCACTGTTTTTGCGTCGGCCGGATTTGCAAGGCACGTAAGACCCGTTATATGTTTTAGTGGTATGACTAAAACTTGTAGTTTTCTTGTTTTATGGCCTCTTTCGTGTGCTATTGCCCAATTGTTTTGGGTTCCAAGGAGATTTACAACGATCATAAAACCCGATAGATGTTTGAGAGATATGACCCAAACACGCAGCTTTCGCGATTTATGGCTATTTTCATGAGCTATTGCCCATCGCTTTTTGGTTCGAAAGCGATTTACAACAACATAAGACCGATACATGTTTGAGAGTTATGACCAAAAACTTCAGCTTTCGTGTTTTATGGTCGTTTTGATGAGCTATTCACAATAGTTTTATGGTTCCAGGGCGATTTAAAGCGACCATAAGACCCGACACATGTTTGAGAGTTATGACCAAAAACTCGCCGGTTTCGTGTTTTATCGCCGTTTTCATGAGTTATTGCCCACAGTTTTTCGGTTCCAAGCGGATTTGCAAGGCCTGTATGACGCGTTACATGGTTGAGAGATATGACTAAAAACTCATAGTTTTCGGTTTGAGTAATACGACCCAAAACTCGCATTTTTCGCGTTTTATGGTTGTTTTCATGAGCTATTGCCCACAGTTTTAGGTTCTAGGGTTATTTACACCAACCTTAAGACCTGGTACATGTTTGAGAGTTATGACCAAAAACTCGTCACTTTCATGTTTTATGGCTGTTTTCATGAGTTATTGCCCAAAGTATTGGGTTCCAGGCGGATTTCCATGCCTCATAAGACCCCTTACGTCTTTGAGGGATATGACCAGAAACTCGTCCTATTCTCATTTTATGGTCGTTTTATGAGCTATTTCCTATAGTTTTGTGGTTCCACGGCAATTTAAAATGACTTTACGACCCGATAAATGTTTGAGAGATATGACCAAAAACTCGTTGTTTTCGTGTTTTTTCCAATTTTTATGAGTTATTGCCCATAGTTTTTGGGTTCCAGGTAGATTTTCAAGGCCTGCAAGACCCGTTATATGTTTTAGAGCTATGACTAAAAACTCGTAGTTGACGCATTTTATGGCCGCTTCCATGAGCTATTTTCCACTGTTTGGGGTTTCAGGGAGATTTACAACAAACGTAAAACTCGATACATGTTTGAGAGATATGACCCAGAACACGCAGTTTTCGCGTTTTATGGCTGTTTTCATGAGCTATTTTCCAACGTTTTAGGATTCCAGGGCGATTTACAACACCATAAGACCAGATACATGTTTGAGAGTTATGACCAAAACTCATCGCTTTCAGGTTTTATGGTCGTTTTTATGAGCTATTCCCCATAGTTTCATGGTTCCATGGCGATTTAAAGTGACCTTAAGACCCGACACATGTTTGAGAGTTCTGACCAAAAACTCGCCGGTTTCGTGTTGTATGCCCGCTTTCATGAGTTATTGCCCAAAGTTTTTGGGTTCCAAGCAGATTTGCAAGGCCTGTATGACGCGTTACATGTTTGAGAGACATGACTAAAAACTCATAGTCTTCGGTTTGAGGGATATGTCCCAAAACTCGCAGTTTTCGCGATTTATGGCTATTTTCATGAGCTATTTCCCATCGTTTTTTGGTTCCAGTGCGATTTACAACAACCTTAAGACCTGGTACATGTTTGAGAGTTATGACCAAAACCTCGCCGCTTTCGTGTTTTATGGTCGTTTTCATGAGCTATTCCCCATAGTTTTATCGTTTCAGGGCGATTTAAAGCGACCTTAAGACCCGATACATGTTTGAGAGTTATGACCAAAAACTCGTTGTTTTAGTGTTTTCTAGCCTTTATCATGAGTTATTGCCCATATCTTTTGGGTTTCTGACGGATTAGCAAGGCCTGTAAGACCCGTTACATGTTTGAGAGAAATGACTAAAACTCATAGTTTTCGGTTTGAGAGATATTCCAAAGCTCAAGTTTTGCGGTTTATGGATGTTTTCATGAGCTTTTGCCCATAGTTTTTTGGTTCTAGGGCTTTTTACAAAGCCGTAAGACCCGATACATGTTTGAGACTTATGACCAAAAACTCGACGCTTTCATGTTTTATGGCTGTTTTCATGAGTTATTGCCCATAGTTTTGGGTTCCAGGCGGATTTCCATGCCTCATAAGACCCCTTACGTGTTTGAGAGATATGACCAGAAACTCGTCCTATTCTCAGTTTATGGTCGTTTTTTGAGCTATTGCCTACAGTTTTCAAGTTCTAGGGCTATTTAAAATGACCTTAAGACCCGATACATGTTTGAGGGATATGACAAAAAACTCGTCGTTTTCGTGTTTTTTCTAATTTTCATGAGTTATTGCCCACTGTTTTTGCGTCCCAGGCGGATTTGCAAGGCCTGCAAGACCCGTTATATGTTTTAGTGGTATGACTAAAACTTGTAGTTTTCTTGTTTTATGGCCTCTTTCAGGTGCTATTGCCCACTGTTTTTGGGGTTCCAAGGAGATTTACAACGATCATAAAACCCGATAGATGTTTGAGAGATATGACCCAAAACACGCAGCTTCGCGATTTATGGCTATTTTCATGAGCTATTGCCCATCGTTTTTGGTTCGAAGCGATTTACAACACCATAAGACCAGATACATGTTTGAGAGTTATGACCAAAACTTCGTCGCTTTCGTTTTATGGTCGTTTTATGAGCTATTCACCATAGTTTTATGGTTCAGGCGATTTAAAGCGACCATAAGACCCGACACATGTTTGAGAGTTATGACCAAAACTTCGCGGTTTCGTGTTTTATCGCCGCTTTCATGAGTTATTGCCCACAGTTTTCGGTTCCAAGCGATTTGCAAGGCCTGTATGGACGTTACATGGTTGAGAGATATGACTAAAACTCATAGTTTTCGGTTTGAGTGTACGACCCAAAACTCGCATTTTTTCGCGTTTTATGGTTGTTTTCATGAGCTATTGCCCAGTTTTAGGTTCTAGGGTTATTTACACCAACCTTAAGACCTGGTACATGTTTGAGAGTTATGACCAAAACTTCGTCACTTTCATGTTTTATGGCTGTTTTCATGAGTTATTGCCCAAAGTATTGGGTTCGGTGATTTCCATGCCTCATAAGACCCCTTACGTCTTTGAGGATATGACCAAACTCGTCCTATTCTCATTTTATGGTCGTTTTATGAGCTATTTCCTATAGTTTTGTGGTTCCACGGCGATTTAAAATGACTTTACGACCCGATAAATGTTTGAGAGATATGACCAAAAACTCGTTGTTTTCGTGTTTTTTCCAATTTTTATGAGTTATTGCCCATAGTTTTTGGGTTCGGTAGATTTTCAAGGCACGTAAGACCCGTTATATGTTTTAGAGCTATGACTAAAAACTCGTAGTTGACGCATTTTATGGCCGCTTCCATGAGCTATTTTCCACTATTTGGGGTTTCAGGGAGATTTACAACAAACGTAAAACTCGATACATGTTTGAGAGATATGACCCAGAACACGCAGTTTTCGCGTTTTATGGCTGTTTTCATGAGCTATTTTCCACCGTTTTAGGGTTCCAGGGCGATTTACAACACCATAAGACCAGATACATGTTTGAGAGTTATGACCAAAACTCGTCGCTTTCAGGTTTTATGGTCGTTTTTATGAGCTATTCCCCATAGTTTCATGGTTCCATGGCGATTTAAAGTGACCTTAAGACCCGACACATGTTTGAGAGTTCTGACCAAAAACTCGCCGGTTTCGTGTTGTATGCCCGCTTTCATGAGTTATTGCCCAAAGTTTTTGGGTTCCAAGCAGATTTGCAAGGCCTGTATGACGCGTTACATGTTTGAGAGACATGACTAAAAACTCATAGTCTTCGGTTTGAGGGATATGTCCCAAAACTCGCAGTTTTCGCGATTTATGGCTATTTTCATGAGCTATTTCCCATCTTTTTTTGGTTCCAGTGCGATTTACAACAACCTTAAGACCTGGTACATGTTTGAGAGTTATGACCAAAACCTCGCCGCTTTCGTGTTTTATGGTCGTTTTCATGAGCTATTCCCCATAGTTTTATCGTTTCAGGGCGATTTAAAGCGACCTTAAGACCCGATACATGTTTGAGAGTTATGACCAAAAACTCGTTGTTTTAGTGTTTTCTAGCCTTTATCATGAGTTATTGCCCATATCTTTTGGGTTTCTGACGGATTAGCAAGGCCTGTAAGACCCGTTACATGTTTGAGAGAAATGACTAAAAACTCATAGTTTTCGGTTTGAGAGATATTCCCCAAAGCTCGAAGTTTTTGCAGTTTATGGATGTTTTCATGAGCTTTTGCCCATAGTTTTTTTGGTTCTAGGGCTTTTTACAGCAACCGTAAGACCCGATACATGTTTGAGACTTATGACCAAAAACTCGACGCTTTCATGTTTTATGGCTGTTTTCATGAGTTATTGCCCATAGTTTTGGGTTCCAGGCGGATTTCCATGCCTCATAAGACCCCTTACGTGTTTGAGAGATATGACCAGAAACTCGTCCTATTCTCAGTTTATGGTCGTTTTTTGAGCTATTGCCTCTACATTTTCAAGTTCGAGGCTATTTAAAATGACCTTAAGACCCGATACATGTTTGAGGGATATGACAAAAAAACGTTTTCGTGTTTTTTCTAATTTTCATGAGTTATTGCCCACTGTTTTTGCGTCCCAGGCGGATTTGCAAGGCCTGCAAGACCCGTTATATGTTTTAGTGGTATGACTAAAAACTTGTAGTTTTCTTGTTTTATGGCCTCTTTCAGGTGCTATTGCCCACTGTTTTTGGGGTTCCAAGGAGATTTACAACGATCATAAAACCCGATAGATGTTTGAGAGATATGACCCAAAACACGCAGTTTTCGCGATTTATGGCTATTTTCATGAGCTATTGCCCATCGTTTTTTGGTTCGAGTGCGATTTACAACACCATAAGACCAGATACATGTTTGAGAGTTATGACCAAAAACTCGTAGCTTTCGTGTTTTATGGTCGTTTTTATGAGCTATTCACCATAGTTTTATGGTTCCAGGGCGATTTAAAGAGACCATAAGACCCGACACATGTTTGAGAGTTATGACCAAAAACTCGCCGGTTTCGTGTTTTATCGCCGTTTTCATGAGTTATTGCCCACAGTTTTTCGGTTCCAAGCGGATTTGCAAGGCCTGTATGACGCGTTACATGGTTGAGAGATATGACTAAAAACTCATAGTTTTCGGTTTGAGTAATACGACCCAAAACTCGCATTTTTCGCGTTTTATGGTTGTTTTCATGAGCTATTGCCCACAGTTTTAGGTTCTAGGGCTATTTACACCAACCTTAAGACCTGGTACATGTTTGAGAGTTATGACCAAAAACTCGTCACTTTCATGTTTTATGGCTGTTTTCATGAGTTATTGCCCAAAGTATTGGGTTCCAGGCGGATTTCCATGCCTCATAAGACCCCTTACGTCTTTGAGGGATATGACGTAAACTCGTCCTATTCTCATTTTATGGTCGTTTATGAGCTATTTCCTATAGTTTTGTGGTTCCAGCGATTTAAAATGACTTTACGACGATAAATGTTTGAGAGATATGACCAAAAACTCGTTGTTTTCGTGTTTTTCCAATTTTTATGAGTTATTGCCCATAGTTTTGGGTTCGGTAGATTTTCAAGGCACAAGACCCGTTATATGTTTTAGAGCTATGACTAAAACTTCGTAGTTGACGCATTTTATGGCGCTTCCATGAGCTATTTTCCACTATTTGGGGTTCAGGAGATTTACAACAAACGAAACTCGATACATGTTTGAGAGATATGACCCGAACACGCAGTTTTCGTTTTATGGCTGTTTTCATGAGCTATTTTCCACCGTTTTAGGTTCCGAGCGATTTACAACACCATAAGACCGGATACATGTTTGAGAGTTATGACCAAAACTCATCGCTTTCGGGTTTTATGGTCGTTTTATGAGCTATTCCCCATAGTTTCATGGTTCCATGGCGATTTAAAGTGACCTTAAGACCCGACACATGTTTGAGAGTTCGACCAAAAACTTCGGGTTTCGTGTTGTATGCCGCTTTCATGAGTTATTGCCCAAAGTTTTTGGGTTCCAAGCATTTGCAAGGCCTGTATGACGCGTTACATGTTTGAGAGACATGACTAAAACTCATAGTCTTCGGTTTGAGGGATATGTCCCAAAACTCGCAGTTTTCGCGATTTATGGCTATTTTCATGAGCTATTTCCCATCGTTTTTTGGTTCCAGTGCGATTTACAACAACCTTAAGACCTGGTACATGTTTGAGAGTTATGACCAAAACCTCGCCGCTTTCGTGTTTTATGGTCGTTTTCATGAGCTATTCCCCATAGTTTTATCGTTTCAGGGCGATTTAAAGCGACCTTAAGACCCGATACATGTTTGAGAGTTATGACCAAAAACTCGTTGTTTTAGTGTTTTCTAGCCTTTATCATGAGTTATTGCCCATATCTTTTGGGTTTCTGACGGATTAGCAAGGCCTGTAAGACCCGTTACATGTTTGAGAGAAATGACTAAAAACTCATAGTTTTCGGTTTGAGAGATATTCCCCAAAGCTCGAAGTTTTTGCAGTTTATGGATGTTTTCATGAGCTTTTGCCCATAGTTTTTTTTGGTTCTAGGGCTTTTTACAGCAACCGTAAGACCCGATACATGTTTGAGACTTATGACCAAAAACTCGACGCTTTCATGTTTTATGGCTGTTTTCATGAGTTATTGCCCATAGTTTTGGGTTCGAGTGATTCCATGCCTCATAAGACCCCTTACGTGTTTGAGAGATATGACCCGGCTTCGTCCTATTCTCGTTTATGGTCGTTTTTGAGCTATTGCCTCAGTTTTCAAGTTCGTGGCTATTTAAAATGACCTTAAGACCCGATACATGTTTGAGGATATGACAAAAACTTCGTTTTCGTGTTTTTCTAATTTTCATGAGTTATTGCCCACTTTTTTTGGCGTCCCAGCGGTTGCAAGGCCTGCAAGACCCGTTATATGTTTTAGTGGTATGACTAAAACTTGTAGTTTTCTTGTTTTATGGCCTCTTTCAGGTGCTATTGCCCACTGTTTTTGGGGTTCCAAGGAGATTTACAACGATCATAAAACCCGATAGATGTTTGAGAGATATGACCCAAAACACGCAGTTTTCGCGATTTATGGCTATTTTCATGAGCTATTGCCCATCGTTTTTTGGTTCGAGTGCGATTTACAACAACATAAGACCAGATACATGTTTGAGAGTTATGACCAAAAACTCGTCGCTTTCGTGTTTTATGGTCGTTTTTATGAGCTATTCACCATAGTTTTATGGTTCCAGGGCGATTTAAAGCGACCATAAGACCCGACACATGTTTGAGAGTTATGACCAAAAACTCGCCGGTTTCGTGTTTTATCGCCGTTTTCATGAGTTATTGCCCACAGTTTTTCGGTTCCAAGCGGATTTGCAAGGCCTGTATGACGCGTTACATGGTTGAGAGATATGACTAAAACTCATAGTTTTCGGTTTGAGTGTACGACCCAAAACTCGCATTTTCGCGTTTTATGGTTGTTTTCATGAGCTATTGCCCACGTTTTAGGTTCTAGGGCTATTTACACCAACCTTAAGACCTGGTACATGTTTGAGAGTTATGACCAAAACTCGTCACTTTCATGTTTTATGGCTGTTTTCATGAGTTATTGCCCAAAGTATTGGGTTCCAGTGCGATTTCCATGCCTCATAAGACCCCTTACGTCTTTGAGGGATATGACCGTAAACTTCGTCCTATTCTCATTTTATGGTCGTTTTATGAGCTATTTCCTATAGTTTTGTGGTTCCAGCGATTTAAAATGACTTTCTGATTCGATAAATGTTTGAGAGATATGACCAAAAACTCGTTGTTTTCGTGTTTTTCCAATTTTTATGAGTTATTGCCCATAGTTTTTGGGTTCGGTAGATTTTCAAGGCCTAAGACCGTTATATGTTTTAGAGCTATGACTAAAACTTCGTAGTTGACGCATTTTATGGCCGCTTCCATGAGCTATTTTCCACTTTGTTTTGGGGTTTCAGAGATTTACAACAAACGTAAAACCCGATACATGTTTGAGAGATATGACCCAGAACACGCAGTTTTCACGTTTTATGGCTGTTTTCATGAGTTATTTTCCACCGTTTTAGGGTTCCAGGGCGATTTACAACACCATAAGACCAGATACATGTTTGAGAGTTATGACCAAAACTCGTCGCTTTCAGGTTTTATGGTCGTTTTTATGAGCTATTCCCCATAGTTTTATGGTTCCATGGCGATTTAAAGCGACCTTAAGACCCGACATATGTTTGAGAGTTCTGACCAAAAACTCGCCGGTTTCGTGTTGTATGCCCGTTTTCATGAGTTATTGCCCAAAGTTTTTGGGTTCCAAGCAGATTTGCAAGGCCTGTATGACGCGTTACATGTTTGAGAGACATGACTAAAAACTCATAGTCTTCGGTTTGAGGGATATGACCCAAAACTCGCAGTTTTCGCGATTTATGGCTATTTTCATGAGCTATTGCCCATCGTTTTTTGGTTCCAGTGCGATTTACAGCAACCTTAAGACCTGGTACATGTTTGAGAGTTATGACCAAAACCTCGCCGCTTTCGTGTTTTATGGTCGTTTTCATGAGCTATTCCCCATAGTTTTATCGTTTCAGGGCGATTTAAAGCGACCTTAAGACCCGATACATGTTTGAGAGTTATGACCAAAAACTCGTTGTTTTAGTGTTTTCTAGCCTTTATCATGAGTTATTGCCCATATCTTTTGGGTTTCTGACGGATTAGCAAGGCCTGTAAGACCCGTTACATGTTTGAGAGAAATGACTAAAAACTCATAGTTTTCGGTTTGAGAGATATTCCCCAAAACTCGAAGTTTTTGCAGTTTATGGATGTTTTCATGAGCTTTTGCCCATAGTTTTTTTTTGGTTCTAGGGCTTTTTACAGCAACCGTAAGACCCGATACATGTTTGAGACTTATGACCAAAAACTCGACGCTTTCATGTTTTATGGCTGTTTTCATGAGTTATTGCCCATAGTTTTGGGTTCCAGGCGGATTTCCATGCCTCATAAGACCCCTTACGTGTTTGAGAGATATGACCAGAAACTCGTCCTATTCTCAGTTTATGGTCGTTTTTTGAGCTATTGCCTACAGTTTTCAAGTTCCAGGGCTATTTAAAATGACCTTAAGACCCGATACATGTTTGAGGGATATGACAAAAAACTCGTCGTTTTCGTGTTTTTTCTAATTTTCATGAGTTATTACCCACTGTTTTGGGTCCCCCGGATTTGCAAGGCCTGCAAGACCCGTTATATGTTTTAGTGGTATGACTAAAAACTTGTAGTTTTCTTGTTTTATGGCCTTTCGGTGCTATTTCCCCACTGTTTTGGGGTTCCAAGGAGATTTACAATGATCATAAAACCCGATAGATGTTTGAGATATGACCCAAAACACGCAGCTTTCGCGATTTATGGCTATTTTCATGAGCTATTGCCCATCGCTTTTTGGTTCAAGCGATTTACAACAACATAAGACCAGATACATGTTTGAGAGTTATGACCAAAAACTCGTCGCTTTCGTGTTTTATGGTCGTTTTTATGAGCTATTCACCATAGTTTTATGGTTCCAGGGCGATTTAAAGCGACCATAAGACCCGACACATGTTTGAGAGTTATGACCAAAAACTCGCCGGTTTCGTGTTTTATCGCCGTTTTCATGAGTTATTGCCCACAGTTTTTCGGTTCCAAGCGGATTTGCAAGGCCTGTATGACGCGTTACATGGTTGAGAGATATGACTAAAAACTCATAGTTTTCGGTTTGAGTAATACGACCCAAAACTCGCATTTTTCGCTTTTATGGTTGTTTTCATGAGCTATTGCCCAGTTTTAGGTTCTAGGGCTATTTACACCAACCTTAAGACCTGGTACATGTTTGAGAGTTATGACCAAAACTTGTCACTTTCATGTTTTATGGCTGTTTTCATGAGTTATTGCCCAAAGTATTGGGTTCAGTGATTTCCATGCCTCATAAGACCCCTTACGTCTTTGAGGGATATGACCGTAAACTTCGTCCTATTCTCATTTTATGGTCGTTTTATGAGCTATTTCCTATAGTTTTGTGGTTCCACGGCGATTTAAAATGACTTTAACCCGATAAATGTTTGAGAGATATGACCAAAAACTCGTTGTTTTCGTGTTTTTCCAATTTTATGAGTTATTGCCCATAGTTTTGGGTTCCAGGTAGATTTTCAAGGCCTGCAAGACCCGTTATATGTTTTAGAGCTATGACTAAAACCTCGTAGTTGACGCATTTTATGGACGCTTCCATGAGCTATTTTCCACTGTTTTGGGGTTTCAGGGAGATTTACAACAAACGTAAAACCCGATACATGTTTGAGATATGACCCGAACACGCAGTTTCACGTTTTATGGCTGTTTTCATGAGTTATTTTCCACCACTGTTTTAGGGTTCCGAGGCGATTTACAACACCATAAGACCGATACATGTTTGAGAGTTATGACCAAAACTCGTCGCTTTCAGGTTTTATGGTCGTTTTTATGAGCTATTCCCCATAGTTTTATGGTTCCATGGCGATTTAAAGCGACCTTAAGACCCGACATATGTTTGAGAGTTCTGACCAAAAACTCGCCGGTTTCGTGTTGTATGCCCGTTTTCATGAGTTATTGCCCAAAGTTTTTGGGTTCCAAGCAGATTTGCAAGGCCTGTATGACGCGTTACATGTTTGAGAGACATGACTAAAAACTCATAGTCTTCGGTTTGAGGGATATGACCCAAAACTCATGATTTTCGATTTATGGCTATTTCCATGAGCTATTGCCCATCGTTTTTTGGTTCCAGTGCGATTTACAGCAACCTTAAGACCTGGTACATGTTTGAGAGTTATGACCAAAACCTCGCCGCTTTCGTGTTTTATGGTCGTTTTCATGAGCTATTCCCCATAGTTTTATCGTTTCAGGGCGATTTAAAGCGACCTTAAGACCCGATACATGTTTGAGAGTTATGACCAAAAACTTGTTTGATTTAGTGTTTTCTAGCCTTTATCATGAGTTATTGCCCATATCTTTTGGGTTTCTGACGGATTAGCAAGGCCTGTAAGACCCGTTACATGTTTGAGAGAAATGACTAAAAACTCATAGTTTTCGGTTTGAGAGATATTCCCCAAAACTCGAAGTTTTTGTAGTTTATGGATGTTTTCATGAGCTTTTGCCCACAGTTTTTTTTGGTTCTAGGGCTATTTACAGCAACCTTAAGACCTGGTACATGTTTGAGAGTTATGATCAAAACCTCGCCGCTTTCGTGTTTTATGGTCGTTTTCATGAGCTATTCCCCATAGTTTTATCGTTTGAGCGATTTAAAGCGACCTTAAGACCCGATACATGTTTGAGAGTTATGACCAAAAACTCGTTGTTTTAGTGTTTTCTAGCCTTTATCATGAGTTATTGCCCATATCTTTTGGGTTTCGACGGATTAGCAAGGCTGTAAGACCCGTTACATGTTTGAGAGAAATGACTAAAACTCATAGTTTTTCGGTTTGAGAGATATTCCCAAAACTCAAAGTTTTTGCAGTTTATGGATGTTTTCATGAGCTTTTGCCCATAGTTTTTTTTTGGTTCTAGGGCTTTTTACAGCAACCGTAAGACCCGATACATGTTTGAGACTTACGACCAAAAACTCGACGCTTTCATGTTTTATGGCTGTTTTCATGAGTTATTGCCCATAGTTTTGGGTTCCAAGTGATTCCATGCCTCATAAGACCCCTTACGTGTTTGAGAGATATGACCAGAACTTCGTGCTATTCTCGCTTATGGTCGTTTTTGAGCTATTGCCTACAGTTTTCAAGTTCCAGGGCTATTTAAAATGACCTTAAGACCCGATACATGTTTGAGGGATATGACAAAAAAACTCGTCGTTTTCGTGTTTTTTCTAATTTTCATGAGTTATTGCCCACTGTTTTTGGGTCCCAGGCGGATTTGCAAGGCCTGCAAGACCCGTTATGTTTTAGTGGTATGACTAAAACTTGTAGTTTTCTTGTTTTATGGACGCTTTCAGTGCTATTTCCCACTTTTTGGGGTTCCAAGGAGATTTACAATGATCATAAAACCCGATAGATGTTTGAGAGATATGACTCAAAACACGCATTTTCGCGACTTATGGCTATTTTCATGAGCTATTGCCCATCGTTTTTTGGTTCAAGTGCGATTTACAACACCATAAGACCAGATACATGTTTGAGAGTTATGACCAAAAACTCGTCGCTTTCGTGTTTTATGGTCGTTTTTATGAGCTATTCACCATAGTTTTATGGTTCCAGGGCGATTTAAAGCGACCATAAGACCCGACACATGTTTGAGAGTTATGACCAAAAACTCGCCGGTTTCGTGTTTTATCGCCGTTTTCATGAGTTATTGCCCACAGTTTTTCGGTTCCAAGCGGATTTGCAAGGCCTGTATGACGCGTTACATGGTTGAGAGATATGACTAAAAACTCATAGTTTTCGGTTTGAGTAATACGACCCAAAACTCGCAGTTTTCGCGTTTTATGGTTGTTTTCATGAGCTATTGCCCACAGTTTTAGGTTCTAGGGCTATTTACACCAACCTTAAGACCTGGTACATGTTTGAGAGTTATGACCAAAAACTCGTCGCTTTCATGTTTTATGGCTGTTTTCATGAGTTATTGCCCAAAGTATTGGGTTCCAGGAGGATTTCCATGCCTCATAAGACCCCTTACGTCTTTGAGGGATATGACCGAACTTCGTCCTATTCTCATTTTATGGTCGTTTTATGAGCTATTTCCTATAGTTTTGTGGTTCCAGCGATTTAAAATGACTTTACGACCGATAAATGTTTGAGAGATATGACCAAAACTCGTTGTTTTCGTGTTTTTCCAATTTTTATGAGTTATTGCCCATAGTTTTTGGGTTCGGTAGATTTTCAAGGCTGCAAGACCGTTATATGTTTTAGAGCTATGACTAAAACTTCGTAGTTGACGCATTTATGGCCGCTTCCATGAGCTATTTTCCACTGTTTTGGGGTTTCAGGAGATTTACAACAAACGTAAAACCCGATACATGTTTGAGAGATATGACCCGAACGCAGTTTTCACGTTTTATGGCTGTTTTCATGAGTTATTTTCCACCGTTTTAGGGTTCCAGGGCGATTTACAACACCATAAGACCAGATACATGTTTGAGAGTTATGACCAAAACTTGTCGCTTTCAGGTTTTATGGTCGTTTTTATGAGCTATTCCCCATAGTTTTATGGTTCCATGGCGATTTAAAGCGACCTTAAGACCCAACATATGTTTGAGAGTTCTGACCAAAAACTCGCCGGTTTCGTGTTGTATGCCCGTTTTCATGAGTTATTGCCCAAAGTTTTTGGGTTCCAAGCAGATTTGCAAGGCCTGTATGACGCGTTACATGTTTGAGAGACATGACTAAAAACTCATAGTCTTCGGTTTGAGGGATATGACCCAAAACTCGCAGTTTTCGCGATTTATGGCTATTTCCATGAGCTATTGCCCATCGTTTTTTGGTTCCAGTGCGATTTACAGCAACCTTAAGACCTGGTACATGTTTGAGAGTTATGACCAAAACCTCGCCGCTTTCGTGTTTTATGGTCGTTTTCATGAGCTATTCCCCATAGTTTTATCGTTTCAGGGCGATTTAAAGCGACCTTAAGACCCGATACATGTTTGAGAGTTATGACCAAAAACTTGTTTGATTTAGTGTTTTCTAGCCTTTATCATGAGTTATTGCCCATATCTTTTGGGTTTCTGACGGATTAGCAAGGCCTGTAAGACCCGTTACATGTTTGAGAGAAATGACTAAAAACTCATAGTTTTCGGTTTGAGAGATATTCCCCAAAACTCGAAGTTTTTGTAGTTTATGGATGTTTTCATGAGCTTTTGCCCACAGTTTTTTTTGGTTCTAGGGCTATTTACAAGAACCTTAAGACCTGGTACATGTTTGAGAGTTATGATCAAAACCTCGCTTTGTGTTTTATGGTCGTTTTCATGAGCTATTCCCCATAGTTTTATCGTTTCAGGGCGATTTAAAGCGACCTTAAGACCCGATACATGTTTGAGAGTTATGACCAAAAACTCGTTGTTTTAGTGTTTTCTAGCCTTTATCATGAGTTATTGCCCATATCTTTTGGGTTTCTGACGGATTAGCAAGGCCTGTAAGACCCGTTACATGTTTGAGAGAAATGACTAAAAACTCATAGTTTTCGGTTTGAGAGATATTCCCCAAAACTCAAAGTTTTTGCAGTTTATGGATGTTTTCATGAGCTTTTGCCCATAGTTTTTTTTTGGTTCTAGGGCTTTTTACAGCAACCGTAAGACCCGATACATGTTTGAGACTTACGACCAAAAACTCGACGCTTTCATGTTTTATGGCTGTTTTCATGAGTTATTGCCCATAGTTTTGGGTTCCAGGCGGATTTCCATGCCTCATAAGACCCCTTACGTGTTTGAGAGATATGACCAGAAACTCGTGCTATTCTCAGTTTATGGTCGTTTTTTGAGCTATTGCCTACAGTTTTCAAGTTCCAGGGCTATTTAAAATGACCTTAAGACCCGATACATGTTTGAGGGATATGACAAAAAAACTCGTCGTTTTCGTGTTTTTTCTAATTTTCATGAGTTATTGCCCATCGTTTTGGGTCCCAGGCGGTTGCAAGGCACTAAGACCCGTTATATGTTTTAGTGGTATGACTAAAAACTTGTAGTTTTCTTGTTTTATGGACGCTTCAGTGCTATTTCCCACTTTTTTGGGTTCCAAGGAGATTTACAACGATCATAAAACCCGATAGATGTTTGAGAGATATGACCCAAAACACGCAGTTTTCGCGATTTATGGCTATTTTCATGAGCTATTGCCCATCGTTTTTTGGTTCAAGTGCGATTTACAACACCATAAGACCAGATACATGTTTGAGAGTTATGACCAAAACTTCGCTTTCGTGTTTTATGGTCGTTTTTATGAGCTATTCACCATAGTTTTATGGTTCCAGGGCGATTTAAAGCGACCATAAGACCCGACACATGTTTGAGAGTTATGACCAAAAACTCGCCGGTTTCGTGTTTTATCGCCGTTTTCATGAGTTATTGCCCACAGTTTTTCGGTTCCAAGCGGATTTGCAAGGCCTGTATGACGCGTTACATGGTTGAGAGATATGACTAAAAACTCATAGTTTTCGGTTTGAGTAATACGACCCAAAACTCGTAGTTTTCGCGTTTTATGGTTGTTTTCATGAGCTATTGCCCACAGTTTTAGGTTCTAGGGCTATTTACACCAACCTTAAGACCTGGTACATGTTTGAGAGTTATGACCAAAAACTCGTCGCTTTCATGTTTTATGGCTGTTTTCATGAGTTATTGCCCAAAGTATTGGGTTCCAGGCGGATTTCCATGCCTCATAAGACCCCTTACGTCTTTGAGGGATATGACCAGAAACTCGTCCTATTCTCATTTTATGGTCGTTTTATGAGCTATTTCCTATAGTTTTGTGGTTCCACGGCGATTTAAAATGACTTTCTGATTCGATAAATGTTTGAGAGATATGACCAAAACTCGTTGTTTTCGTGTTTTTCAATTTTTATGAGTTATTGCCCATAGTTTTTGGGTTCCAGGTAGATTTTCAAGGCCTGCAAGACCCGTTATATGTTTTAGAGCTATGACTAAAAACTCGTAGTTGACGCATTTTATGGCCGCTTCCATGAGCTATTTTCCACTGTTTTGGGTTCAGGAGATTTACAACAAACGTAAAACCCGATACATGTTTGAGAGATATGACCCAGAACACGCAGTTTTCACGTTTTATGGCTGTTTTCATGAGTTATTTTCCACCGTTTTAGGGTTCCAGGGCGATTTACAACACCATAAGACCAGATACATGTTTGAGAGTTATGACCAAAACTCGTCGCTTTCAGGTTTTATGGTCGTTTTTATGAGCTATTCCCCATAGTTTTATGGTTCCATGGCGATTTAAAGCGACCTTAAGACCCGACATATGTTTGAGAGTTCTGACCAAAAACTCGCCGGTTTCGTGTTGTATGCCGTTTTCATGAGTTATTGCCCAAAGTTTTGGGTTCCAAGCAGATTTGCAAGGCCTGTATGACGCGTTACATGTTTGAGAGACATGACTAAAAACTCATAGTCTTCGGTTTGAGGATATGACCCAAAACTTTCGATTTCGCGATTTATGGCTATTTCCATGAGCTATTGCCCATCGTTTTTGGTTCCAAAGGCGATTTACAAGAACCTTAAGACCTGGTACATGTTTGAGAGTTATGACCAAAACTCGCCGCTTTCGTGTTTTATGGTCGCTTTCATGAGCTATTCCCCATAGTTTTATCGTTTGAGCGATTTAAAGCGACCTTAAGACCCGATACATGTTTGAGAGTTATGACCAAAAACTTGTTTGATTTAGTGTTTTCTAGCCTTTATCATGAGTTATTGCCCATATCTTTTGGGTTTCTGACGGATTAGCAAGGCCTGTAAGACCCGTTACATGTTTGAGAGAAATGACTAAAAACTCATAGTTTTCGGTTTGAGAGATATTCCCCAAAACTCGAAGTTTTTGTAGTTTATGGATGTTTTCATGAGCTTTTGCCCACAGTTTTTTTTTGGTTCTAGGGCTATTTACAGCAACCTTAAGACCTGGTACATGTTTGAGAGTTATGATCAAAACCTCGCCGCTTTCGTGTTTTATGGTCGTTTTCATGAGCTATTCCCCATAGTTTTATCGTTTCAGGGCGATTTAAAGCGACCTTAAGACCCGATACATGTTTGAGAGTTATGACCAAAAACTCGTTGTTTTAGTGTTTTCTAGCCTTTATCATGAGTTATTGCCCATATCTTTTGGGTTTCTGACGGATTAGCAAGGCCTGTAAGACCCGTTACATGTTTGAGAGAAATGACTAAAAACTCATAGTTTTCGGTTTGAGAGATATTCCCCAAAACTCGAAGTTTTTGCAGTTTATGGATGTTTTCATGAGCTTTTGCCCATAGTTTTTTTTTGGTTCTAGGGCTTTTTACAGCAACCGTAAGACCCGATACATGTTTGAGACTTACGACCAAAAACTCGACGCTTTCATGTTTTATGGCTGTTTTCATGAGTTATTGCCCATAGTTTTGGGTTCCAGGCGGATTTCCATGCCTCATAAGACCCCTTACGTGTTTGAGAGATATGACCAGAAACTCGTGCTATTCTCAGTTTATGGTCATTTTTTGAGCTATTGCCCTCAGTTTTCAAGTTCCGTGGCTATTTAAAATGACCTTAAGACCCGATACATGTTTGAGGATATGACAAAAAACTTCGCTTTCGTGTTTTTCTAATTTTCATGAGTTATTGCCCATTGTTTTTGGGTCCCAGCGGATTTGCAAGGCACAAGACCCGTTATATGTTTTAGTGGTATGACTAAAACTTGTAGTTTTTTGTTTTATGGACGCTTTCAGTGCTATTTCCCACTGTTTTGGGGTTCCAAGGAGATTTACAATGATCATAAAACCCGATAGATGTTTGAGATATGACCCAAAACACGCAGTTTTCGCGATTTATGGCTATTTTCATGAGCTATTGCCCATCGCTTTTTGGTTCAAGTGCGATTTACAACACCATAAGACCGATACATGTTTGAGAGTTATGACCAAAACTCGTCGCTTTCGTGTTTTATGGTCGTTTTATGAGCTATTCACCATAGTTTTATGGTTCAGGCGATTTAAAGCGACCATAAGACCGACACATGTTTGAGAGTTATGACCAAAAACTTCGCCCGGTTTAAGTGTTTATCGCCGTTTTCATGAGTTATTGCCCACAGTTTTCGGTTCCAAGCGGATTTGCAAGGCCTGTATGACGTTACATGGTTGAGAGATATGACTAAAACTCATAGTTTTGGTTTGAGTACGACCCAAAACTTCATGCTTTTCGCGTTTTATGGTTGTTTTCATGAGCTATTGCCCACAGTTTTAGGTTCTAGGGCTATTTACACCAACCTTAAGACCTGGTACATGTTTGAGAGTTATGACCAAAAACTCGTCGCTTTCATGTTTTATGGCTGTTTTCATGAGTTATTGCCCAAAGTATTGGGTTCCAGGCGGATTTCCATGCCTCATAAGACCCCTTACGTCTTTGAGGGATATGACCAGAAACTCGTCCTATTCTCATTTTATGGTCGTTTTATGAGCTATTTCCTATAGTTTTGTGGTTCCACGGCGATTTAAAATGACTTTACGACCCGATAAATGTTTGAGAGATATGACCAAAAACTCGTTGTTTTCGTGTTTTTTCCAATTTTTATGAGTTATTGCCCATAGTTTTTGGGTTCCAGGTAGATTTTCAAGGCCTGCAAGACCCGTTATATGTTTTAGAGCTATGACTAAAAACTCGTAGTTGACGCATTTTATGGCCGCTTCCATGAGCTATTTTCCACTGTTTTGGGGTTTCAGGGAGATTTACAACAAACGTAAAACCCGATACATGTTTGAGAGATATGACCCAGAACACGCAGTTTTCACGTTTTATGGCTGTTTTCATGAGTTATTTTCCACCGTTTTAGGGTTCCAGGGCGATTTACAACACCATAAGACCAGATACATGTTTGAGAGTTATGACCAAAACTCGTCGCTTTCAGGTTTTATGGTCGTTTTTATGAGCTATTCCCCATAGTTTTATGGTTCCATGGCGATCTAAAGCGACCTTAAGACCCGACATATGTTTGAGAGTTCTGACCAAAAACTCGCCGGTTTCGTGTTGTATGCCCGTTTTCATGAGTTATTGCCCAAAGTTTTTGGGTTCCAAGCAGATTTGCAAGGCCTGTATGACGCGTTACATGTTTGAGAGACATGACTAAAACCTCATAGTCTTCGGTTTGAGGGATATGACCCAAAACTCGCAGTTTTCGCGATTTATGGCTATTTCCATGAGCTATTGCCCATCGTTTTTTGGTTCCAAAGCGATTCTGACAACCTTAAGACCTGGTACATGTTTGAGAGTTATGACCAAAACCTCGCTTTCGTGTTTTATGGTCGTTTTCATGAGCTATTCCCCATAGTTTTATCGTTTGAGCGATTTAAAGCGACCTTAAGACCCGATACATGTTTGAGAGTTATGACCAAAAACTCGTTGTTTTAGTGTTTTCTAGCCTTTATCATGAGTTATTGCCCATATCTTTTGGGTTTCTGACGGATTAGCAAGTCCTGTAAGACCCGTTACATGTTTGAGAGAAATGACTAAAAACTCATAGTTTTCGGTTTGAGAGATATTCCCCAAAACTCGAAGTTTTTGTAGTTTATGGATGTTTTCATGAGCTTTTGCCCACAGTTTTTTTGGTTCTAGGGCTATTTACAGCAACCTTAAGACCTGGTACATGTTTGAGAGTTATGATCAAAACCTCGCCGCTTTCGTGTTTTATGGTCGTTTTCATGAGCTATTCCCCATAGTTTTATCGTTTCAGGGCGATTTAAAGCGACCTTAAGACCCGATACATGTTTGAGAGTTATGACCAAAAACTCGTTGTTTTAGTGTTTTCTAGCCTTTATCATGAGTTATTGCCCATATCTTTTGGGTTTCTGACGGATTAGCAAGGCCTGTAAGACCCGTTACATGTTTGAGAGAAATGACTAAAAACTCATAGTTTTCGGTTTGAGAGATATTCCCCAAAACTCGAAGTTTTTGCAGTTTATGGATGTTTTCATGAGCTTTTGCCCATAGTTTTTTTTTGGTTCTAGGGCTTTTACAAAGAACCGTAAGACCCGATACATGTTTGAGACTTACGACCAAAAACTCGACGCTTTCATGTTTTATGGCTGTTTTCATGAGTTATTGCCCATAGTTTTGGGTTCCAGGCGGATTTCCATGCCTCATAAGACCCCTTACGTGTTTGAGAGATATGACCAGAAACTCGTGCTATTCTCAGTTTATGGTCGTTTTTTGAGCTATTGCCTACAGTTTTCAAGTTCCAGGGCTATTTAAAATGACCTTAAGACCCGATACATGTTTGAGGGATATGACAAAAAAACTCGTCGTTTTCGTGTTTTTTCTAATTTTCATGAGTTATTGCCCACTGTTTTTGGGTCCCAGGCGGATTTGCAAGGCCTGCAAGACCCGTTATATGTTTTAGTGGTATGACTAAAAACTTGTAGTTTTCTTGTTTTATGGACGCTTTCAGGTGCTATTTCCCACTGTTTTTGGGGTTCCAAGGAGATTTACAATGATCATAAAACCCGATAGATGTTTGAGAGATATGACCCAAAACACGCAGTTTTCGCGATTTATGGCTATTTTCATGAGCTATTGCCCATCGTTTTTTGGTTCAAGTGCGATTTACAACACCATAAGACCAGATACATGTTTGAGAGTTATGACCAAAACTCGTCGCTTTCGTGTTTTATGGTCGTTTTATGAGCTATTCACCATAGTTTTATGGTTCGGGCGATTTAAAGCGACCATAAGACCCGACACATGTTTGAGAGTTATGACCAAAACTTCGCGGTTTTCGTGTTTTATCGCCGCTTTCATGAGTTATTGCCCACAGTTTTCGGTTCCAAGCGGATTTGCAAGGCCTGTATGACGCGTTACATGGTTGAGAGATATGACTAAAACTCATAGTTTTCGGTTTGAGTATGTCCCCAAAACTTCAGCTTTTGCGTTTTATGGTTGTTTTCATGAGCTATTGCCCACAGTTTTAGGTTCTAGGGCTATTTACACCAACCTTAAGACCTGGTACATGTTTGAGAGTTATGACCAAAAACTCGTCGCTTTCATGTTTTATGGCTGTTTTCATGAGTTATTGCCCAAAGTATTGGGTTCGAGTGATTCCATGCCTCATAAGACCCCTTACGTCTTTGAGGGATATGACCAGAAACTCGTCCTATTCTCATTTTATGGTCGTTTTATGAGCTATTTCCTATAGTTTTGTGGTTCCACGGCGATTTAAAATGACTTTACGACCCGATAAATGTTTGAGAGATATGACCAAAAACTCGTTGTTTTCGTGTTTTTTCCAATTTTTATGAGTTATTGCCCATAGTTTTTGGGTTCCAGGTAGATTTTCAAGGCCTGCAAGACCCGTTATATGTTTTAGAGCTATGACTAAAAACTCGTAGTTGACGCATTTTATGGCCGCTTCCATGAGCTATTTTCCACTGTTTTGGGGTTTCAGGGAGATTTACAACAAACGTAAAACCCGATACATGTTTGAGAGATATGACCCAGAACACGCAGTTTTCACGTTTTATGGCTGTTTTCATGAGTTATTTTCCACCGTTTTAGGATTCCAGGGCGATTTACAACACCATAAGACCAGATACATGTTTGAGAGTTATGACCAAAACTCGTCGCTTTCAGGTTGTATGGTCGTTTTTATGATCTATTCCCCATAGTTTTATGGTTCCATGGCGATTTAAAGCGACCTTAAGACCCGACATATGTTTGAGAGTTCTGACCAAAAACTCGCCGGTTTCGTGTTGTATGCCCGTTTTCATGAGTTATTGCCCAAAGTTTTTGGGTTCCAAGATTTGCAAGGCCTGTATGACGCGTTACATGTTTGAGAGACATGACTAAAAACTCATAGTCTTCGGTTTGAGGGATATGACCCAAAACTCGCAGTTTTCGCGATTTATGGCTATTTCCATGAGCTATTGCCCATCGTTTTTTGGTTTCCGGTCGATTTACAAGAACCTTAAGACCTGGTACATGTTTGAGAGTTATGACCAAAACCTCGCCGCTTTCGTGTTTTATGGTCGTTTTCATGAGCTATTCCCCATAGTTTTATCGTTTCAGGGCGATTTAAAGCGACCTTAAGACCCGATACATGTTTGAGAGTTATGACCAAAAACTCGTTGTTTTAGTGTTTTCTAGCCTTTATCATGAGTTATTGCCCATATCTTTTGGGTTTCTGACGGATTAGCAAGGCCTGTAAGACCCGTTACATGTTTGAGAGAAATGACTAAAAACTCATAGTTTTCGGTTTGAGAGATATTCCCCAAAACTCGAAGTTTTTGTAGTTTATGGATGTTTTCATGAGCTTTTGCCCACAGTTTTTTTTGGTTCTAGGGCTATTTACAGCAACCTTAAGACCTGGTACATGTTTGAGAGTTATGATCAAAACCTCGCCGCTTTCGTGTTTTATGGTCGTTTTCATGAGCTATTCCCCATAGTTTTATCGTTTCAGGGCGATTTAAAGCGACCTTAAGACCCGATACATGTTTGAGAGTTATGACCAAAAACTCGTTGTTTTAGTGTTTTCTAGCCTTTATCATGAGTTATTGCCCATATCTTTTGGGTTTCTGACGGATTAGCAAGGCCTGTAAGACCCGTTACATGTTTGAGAGAAATGACTAAAAACTCATAGTTTTCGGTTTGAGAGATATTCCCCAAAACTCGAAGTTTTTGCAGTTTATGGATGTTTTCATGAGCTTTTGCCCATAGTTTTTTTTTTGGTTCTAGGGCTTTTTACAGCAACCGTAAGACCCGATACATGTTTGAGACTTACGACCAAAAACTCGACGCTTTCATGTTTTATGGCTGTTTTCATGAGTTATTGCCCATAGTTTTGGGTTCCAGGCGGATTTCCATGCCTCATAAGACCCCTTACGTGTTTGAGAGATATGACCAGAAACTCGTCCTATTCTCAGTTTATGGTCGTTTTTTGAGCTATTGCCTACAGTTTTCAAGTTCCAGGGCTATTTAAAATGACCTTAAGACCCGATACATGTTTGAGGGATATGACAAAAAACTCGTCGTTTTCGTGTTTTTTCTAATTTTCATGAGTTATTGCCCACTGTTTTTGGGTCCCAGGCGGATTTGCAAGGCCTGCAAGACCCGTTATATGTTTTAGTGGTATGACTAAAAACTTGTAGTTTTCTTGTTTTATGGACGCTTTCAGGTGCTATTTCCCACTGTTTTTGGGGTTCCAAGGAGATTTACAATGATCATAAAACCCGATAGATGTTTGAGAGATATGACCCAAAACACGCAGTTTTCGCGATTTATGGCTATTTTCATGAGCTATTGCCCATCGTTTTTTGGTTCAAGTGCGATTTACAACACCATAAGACCAGATACATGTTTGAGAGTTATGACCAAAAACTCGTCGCTTTCGTGTTTTATGGTCGTTTTTATGAGCTATTCACCATAGTTTTATGGTTCCAGGGCGATTTAAAGCGACCATAAGACCCGACACATGTTTGAGAGTTATGACCAAAAACTCGCCGGTTTCGTGTTTTATGGCCATTTCAAGAGTTATTGCCCACAGTTTTTCGGTTCCAAGCGGATTTGCAAGGCCTGTATGACGCGTTACATGGTTGAGAGATATGACTAAAAACTCATAGTTTTCGGTTTGAGTAATACGACCCAAAACTCGCAGTTTTCGCGTTTTATGGTTGTTTTCATGAGCTATTGCCCACAGTTTTAGGTTCTAGGGCTATTTACACCAACCTTAAGACCTGGTACATGTTTGAGAGTTATGACCAAAAACTCGTCGCTTTCATGTTTTATGGCTGTTTTCATGAGTTATTGCCCAAAGTATTGGGTTCCAGGCGGATTTCCATGCCTCATAAGACCCCTTACGTCTTTGAGGGATATGACCAGAAACTCGTCCTATTCTCATTTTATGGTCGTTTTATGAGCTATTTCCTATAGTTTTGTGGTTCCACGGCGATTTAAAATGACTTTACGACCCGATAAATGTTTGAGAGATATGACCAAAAACTCGTTGTTTTCGTGTTTTTTCCAATTTTTATGAGTTATTGCCCATAGTTTTTGGGTTCCAGGTAGATTTTCAAGGCCTGCAAGACCCGTTATATGTTTTAGAGCTATGACTAAAAACTCGTAATTGACGCGCATTTATGGCCGCTTCCATGAGCTATTTTCCACTGTTTTGGGGTTTCAGGAGATTTACAACAAACGTAAAGCCTGATATATGTTTGAGAGATATGACCCAGAACACGCAGTTTTCACGTTTTATGGCTGTTTTCATGAGTTATTTTCCACCGTTTTAGGGTTCCAGGGCGATTTACAACACCATAAGACCAGATACATGTTTGAGAGTTATGACCAAAACTCGTCGCTTTCAGGTTTTATGGTCGTTTTTATGAGCTATTCCCCATAGTTTTATGGTTCCATGGCGATTTAAAGCGACCTTAAGACCCGACATATGTTTGAGAGTTCTGACCAAAAACTCGCCGGTTTCGTGTTGTATGCCCGTTTTCATGAGTTATTGCCCAAAGTTTTGGGTTCCAAGCAGATTTGCAAGGCCTGTATGACGCGTTACATGTTTGAGAGACATGACTAAAAACTCATAGTCTTCGGTTTGAGGGATATGACCCAAAACTCGCAGTTTTCGCGATTTATGGCTATTTCCATGAGCTATTGCCCATCGTTTTTGGTTCCAGGTCGATTTACACAACCTTAAGACCTGGTACATGTTTGAGAGTTATGACCAAAACCTCGCCGCTTTCGTGTTTTATGGTCGTTTTCATGAGCTATTCCCCATAGTTTTATCGCTTCGAGGCGATTTAAAGCGACCTTAAGACCCGATACATGTTTGAGAGTTATGACCAAAAACTTCGTTGTTTTAGTGTTTTCTAGCCTTTATCATGAGTTATTGCCCATATCTTTTGGGTTCGATGGATTAGCAAGGCTGTAAGACCCGTTACATGTTTGAGAGAAATGACTAAAACTCATAGTTTTCGGTTTGAGAGATTCCCCAAAACTCAAGTTTTTGTAGTTTATGGATGTTTTCATGAGCTTTTGCCCACAGTTTTTTTTGGTTCTAGGGCTATTTACAGTAACCTTAAGACCTGGTACATGTTTGAGAGTTATGACCAAAAACTCGTCGCTTTCGTGTTTTATGGTCGTTTTCATGAGCTATTCCCCATAGTTTTATCGTTTGAGCGATTTAAAGCGACCTTAACACCCGATACATGTTTGAGAGTTATGACCAAAAACTCGTTGTTTTAGTGTTTTCTAGCCTTTATCATGAGTTATTTCCCATATCTTTTGGGTTTCTGACGGATTAGCAAGGCCTGTAAGACCCGTTACATGTTTGAGAGAAATGACTAAAAACTCATAGTTTTCGGTTTGAGAGATATTCCCCAAAACTCGAAGTTTTTGCAGTTTATGGATGTTTTCATGAGCTTTTGCCCATAGTTTTTTTTTGGTTCTAGGGCTTTTTACAGCAACCGTAAGACCCGATACATGTTTGAGACTTATGACCAAAAACTCGACGCTTTCATGTTTTATGGCTGTTTTCATGAGTTATTGCCCATAGTTTTGGGTTCCAGGCGGATTTCCATGCCTCATAAGACCCCTTACGTGTTTGAGAGATATGACCAGAAACTCGTCCTATTCTCAGTTTATGGTCGTTTTTTGAGCTATTGCCCTCAGTTTTCAAGTTCGTGGCTATTTAAAATGACCTTAAGACCCGATACATGTTTGAGGGATATGACAAAAAAACTCGTCGTTTTCGTGTTTTTTCTAATTTTCATGAGTTATTGCCCACTGTTTTTGGGTCCCAGGCGGATTTGCAAGGCCTGCAAGACCCGTTATATGTTTTAGTGGTATGACTAAAAACTTGTAGTTTTCTTGTTTTATGGACGCTTTCAGGTGCTATTTCCCACTGTTTTTGGGGTTCCAAGGAGATTTACAATGATCATAAAACCCGATAGATGTTTGAGAGATATGACCCAAAACACGCAGTTTTCGCGATTTATGGCTATTTTCATGAGCTATTGCCCATCGTTTTTTGGTTCAAGTGCGATTTACAACACCATAAGACCAGATACATGTTTGAGAGTTATGACCAAAAACTCGTCGCTTTCGTGTTTTATGGTCGTTTTTATGAGCTATTCACCATAGTTTTATGGTTCCAGGGCGATTTAAAGCGACCATAAGACCCGACACATGTTTGAGAGTTATGACCAAAAACTCGCCGGTTTCGTGTTTTATCGCCGTTTTCATGAGTTATTGCCCACAGTTTTTCGGTTCCAAGCGGATTTGCAAGGCCTGTATGACGCGTTACATGGTTGAGAGATATGACTAAAAACTCATAGTTTTCGGTTTGAGTAATACGACCCAAAACTCGCAGTTTTCGCGTTTTATGGTTGTTTTCATGAGCTATTGCCCACAGTTTTAGGTTCTAGGGCTATTTACACCAACCTTAAGACCTGGTACATGTTTGAGAGTTATGACCAAAAACTCGTCGCTTTCATGTTTTATGGCTGTTTTCATGAGTTATTGCCCAAAGTATTGGGTTCCAGGCGGATTTCCATGCCTCATAAGACCCCTTACGTCTTTGAGGGATATGACCAGAAACTCGTCCTATTCTCATTTTATGGTCGTTTTATGAGCTATTTCCTATAGTTTTGTGGTTCCACGGCGATTTAAAATGACTTTACGACCCGATAAATGTTTGAGAGATATGACCAAAAACTCGTTGTTTTCGTGTTTTTTCCAATTTTTATGAGTTATTGCCCATAGTTTTTGGGTTCCAGGTAGATTTTCAAGGCCTGCAAGACCCGTTATATGTTTTAGAGCTATGACTAAAAACTCGTAGTTGACGCATTTTATGGCCGCTTCCATGAGCTATTTTCCACTGTTTTGGGGTTTCAGGGAGATTTACAACAAACGTAAAACCCGATACATGTTTGAGAGATATGACCCAGAACACGCAGTTTTCACGTTTTATGGCTGTTTTCATGAGTTATTTTCCACCGTTTTAGGGTTCCAGGGCGATTTACAACACCATAAGACCAGATACATGTTTGAGAGTTATGACCAAAACTCGTCGCTTTCAGGTTTTATGGTCGTTTTTATGAGCTATTCCCCATAGTTTTATGGTTCCATGGCGATTTAAAGCGACCTTAAGACCCGACATATGTTTGAGAGTTCTGACCAAAAACTCGCCGGTTTCGTGTTGTATGCCCGTTTTCATGAGTTATTGCCCAAAGTTTTTGGGTTCCAAGCAGATTTGCAAGGCCTGTATGACGCGTTACATGTTTGAGAGACATGACTAAAAACTCATAGTCTTCGGTTTGAGGGATATGACCCAAAACTCGCAGTTTTCGCGATTTATGGCTATTTCCATGAGCTATTGCCCATCGTTTTTTGGTTCCAGTGCGATTTACAGCAACCTTAAGACCTGGTACATGTTTGAGAGTTATGACCAAAACCTCGCCGCTTTCGTGTTTTATGGTCGTTTTCATGAGCTATTCCCCATAGTTTTATCGTTTCAGGGCGATTTAAAGCGACCTTAAGACCCGATACATGTTTGAGAGTTATGACAAAACCCTCGTTGTTTTAGTGTTTTCTAGCCTTTATCATGAGTTATTGCCCATATCTTTTGGGTTTCTGACGGATTAGCAAGGCCTGTAAGACCCGTTACATGTTTGAGAGAAATGACTAAAAACTCATAGTTTTCGGTTTGAGAGATATTCCCCAAAACTCGAAGTTTTTGTAGTTTATGGATGTTTTCATGAGCTTTTGCCCACAGTTTTTTTGGTTCTAGGGCTATTTACAGCAACCTTAAGACCTGGTACATGTTTGAGAGTTATGATCAAAACCTCGCCGCTTTCGTGTTTTATGGTCGTTTTCATGAGCTATTCCCCATAGTTTTATCGTTTCAGGGCGATTTAAAGCGACCTTAAGACCCGATACATGTTTGAGAGTTATGACCAAAAACTCGTTGTTTTAGTGTTTTCTAGCCTTTATCATGAGTTATTGCCCATATCTTTTGGGTTTCTGACGGATTAGCAAGGCCTGTAAGACCCGTTACATGTTTGAGAGAAATGACTAAAAACTCATAGTTTTCGGTTTGAGATATTCCCAAAGCTCGAAGTTTTTGCAGTTTATGGATGTTTTCATGAGCTTTTGCCCATAGTTTTTTTGGTTCTAGGGCTTTTTACAGCAACCGTAAGACCCGATACATGTTTGAGACTTATGACCAAAAACTCGACGCTTTCATGTTTTATGGCTGTTTTCATGAGTTATTGCCCATAGTTTTGGGTTCCAGTGATTTCCATGCCTCATAAGACCCTTACGTGTTTGAGAGATATGACCGAACTTCGTCCTATTCTCGGTTTATGGTCGTTTTTGAGCTATTGCCTACGTTTTCAAGTTCCGGGCTATTTAAAATGACCTTAAGACCCGATACATGTTTGAGGATATGACAAAAAAACTCGTTTCGTGTTTTTCTAATTTTCATGAGTTATTGCCCACTGTTTTTGGGTCCCAGGCGGATTTGCAAGGCCTGCAAGACCCGTTATATGTTTTAGTGGTATGACTAAAAACTTGTAGTTTTCTTGTTTTATGGACGCTTTCAGGTGCTATTTCCCACTGTTTTTGGGGTTCCAAGGAGATTTACAATGATCATAAAACCCGATAGATGTTTGAGAGATATGACCCAAAACACGCAGTTTTCGCGATTTATGGCTATTTTCATGAGCTATTGCCCATCGTTTTTTGGTTCAAGTGCGATTTACAACACCATAAGACCAGATACATGTTTGAGAGTTATGACCAAAAACTCGTCGCTTTCGTGTTTTATGGTCGTTTTTATGAGCTATTCACCATAGTTTTATGGTTCCAGGGCGATTTAAAGCGACCATAAGACCCGACACATGTTTGAGAGTTATGACCAAAAACTCGCCGGTTTCGTGTTTTATCGCCGTTTTCATGAGTTATTGCCCACAGTTTTTCGGTTCCAAGCGGATTTGCAAGGCCTGTATGACGCGTTACATGGTTGAGAGATATGACTAAAAACTCATAGTTTTCGGTTTGAGTAATACGACCCAAAACTCGCAGTTTCGCGTTTATGGTTGTTTTCATGAGCTATTGCCCACAGTTTTAGGTTCTAGGGCTATTTACACCAACCTTAAGACCTGGTACATGTTTGAGAGTTATGACCAAAAACTCGTCGCTTTCATGTTTTATGGCTGTTTTCATGAGTTATTGCCCAAAGTATTGGGTTCGGTGATTCCATGCCTCATAAGACCCCTTACGTCTTTGAGGGATATGACGTAAACTTCGTCCTATTCTCATTTTATGGTCGTTTTATGAGCTATTTCCTATAGTTTTGTGGTTCCACGGCGATTTAAAATGACTTTACGACCCGATAAATGTTTGAGAGATATGACCAAAACTTCGTTGTTTTCGTGTTTTTCCAATTTTATGAGTTATTGCCCATAGTTTTTGGGTTCCAGGTAGATTTTCAAGGCCTGCAAGACCCGTTATATGTTTTAGAGATATGACTAAAAACTCGTAATTGACGCATTTTATGGCCGCTTCCATGAGCTATTTTCCACTGTTTTGGGGTTTCAGGGAGATTTACAACAAACGTAAACCCGATACATGTTTGAGAGATATGACCCAGAACACGCAGTTTTCGCGTTTTATGGCTGTTTTCATGAGTTATTTTCCACTGTTTTAGGATTCCAGGGCGATTTACAACACCATAAGACCAGATACATGTTTGAGAGTTATGACCAAAACTCGTCGCTTTCAGGTTTTATGGTCGTTTTTATGAGCTATTCCCCATAGTTTTATGGTTCCATGGCGATTTAAAGCGACCTTAAGACCCGACACATGTTTGAGAGTTCTGACCAAAAACTCGCCGGTTTCGTGTTGTATGCCCGTTTTCATGAGTTATTGCCCAAAGTTTTTGGGTTCCAAGCAGATTTGCAAGGCCTGTATGACGCGTTACATGTTTGAGAGACATGACTAAAAACTCATAGTCTTCGGTTTGAGGGATATGACCCAAAACTCGCAGTTTTCACGATTTATGGCTATTTTCATGAGCTATTGCCCATCGCTTTTTGGTTCCAGGTCGATTTACAACCTTAAGACCTGGTACATGTTTGAGAGTTATGACCAAAACCTCGCCGCTTTCGTGTTTTATGGTCGTTTTCATGAGCTATTCCCCATAGTTTTATCGTTTCAGGGCGATTTAAAGCGACCTTAAGACCCGATACATGTTTGAGAGTTATGACCAAAAACTCGTTGTTTTAGTGTTTTCTAGCCTTTATCATGAGTTATTACACATATCTTTTGGGTTTCTGACGGATTAGCAAGGCCTGTAAGACCCGTTACATGTTTGAGAGAAATGACTAAAAACTCATAGTTTTCGGTTTGAGAGATATTCCCCAAAACTCGAAGTTTTTGCAGTTTATGGATGTTTTCATGAGCTTTTGCCCATAGTTTTTTTTGGTTCTAGGGCTTTTTACAGCAACCGTAAGACCCGATACATGTTTGAGACTTATGACCAAAAACTCGACTCTTTCATGTTTTATGGCTGTTTTCATGAGTTATTGCCCATAGTTTTGGGTTCCAGGCGGATTTCCATGCCTCATAAGACCCCTTACGTGTTTGAGAGATATGACCAGAAACTCGTCCTATTCTCAGTTTATGGTCGTTTTTTGAGCTATTACCTCTGAGTTTTCAAGTTCGTGGCTATTTAAAATGACCTTAAGACCCGATACATGTTTGAGGGATATGACAAAAAAACTCGTCGTTTTCGTGTTTTTTCTAATTTTCATGAGTTATTGCCCACTGTTTTTGGGTCCCAGGCGGATTTGCAAGGCCTGCAAGACCCGTTATATGTTTTAGTGGTATGACTAAAAACTTGTAGTTTTCTTGTTTTATGGCCGCTTTCAGGTGCTATTTCCCACTGTTTTTGGGGTTCCAAGGAGATTTACAACGATCATAAAACCCGATAGATGTTTAAGAGATATGACCCAAAACACGCAGTTTTCGCGATTTATGGCTATTTTCATGAGCTATTGCCCATCGTTTTTTGGTTCGAGTGCGATTTACAACACCATAAGACCAGATACATGTTTGAGAGTTATGACCAAAAACTTCGTGTTTTATGGTCGTTTTTATGAGCTATTCACCATAGTTTTATGGTTCCAGGGCGATTTAAAGCGACCATAAGACCCGACACATGTTTGAGAGTTATGACCAAAAACTCGCCGGTTTCGTGTTTTATCGCCATTTTCATGAGTTATTGCCCACTGTTTTTCGGTTCCAAGCGGATTTGCAAGGCCTGTATGACGCGTTACATGGTTGAGAGATATGACTAAAAACTCATAGTTTTCGGTTTGAGTAATACGACCCAAAACTCGCAGTTTTCGCGTTTTATGGTTGTTTTCATGAGCTATTGCCCGCTTTAGATTCTAGGGCTATTTACACCAACCTTAAGACCTGGTACATGTTTGAGAGTTATGACCAAAACTCGTCGCTTTCATGTTTTATGGCTGTTTTCATGAGTTATTGCCCAAAGTATTGGGTTCCAAAGGATTTCCATGCCTCATAAGACCCCTTACGTCTTTGAGGGATATGACCAGAAACTCGTCCTATTCTCATTTTATGGTCGTTTTATGAGCTATTTCCTATAGTTTTGTGGTTCCACGGCGATTTAAAATGACTTTACGACCCGATAAATGTTTGAGAGATATGACCAAAAACTCGTTGTTTTCGTGTTTTTTCCAATTTTTATGAGTTATTGCCCATAGTTTTTGGGTTCCAGGTAGATTTTCAAGGCCTGCAAGACCCGTTATATGTTTTAGAGCTATGACTAAAAACTCGTAGTTGACGCATTTTATGGCCGCTTCCATGAGCTATTTTCCACTGTTTTGGGGTTTCAGGGAGATTTACAACAAACGTAAAACCCGATACATGTTTGAGAGATATGACCCAGAACACGCAGTTTTCACGTTTTATGGCTGTTTTCATGAGTTATTTTCCACCGTTTTAGGATTCCAGGGCGATTTACAACACCATAAGACCAGATACATGTTTGAGAGTTATGACCAAAACTCGTCGCTTTCAGGTTTTATGGTCGTTTTTATGAGCTATTCCCCATAGTTTTATGGTTCCATGGCGATTTAAAGCGACCTTAAGACCCGACACATGTTTGAGAGTTCTGACCAAAAACTCGCCGGTTTCGTGTTGTATGTCCGTTTTCATGAGTTATTGCCCAAAGTTTTTGGGTTCCAAGCAGATTTGCAAGGCCTGTATGACGCGTTACATGTTTGAGAGACATGACTAAAAACTCATAGTCTTCGGTTTGAGGGATATGACCCAAAACTCGCAGTTTTCACGATTTATGGCTATTTTCATGAGCTATTGCCCATCGTTTTTTGGTTCCAGTGCGATTTACAGCAACCTTAAGACCTGGTACATGTTTGAGAGTTATGACCAAAACCTCGCCGCTTTCGTGTTTTATGGTCGTTTTCATGAGCTATTCCCCATAGTTTTATCGTTTCAGGGCGATTTAAAGCGACCTTAAGACCCGATACATGTTTGAGAGTTATGACCAAAAACTCGTTGTTTTAGTGTTTTCTAGCCTTTATCATGAGTTATTACCCATATCTTTTGGGTTTATGACGGATTAGCAAGGCCTGTAAGACCCGTTACATGTTTGAGAGAAATGACTAAAAACTCATGGTTTTCGGTTTGAGAGATATTCCCCAAAACTCGAAGTTTTTGCAGTTTATGGATGTTTTCATGAGCTTTTGCCCATAGTTTTTTTTGGTTCTAGGGCTTTTTACAGCAACCGTAAGACCCGATACATGTTTGAGACTTATGACCAAAAACTCGACGCTTTCATGTTTTATGGCTGTTTTCATGAGTTATTGCCCATTGTTTTGGGTTCCAGGCGGATTTCCATGCCTCATAAGACCCCTTACGTGTTTGAGAGATATGACCAGAAACTCGTCCTATTCTCAGTTTATGGTCGTTTTTTGAGCTATTACCTACAGTTTTCAAGTTCCAGGGCTATTTAAAATGACCTTAAGACCCGATACATGTTTGAGGGATATGACAAAAAAACTCGTCGTTTTCGTGTTTTTTCTAATTTTCATGAGTTATTGCCCACTGTTTTTGGGTCCCAGGCGGATTTGCAAGGCCTGCAAGACCCGTTATATGTTTTAGTGGTATGACTAAAAACTTGTAGTTTTCTTGTTTTATGGCTTTCGGTGCTATTTCCCACGCTTTTGGGGTTCCAAGGAGATTTACAACGATCATAAAACCCGATAGATGTTTAAGAGATATGACCCAAAACACAGCTTTTCGCGATTTATGGCTATTTTCATGAGCTATTGCCCATCGCTTTTTGGTTGAGTCGATTTACAACACCATAAGACCGATACATGTTTGAGAGTTATGACCAAAACTTCGTCGCTTTCGTGTTTTATGGTCGTTTTATGAGCTATTCACCATAGTTTTATGGTTCCGGGCGATTTAAAGCGACCATAAGACCCGACACATGTTTGAGAGTTATGACCAAAAACTTCGCCGGTTTCGTGTTTTATCGCCGTTTTCATGAGTTATTGCCCTGATTTTCGGTTCCAAGCGGATTTGCAAGGCCCGATGTGACGCGTTACATGGTTGAGAGATATGACTAAAACTCATAGTTTTCGGTTTGAGTAATACGACCCAAAACTTCATGATTTTCGCGTTTTATGGTTGTTTTCATGAGCTATTGCCCAGTTTTAGGTTCTAGGGCTATTTACACCAATCTTAAGACCTGGTACATGTTTGAGAGTTATGACCAAAAACTGTCGCTTTCATGTTTTATGGCTGTTTTCATGAGTTATTGCCCAAAGTATTGGGTTCCAAGTGATTTCCATGCCTCATAAGACCCTTACGTCTTTGAGGGATATGTCCGTAAACTTCGTCCTATTCTCATTTTATGGTCGTTTATGAGCTATTTCCTATAGTTTTGTGGTTCCACGGCGATTTAAAATGACTTTCGACCCGATAAATGTTTGAGAGATATGACCAAAACTTCGTTGTTTTCCTGTTTTTCCAATTTTATGAGTTATTGCCCATAGTTTTTGGGTTCGGGTAGATTTTCAAGGCACAAGACCCGTTATATGTTTTAGAGCTATGACTAAAAACTCGTAGTTGACGCATTTTATGGACGCTTCCATGAGCTATTTTCCACTGTTTTGGGGTTTCAGGGAGATTTACAACAAACGTAAAACCCGATACATGTTTGAGAGATATGACCCAGAACACGCAGTTTTCGCGTTTTATGGCTGTTTTCATGAGTTATTTTCCACCGTTTTAGGATTCCAGGGCGATTTACAAAACCATAAGACCAGATACATGTTTGAGAGTTATGACCAAAACTCGTCGCTTTCAGGTTTTATGGTAGTTTTTATGAGCTATTCCCCATAGTTTTATGGTTCCATGGCGATTTAAAGAGACCTTAAGACCCGACACATGTTTGAGAGTTCTGACCAAAAACTCGCCGGTTTCGTGTTGTATGCCCGTTTTCATGAGTTATTGCCCAAAGTTTTTGGGTTCCAAGAAGATTTGCAAGGCCTGTATGACGCGTTACATGTTTGAGAGACATGACTAAAAACTCATAGTCTTCGGTTTGAGGGATATGACCCAAAACTCGCAGTTTTCACGATTTATGGCTATTTTCATGAGCTATTGCCCATCGTTTTTTGGTTCCAGTGCGATTTACAGCAACCTTAAGACCTGGTACATGTTTGAGAGTTATGACCAAAACCTCGCCGCTTTCGTGTTTTATGGTCGTTTTCATGAGCTATTCCCCATAGTTTTATCGTTTCAGAGCGATTTAAAGCGACCTTAAGACCCGGTACATGTTTGAGAGTTATGACCAAAAACTCGTTGTTTTAGTGTTTTCTAGCCTTTATCATGAGTTATTGCCCATATCTTTTGGGTTTCTGACGGATTAGCAAGGCCTGTAAGACCCGTTACATGTTTGAGAGAAATGACTAAAAACTCATAGTTTTCGGTTTGAGAGATATTCCCCAAAACTCGAAGTTTTTGGAGTTTATGGATGTTTTCATGAGCTTTTGCCCATAGTTTTTTTTGGTTCTACGGCTTTTTACAGCAACATGTTTGAGACTTATGACCAAAAACTCGACGCTTTCATGTTTTATGGCTGTTTTCATGAGTTATTGCCCATAGTTTTGGGTTCCAGGCGGATTTCCATGCCTCATAAGACCCCTTACGTGTTTGAGAGATATGACCAGAAACTCGTCCTATTCTTAGTTTATGGTCGTTTTTTGAGCTATTGCCTACAGTTTTCAAGTTCCAGGGCTATTTAAAATGACCTTAAGACCCGATACATGTTTGAGGGATATGACAAAAAACTCGTCGTTTTCATGTTTTTTCTAATTTTCATGAGTTATTGCCCACTGTTTTTGGGTCCCAGGCGGATTTGCAAGGCCTGCAAGACCCGTTATATGTTTTAGTGGTATGACTAAAAACTTGTAGTTTTCTTGTTTTATGGCCGCTTTTAGGTGCTATTGCCCACTGTTTTTGGGGTGAGATTTACAACGATCATAAAACCCGATAGATGTTTGAGAGATATGACCCAAAACACGCAGCTTTCGCGATTTATGGCTATTTTCATGAGTTATTGCCCATCGTTTTTTGGTTCGAGTGCGATTTACAACACCATAAGACCAGATACATGTTTGAGAGTTATGACCAAAAACTCGTCGCTTTCGTGTTTTATGGTCGTTTTGATGAGCTATTCACAATAGTTTTATGGTTCCAGGGCGATTTAAAGCGACCATAAGACCCGATACATGTTTGAGAGTTATGACCAAAAACTCGCCGGTTTCGTGTTTTATCGCCGTTTTCATGAGTTATTGCCCACAGTTTTTCGGTTCCAAGCGGATTTGCAAGGCCCAGTGACGTTACATGGTTGAGAGATATGACTAAAAACTCATAGTTTTCGGTTTGAGTAATGTCGACCCAAAACTTCATGATTTCGCATTTTATGGTTGTTTTCATGAGCTATTGCCCACAGTTTTAGGTTCTAGGGCTATTTACACCAACCTTAAGACCTGGTACATGTTTGAGAGTTATGACCAAAAACTCGTCGCTTTCATGTTTTATGGCTGTTTTCATGAGTTATTGCCCAAAGTATTGGGTTCCAGGCGGATTTCCATGCCTCATAAGACCCCTTACGTCTTTGAGGGATATGACCAGAAACTCGTCCTATTCTCATTTTATGGTCGTTTTATGAGCTATTTCCTATAGTTTTGTGGTTCCACGGCGATTTAAAATGACTTCTGACGATAAATGTTTGAGAGATATGACCAAAAACTCGTTGTTTTCGTGTTTTTTCCAATTTTTATGAGTTATTGCCCATAGTTTTTGGGTTCCAGGTAGATTTTCAAGGCCTGCAAGACCCGTTATATGTTTTAGAGCTATGACTAAAAACTCGTAGTTGACGCATTTTATGGCCGCTTCCATGAGCTATTTTCCACTGTTTTGGGGTTTCAGGGAGATTTACAACAAACGTAAAACCCGATACATGTTTGAGAGATATGACCCAAAACACGCAGTTTTCGCGTTTTATGGCTGTTTTCATGAGCTATTGCCCACAATTATATGGTTCTAGGGTGATATACAGCACCATAAGACCAGATACATGTTTGAGAGTTATGACCAAAAACTCGTCTCTCTCGGGTTTTATGGTCGTTTTTATGAGCTATTCCCCATAGTTTTATGGTTCCAGGGCGATTTAAAGCGACCTTAAGACCCGACACATGTTTGAGAGTTATGACCAAAAACTCGCCGGTTTCGTGTTTTATGGCCGTTTTCATGAGTTATTGCCCACAGTTTTTGGGTTCCAAGCGGATTTGCAAGGCCTGTATGACGTGTTACATGTTTGAGAGACATGACTAAAAACTCTTAGTTTCCGGTTTGAGTGATATGAGATCATGGCACTCATGCCCTAGTGACAAGCATTAAGCACAACAAGTTGTAACAAAGTCAAATAGCACTAATAGAGATGCTAGGCACTATGCCCTTGTAGGGTTTCGTAGCATGGAAAACAAATATTTTCTATCGCATACAAACAAACAAGCCAAGATCTGTCTACTAGATTGTAGCAACGAGTCGATGGAATAACTTACCCTCGAAGATTCCAAAGTGTTTAACGAGAGCGGATTCTCATGGGTGATGTAGTCGTACTCTTCCCGATCTCAAGATCGCGTAGACGATCCTTCCCATGCTGCGTTAAGCACTCATTGCTGTCGGTCACATCGTTCGGTACTCGACGAAGACCTTCCTCTCCCTTGTTCCAAAGAAGCGGAGGTTGTAGTACTCTCCTCATGATTCCTAGGCAACTGTGGCGTGGTACCTAAGTAGAGGAGAGATCTCGCAGGGCTTCGCCTTAAGCCGAAGCGAGTATGGTGGAGTATGAGAGAGCTCCTCGGCGATCTAGGTTTTAGACACACCAAGGAGGAGAGGCTAGAGCCGGCGGCTAGGGTTCCGGGGACCCCAAGTCGGTGGCTAGGGCAAAACCCTAGGGGGCGGCGGCGGCTATGGTGGTAGGCGCCAAGCTAGGGTTTGAGGAGAGGTACTTGTGTGTGCTAGGAGGGAGCCCTGCCCCTCCTTATATAGGTGGAGGGTCCGGCGGCCAAGGGGAGGGAGTGGTGTCCCTCCCCAACTCGGCTTGGGTGGTGCGCCGGCTTGGGGAGGAGGGACTCCCTCCCCAACTCGGTTTCAACCTCCTCCCCCTCTTTCCAAAACTTGCCGTTTGACTTTTCAATTTAGGTTTTGAATAAACCCTTTATTTTGGACAGCGAAGACACTTAGTACATGATGCAGTCATTCCAACTTGCAATGACACATTCATGTACCCTTCCCCTCCAGAGTGTCGGACATTCCGGAACCTTCTAGAACATTTCCGATGAAAAACACCGGAATCATTCCCCAACTCCGAAACGGGACTTTCCTTATATGAATCTTATTCTCCGGACCATTCCGGATCTCCTCGTGATATCCCGGATCCCATCCGAGACTCCGAACAACATTCGGTCTCTTTCTCATTCATTCCATAACTACTCAAACAACGTCGAATCCTTAAGTGTGTCTCCCTACGGTTCGTGAATTATGCGGACATGATCGAGACACTTCTCCGAACAATAACCAATAGAGGAATCTGGAAATTCATATGGCTCCCACATATTTCTACGATTACTTTGCGATCGAATGAACCACTTACATACGATACCAATTTCCCTTTGTCTCACGATAGTTTACCTATCCGAGGTTATGATCATCGGTATCTCTGCATACCTAGTTCAACCTCGTTACCGATAAGTACTCTTTTCTCGTTCTCGTGACATGTGATCCCTTGTGAGCCAGTCACATGCTTGCAAGATAATTGGATGACATTCCACCGAGAGGGCCCAGAGTATATCTATCCGTCATATGGATGGACAAATCCCACTCTTGATCCATGTGTTTCAACCAATACTTTCCGAACACTCAATGCCACCTTTATAGCCACCCGGTTACGGTGTGGTGTTTGATGTCATCAAAGCATACATCCGGCAAAGGTGATATGCATGATCTCATGGTCGAAGGAATTAGGTTACTATGTATCAGAAAGCATATAGCAATTGAACTATTGAAATGACTTGATCTTTATGCTACGCTTATCTATAGGAGTATGTCCACCATATCATTCTCCTAATGATATGATCTTGTTGTTGATAACATCTCAATGTTCATGATAGGGAAACCACAATCATTTATCAACCAACAAGCTAGTGATGTATAGAGGCTATACTAGGGACTTCAAATTTAGTTTACAAATCACACAAGTATCAATGTTTCCTTGTTAATACTATTATAGCATGAATGTAAACATTTATCATAAACACAACGATATAATAATAACTACATTTATTATTGCCTCTAGGGCATATCTCCAACAGTCTCCCACTTGCACTAGAGTCATCTAATCTAGATTACATGGTAATATACCGAACACCCATGGCAGTTTGGTGTTGGTCATGTTTTGCCCTCGGCAGAGGTTTAGTCAACGGATCCGCCACATTCAGATCCGTGTGTACTTTGCAAATCTTTATATCCCCATCTTGGATATGTTCTCGAATAGCGTGAAAACGTAGCTTGATGTGCTTCAGCTTCTTGTGAGACCTTGGTTCTTGCGCATTGGCTATGGTGCCCATGTTATCACGATGAATGAACATCGGGTCCAGCGCACTAGAAACACACCCAGCTAGTAATGAACTCTTTCATCCATATCGCTTCTTGTGAAGCCTCCGAAACAGCCATGTATTCGATTCGATTCGTTGAAGATCTCGCCACAACGCTTTGCACTCCTCCAGCTAACTGCTGCACCATTCAAAATAAATATCCAGATTGTGATTTAGAATCATCCGGATCAGTGTTCCAACTAGCATCGGTGTAACCATTAACAACGAGCTGTTCATCACCTCCATAAAAAAGAACCATATACTTAGTTCTTCTCAAGTACTTAAGGATGTTTTTGATCATCCAATGATCCTCTGGATCACTTTGATATCTGCTAGTCAAACCAAAGATATGCAATGTCGGGTCTAGTACATAGCATGGCATACATTAGAGATCCTATGGCTGAGGCATAGGGAGTCTTACTCATCCTTTCTCTATCTTCTGCCGATGTCGGACTTTGAGTTTTACTCAAGGTCGTATTGGGCAACATGGGCAAGAACCCTGTCTTGCTATCTTCCATTCCAAACTTCTTTAGAACTTTGTCCAAATATGTACTCTGTGACAATGATATTTGGCGTTTCGATCTATCTCAGTAAATCTTTATGCCTAATATGTAAGCTGCTTCGCCAAGATCCTTCATTGAAAAACTAGTATTCAAATATTCCTTGACACTATTAAGAAGGTCTACATCATTCCCAATCAACAATATGTCATCTACATATAGTATTAAGAATGCTACAGAGCTCCCACTCACTTTCTTGTAAATACAAGCTTCTCCATAAGTTTGTATAAAACCAAAACTTTTGATCACCTTATCAAAACGTTGATTCCAACGTCGGGATGCTTGCTTCAATCCATAGATGGACCGTTGAAGTTTGCATACCTTTTTAGCATCTTTAGGATCGACAAAACCTTTGGGTTGCATCATATACAACTCTTCATCAATGTCTCCATTGAGGAATGCTGTTTTGACATCCATCTGCCATATCTCATAATCATAATATGCAGCGATTGCTAACATAATCCTCACACTTTAGCTTTGCTACTCGTGAGAAAGTCTCATCGTAGTCAACTCCTTGAATTTTTCGAAACCCTTTTGCGACAAGTCGAGCTTTATAGACAGTAACATTACCATCAGCATTTGTTTTCTTCTTGAAGATCCATTTGTTCTCGACAGCCTTCCGGCCATCCGGTAAGTCCACCAAAGTCCATACTTGGTTTTCGTACATGGATCCAATCTCGGATTTCATGGCTTCTTGCCATTTATTGGAATCTGGGCTCATCATCTCTTCCTCATATGTCTCGGGGTCATCGGTGTTATCCACCAACATGACACTCATAACGGGGTCATACCAATCTGGAGTGGTACGAGTTCTCGTTGACCTCCGAGGCTCTGTAGCAACTTCAACCGAAGTTTCATGATCATCATCATTAGCTTCCTCTCTAATTGGTGCAGGAACCACAGGAACTTCTTCCGGTGCTGCGCTACTGGCAATTTCGAGAGAAGGTTCGACAGCTCGTCAAGTTCTACTTTCCTTCCAGTCACTTCTTTCGAGAGAAATTCCTTCTCTAGAAAGGATCCATTCTTGGCAACGAAGATTTTGCCTTCGGATCTATGATATAAGGTATACCCAATAGTTTCCTTCGGGTATCCTATGAAGACGCATTTTTCCGCTTTGGGTTCAAGCTTGTCCGGCTGTAACTTCTTTACATAGGCTTCGCATCCCCAAACTTTAAGGAACGACAATTTAGGTTTCTTCCCAAACCATAATTCATACGGTGTCGTTTCAACGGATTTAGATGGTGCCCTATTTAAAGTGAATGCGGCTGTTTCTAATGCATAACCCCAAAATGATAGCGGTAAATCTGTAAGTGACATCATAGAACGAACCATATCTAAGAGAGTTCGATTGACGTTCGGCACACCATTACGCTGTGGTGTTCCCGTGTCAATCGAAAGTATTCCGCATTTCTTCAAATGCTCGCCAAACTCGTAACTTAGATATTCACCTCCACGATCAGAACGTAGAAATTTAATCTTCTTGTTACGTTGATTCTCTACCTCACTTTGAAACTCCTTAAACTTCTCGAAAGTTTCGGACTTATGTTTCATGAAATAGATATACCCATATCTACTCAAGTCATCCGTGAAGGTAAGAACATAACGATAACCACCGCGCGATGCTACACTCATTGGACCACACACATCGGTATGTATGATTTCCAATAAGTCCGTAGCTCGCTCCATCATACCAGAAAATGGAGTCTTAGTCATTTTTCGCATTAGACATGCTTCGCATCTTTCAAGTGATTCAAGAAGTCCATCGGAATGGAGTTTCTTCATACGCTTCACTCCAATGTGACCAAGACGACAGTGCCACATATAGGTCGAGTTATCGCTCGATTTCAAACGTTTAGCCTCAATGTTGTTGATATGTGTATTTCCACTATCGAGATTCAATAACAATAGACCATCTATCAAAGGTGCATGTGCATAAAACATATTACTCATATAAATCGAACAACCATTATTCTATGACTTAAACAAGTAACCGTCTCGCAATAAACAAGATCCCGATATAATATTCATGCTCAACGCAGGCACCAAATAACAATTATTTAAGTATAAAACTAATCCCGATGGTAGATGAAGGGGTAGCGTGTCGACCGCGATCACATCAACCTTTGATCCGTTTCCCACGCGCATCGTCACCTCGTTCTTCGCTAGCTTCCGCAAAGACTGCGGCTTTGTTCGAGTTACAAATATGAGCAACCGAACCAGTATCAAATACCCAGGCACTACTACGAGTACTAGTGAGATACACATCAATAACATGTATATCAGATATACCTTTCTTCTTGATGTTGACGTTCTTCAAATCTTTGGGCAATTCCGCTTCCAGTGACCTTCTCCCTTGCAGTAAAAGCATTCAGTATCAGGCTTAGGTCCAGCCTTGGTCTTCTTTGCCGGCGTGGTAACTTTCTTACCACCCTTCTTGAAGTGTCCCTTCTGCTTAGACTTGCCTTTCTTGAATTTGGTGGTCTTATTGACCAACAACACTTGGTGCTCTTTCTTGATCTCCACTTCTGCAGACTTCAACATAGCAAATAGTTCTGGCAACTGCTTGTTCATGTTCTGCATGTTGTAGTTCATCACAAAGTTCTTGTAACTTGGTGGTAGTGATTGGAGGACACGGTAAATCCCCAAATCATTAGGAATCACTATTCCCAAGCTTTGAAGTTTGTTTGCGTGCCCAGACATCTTAAGCACATGCTCACTGACGGAGCTGCCCTCTTCCATCTTGCAGTTAAAGAACTTTTCAGAAGCTTCATAACTTTCAATTGCCGCATGAGTCTCAAAGATCAATTTGAGATCCTTGACAATATCATATGGGTCTGAATTCTCAAACCTTTTCTGAAGCTCCGATTCCAAACCATACAAGATAGCACACTGAACTATGGAGTACTGATTCTTCCGAGCGAGGTAAACATTCTTTACTTCATCGGAAGCATCACCGCAGTGGGTCACCCAAGTGCATCCAAAGACATAGTTCAAATTACCAGCTGTGAGGACAATCCTCAAATTGCGGAACCAATCCGCGAAGTTGCTTCCATTGTTTTTCAACTTTTCTTTCTCTAGGAACGCATTAAAATTGATGGTAGGGGCTGCCATTGATCTACAACATATTTGCAATAGTTTAGATTAAGTTTATGACAAATTGAGTTCAAATTAATAATAAAGTTAATCTAGGTGAATTCCCACTCAAAACAACATCCCTCACATTGTTTTATTGATCACACAAACCAAATCCACTACATCAACACCGATCATCACGAGAGTTGATATAGTTTCAATGGCGAACAATCGTCATGTTCATCATATCTACTATATGATTCATGCTTTACCTTTCGGTGATCCGTGTTCCGAGACCATGTCTGTACATGCTAGGCTCGTCAAGATCAAACCTTAGTTTCCGCATGAGCAAATCTGGCTTGCTCACGTTGTATACACTTGCGAAATCTAACACACCCGATCATCACGTGGTGCTTCGAAACAACAAGCTTTAGCAACGGTGCTAACTAAGGGTGAACACTTTATGACTTGAAATTCATGTGCATGAGGGATCATCTTATAATGCTACCGTCGTCTACTAAGCAATACAAGATGCATAAAGGATTAACATCACATGCAATTCATAATATGTGATATGATATGGCCTTTCTTCTTTGTACTTCCGATCTCCATCTTCTAGCACGAACATGATCTCCATCATCACCGGCATTGCATCAAGGTCAATGACGCCTCTCCATGGTTGTCGTCCACCGGCTTCAACTATTACAACTACTTTGAATAGACACGCGGGTCTTAACATGAATTAAAGACAACCATATGGCTCCTGCCGGTTGCCAACTTACAATAAGGAACATTGCATACATCAAATATAATCACAATCATGGCCATATCACATCATCGACACCTGCAAAACAAAGTTAGACGCCTCTACTTTCTTTGCACGTTTTACGTGGTTTGGGGCTTTCAATAAGTGTCGTTCTAACTTACGAACATGAACCACAACATTGATACTAGTATTGTTAATCACCCATTGTAAATTGGATCTTAACTATGGTAGGAGAAACAGGCACCCGCAAAGCCACTTGTGCAATACAAGTTGCATGTCAAGCGTGGAGCAAGTCTCATGAACGATGTCATGTAAGGTTAGCCCGGGCCGCTTCATCCAAACATACCGCAAGATGCAAAGTACACAAGAAGCAATCGACAATAAAAGCATCAACGGCCACAATGACCATTGTGTTCTACTCGTGCAACAAATCTACATATAGACACGGCTCTGATACCACTGTAGGGTTTCATAGCATGGAAAACAAATATTTTCTATCGCATACAAACAAACAAGCCAAGATCTATCTACTAGATTGTAGCAACGAGTCGATGGAATAACTTACCCTCGAAGATTCCAAAGTTTTAACGAGAGCGGATTCTCGTGGGTGATGTAGTCGTACTCTTCCCGATCTCAAGATCGCGTAGACGATCCTTCCGGCGCTGCGTTAAAGCACTCCTTGATCGGTCACTGCGTTCGGTTTTCGCGAAGACCTTCCTCTCCCTTGTTCCAGCACGCAGCGGACGTTGTAGTACTCTCCTCGCAATTCCGGCAACACAACGGCGTGGTACCGGAAGTAGAAGAGAGATCTCGCAGGGCTTCGCCTTAAGCCGGAACGAGTATGGTGGAGTATGAGAGAGCTCCTCGGCGATCTAGGTTTTAGACGCACCAAGGAGGAGAGGCTAGAGCCGGCGGCTAGGGTTCCGGGGACCCCAAGTTGGCGGCTAGGGAAAAACCCTAGGGGGCGGCGGCGGCTATGGTGGTAGGCGCCAAGCTAGGGTTTGAGGAGAGGTACTTGTGTGTGCTAGGAGGGAGTCCTGCCCCTCCTTATATAGGTGGAGGGACCGGCGGCCAAGGGGAGGGAGTGGAGTCCCTCCCCAACTCGGCTTGGGTGGTGCGCCGGCTTGGGTAGGAGGGACTCCCTCCCCAACTCGGTTTCAACCTCCTCCTCCTCTTTCCAAAACTTGTCGTTTGACTTTCAAACTAGCCGTTTGACTTTTCAATTTAGGTTTTGAATAAACCCTTTATTTTGGACAGCGAAGACACTTAGTACATGATGTTGGAGATATGCCCTAGAGGCAATAATAAATATAGTTATTATTATATCTTTGCGTTTATGATAAATGTTTACATTCATGCTATAATAGTATTAACAAGGAAACCATTAATACTTGTGTGATTTGTAAACTTAATTTGAAGTCCCTAGTATAGCCTCTATACTTCACTAGCTTGTTGGTTGATTAATGATTGTGGTTTCCCTATCATGAACATTGAGATGTTATCAACAACAAGATCATATCGTTAGGAGAATGATATGGTGGACATACTCCTATAGATAAGCGTAGCATAAAGATCAAGTCATTTCAATAGTTCAATTGCTATATGCTTTCTGATACATAGTAACCTAATTCCTTCAACCATGAGATCATGCATATCACCTTTACCGGATGGATGCTTTGATGACATCAAACACCACCGTGGCGGGTGGCTATAAATGTGGCATTAAGTGTTCGGAAAGTATTGGTTGAAACACATGGATCAAGAGTGGGATTTGTCCTTCCACATGACGGATAGATATACTCTGGGCCCTCTCGGTGGAATGTCATCCAATTGGCTTGCAAGCATGTGACTTGGTCACAAGGGATCACATATCACGGGAACGAGAAAAGAGTACTTATCGGTAACGAGGTTGAACTAGGTATGCAGAGATACCGACGATCATAACCTCGGATAAGTAAACTATCGTGAGACAAAGGGAAATTGGTATCGTATGTAAGTGGTTCATTCAATCGCAAAGTAATCGTAGAAATATGTGGGAGCCATATGAATTTCCAGATTCCTCTATTGGTTATTGTCTGGAGAAGTGTCTCGATCATGTCGCATAATTCACGAACCGTAGGAGACACATAAGGATTCGACGTTGTTTGAGTAGTTATGGTATTATGAGAAAGAGACCGAATGTTTTTGGTCTCGGATGGGATCCGGGATATCACGAGGTATTCCGGAATGGTCCGGAGAATAAGATTCATATAAGGAAAGTCCCGTTTCGGAGTTCGGGAATGATTCCGGTGTTTTCATCGGGAATGTTCTAGAAGGTTCCGGATTGTCCGGCACTCCGGGGAGGGAGGGGTACATGAATGTGTCATTACTTATTGGAATGATTGCATCATGTACTAAGTGTTCTTGCTGTCCCAAATAAAGGATTAAATTGAATCCTAAAACAGAAAAGTCAAATGTCCAGTTTGAAAGTCAAACTGCCAAAACAAGAAACTGTGGGAAACAAGCAAGAGGAGTTGGAACCAACCTGGAGGAGGAGTTGGACTCCTCCAGGCCGGCGCCAGCCCTAGGCCGAGTTGTGGAGGGACTCCCTCCCTCCCCTGGCGCGCCAAGACCCCCCTCCCATAAAAGGAGGGGCAGGGCTCCTCCTAGGGACACACAAGTTTCACCTCTAGATCTCCGGTTTAGAGCCGTTTTGGTTTAGAGCTTCTAATTGCTTTAGCCAGCGGTTTAGAGCCTTCTAATTGGTGTGTCTAATTACTAGACCACTAATAGCCTCTCTCATAAGCTCCACCATACTGCACTTAAGGCGAAGCCCTGCGGGATTTCCCCTCTACTTCCGGTACCATGCCGTTGTGCTGCCGGAATCGCGAGGAGAGTGCTACAACCTCCGCTGCCTGCTGGAACAAGGGAGAGGAAGGTCTTCGTCGATTACCGAACGTGTGACCGACTGCGGGAGCGCTGCCGGAGCGTGGCGCCGGAAGGATCGTCTACACGATCTTGAGATCGAAAAGAGTACGACTACATCACCCACGAGAATCCGCTCTCGTTAAACGCTTTGGAATCTTCGAGGGTAAGTTATACCATCGAATCGTTGCTACAATCTAGTAGATAGATCTTGGCTTGTTTGTTTGTATGCGATAGAAAATTTTTGTTTTCCATGCTACGAACCCCTACAATGTATCGAGCCGTGTCTATATGTAGATCTGTTGCACGAGTAGAACACAATGGTCATTGTGGGCGTTGATGCTTTTATTGTAGATTGCTTTTTGTGTACTTTGCATCTTGCGGTATGTTGGGATGAAGCGGCCCGGGCTAACCTTACATGACATCGTTCATGAGACTTGCTCCATGCTTGACATGCAACTTGTATTGCATAAGTGGCTTTGGGTGCTGTTTCTCCTAGCATAGTTAAGATCCAATTTACAACGGGTAATCAACAATGCTAGTATCAATGTTGTGGTTCTTGTTCGTAAGTTAGAACGACACTTATTGAAAGCCCCAAACCACGTAAAATATGCAAAGAAAGTAGGCGTCTAACTTTGTTTTGCGGTGTGCGATGATGTGATATGGCCATAATTGTGATTATATTTGATGTATGCAATGTTCCTTATTGTAAGTGGCAACGGCGTGAGCCATATGGTTGTCTTTAATTTATGTTAAGACCCGCGTGTCTATTCAAAGTAGTTGTAATAGTTGAAGCCGGTGGACGACAACCATGGAGAAGCGTCATTGACCTTGATGCAATGCCGGTGATGATGGATATCATGTTCGTGCTTGAAGATGGAGATCGGAGGCACAAAGAAGAAAGGCCATATCATATCACATATATATTGGATTGCATGTGATGTTAATCCTTTATGCATCTTGTATTGCTTAGTAGACGACGGTAGCATTATAAGATGATCCCTCATGCACATCAATTTCAAATCATAAAGTGTTCACCCTTAGTTAGCACCGTTGCTAAAGCTTGTTGTTTCGAAGCACCACGTGATGATCGAGTGTGTTAGATTCTGCAAGTGTATACAACGTGAGCAAGCCAGATTTGCTCATGCAGAAACTAAGGTTTGATCTTGACGAGCCTAGCATGTACAGACATGGTCTTGGAACACGGATCACCGAAAGGTAAAGCATGAATCATATAGTAGATGTGATGAACATGTCGATTGTTCGCCATTGAAACTATGTCAACTCTCGTGATGATCGGTGTTGATATGGTGGATTTGGTTCGTGTGATCACTAAAACAATGTGAGGGATATTGTTTTGAGTGGGAGTTCACCTAGTTTAATTTTATTATTAATTTGAACTCAATTTGTCATAAACTTAGTCTAAACTATTGCAAATATGTTGTAGATCAATGGCAGCCCTACCATCAATTTTAATGCGTTCCTAGAGAAAGAAAAGTTGAAAAACAATGGAAGCAACCGGCGGATTGGTTCCATAATTTGAGGATTGTCCTCACAGCTGGTAATTTGACCTATGTCTTTGGATGCACATTGGGTGACCCACTGCGCCCAATGCTTCCGATGAAGTAAAGAATGTTTACCTCGCTCGGAAGAATCAAGACTCCATAGTTCAGTGTGCTATCTTGTATGGTTTAGAATCGGAGCTTCAGAAAAGGTTTGAGGATTCAGACCCATATGATATTGTCGAGGATCTCAAATTGATTTTTGAGACTCATGCGGCAATTGAAAGCTATGAGGCTTCTGAAAAGTTCTTTAACTGCAAGATGGAAGAGGGCAGCTCCGTCAGTGAGCATGTGCTTAAGATGTCTGGGCATGCAAACAAACTTCAAAGCTTGGGTATAGTGATTCCTAATGCTTTGGGGATTTACCGTGTCCTCCAATCACTACCACCAAGTTACAAGAACTTTGTGATGAACTACAACATGCAGAACATGAACAAGACGTTGCCAGAACTCTTTGCCATGTTGAAATCTGCAGTGGAGATCAAGAAAGAGCACCAAGTGTTGTTGGTCAATAAGACCACCAAATTCAATAAAGGCAAGTCTAAGCAAAGGGACACTTCAAGAAGGGTGGTAAGAAAGCTACCACACCGACGAAGAAGACCGGCTGGACCTAAGCGATCCGAAGTGCTTTCTTTGCAAGGGAGAAGGTCCTTTGAGCGGAATTGCCCAAAGTACTTGGCGGATTTGAAGAACGACAACATCAAGAAGAAAGGTATATCGATATACATGTTATTGATGTGTATCTCACTAGTACTCGTAGTAGTGCCAGGTATTTGATCTTGGTTCGGTTGCTCATATTTGTAACTCGAAGCGGTCTTTGCAGAATAAACGGAAGCTAGCGAAGAACGAGGTGACGATGCGGCGTGGGAAGCGGATCAAAGGTTGATGTGATCGCGGTCGGCACGCTACCCCTTCATCTACCATCGGGATTAGTTTTATACTTAAATAATTGTTATTTGGTGCTGCGTTGAGCATGAACATTATATCGGGATCTTGTTTATTGCGAGACGGTTACTTGTTTAAATCGAGAATAATGGTTGTTCTATTTATATGAGTAATATGTTTTATGCACATGCACCTTTGATAGATAGTCTATTCTTATTGAATCTCGATAGTGGAAATACACATATCAACAACATTGAGGCTAAACGCTTGAAATCAGCGATAATTCGACCTATATGTGGCACTTCGTCTTGGTCACATCGAGTGAAACGTATGAAGAAACTCCATTCGATGGACTTCTTGAATCACTTGATTTTGAATCACTTGAAAGATGCGAAGCATGTCGATGGGAAAAATGACTAAGACTCCATTTTACGGTATGATGGAGCGAGCTACGGACTTATTGGAAATCATACATACCGATGTGTGTGGTCCAATGAGTGTAGCATCGCTGATGGTTATCGTTATGTTCTTACCTTCACAGATGACTTGAGTAGATATGGGTATATCTATTTCATGAAACATAAGTCCGAAACTTTCGAGAAGTTTAAGGAGTTTCAAAGTGAGGTAGAGAATCCACGTCACAAGAAGATTAAATTTCTACGTTCGATCGTGGAGGTGAATATCTAAGTTACGAGTTTGGCGAGCATTTAAAGAAGTCGGAATACTTTCACAATTGACACCACGGAACACCACAGCGTAATGGTGTGTCCGAACGTCGAATCGAACTCTCTTAGATATGGTTCGTTCTATGATGTCACTTACAGATTACCGCTATCATTTTGGGGTTATGCATTAGAAACAGCCACATTCACTTTAAATAGGGCATCGTCTAAATCCGTTGAAACGACACCGTATGAATTATGGTTTGGGAAGAAACCTAAATTGTCGTTCCTTAAAGTTTGGGGATCGGAAGCCTATGTAAAGAAGTTACAAAGGACAAGCTTGAACCCAAAGCGGAAAAATGCGTCTTCATAGGATACCGAAGGAAACTATTGGGTATACCTTCTATCATAGATCGAAGGCAAAACATTCGTTGCTAAGAATGGATCCTTTCTAGAAGGAATTTCTCTCGAAAGAAGTGACTGGAAGGAAAGTAGAACTCGACGAGGTTGTCGAACCTTCTCGAATTGCGAGTAGCGCAGCCGGAAGAAGTTCTGTGGTGCCTGCACCAATAAGAGAGGAAGCTAATGATGATGATCATGAAACTTCGGTTGAAGTTGCTCTGAGCCACGGAGGTCAACGAGAACTCGTACCACTCCATTGGTATGATTCCGTTATGAATGTCATGGTGGTGGACAACACCGATGACCCGAGACATATGAGGAAGCGATGATGAGCCCATTTCAATAAATGGCAAGAAGCCATGAAATCGAGATTGGATCCATGTACGAAAACCAAGTATGGACTTTGGTGGACTTCTGGGATGGCGGAAGGCTGTCGAGAACAAATGGATTTTCAAGAAGAAAACATATGTCGATGGTAATGTTACATCTATAAAGCTCGACTTGTCGCAAAAGGGTTTCGACAAATTCAAGGAGTTGACTACGATGAGACTTTCTCACCGTAGCGGCTGAAGTCTGTGAGGATTATGTTAGCAATCGCTGCATATTATGATTATGAGATATGGCAGATGGATGTCAAAACAGCATTCCTCAATGGAGACATTGATGAAGAGTTGTATATGATGCAACCCAAATGTTTTGTCGATCCTATAGATGCTAACAAGGTATGCAAACTTCAACGGTCCATCTATGGATTGAAGCAGGCATCCGGTTGGAATCAACGTTTGATAAGGTAATCAAAGTTTTGGTTTTATACAAACTTATGGAGAAGCTTGTATTTACAAGAAAGTGAGTGGGAGCTCAGATCATTCTTAATACTGTATGTGGATGACATATTGTTGATTGGGAATGATGTAGACCTTCTTAATAGTGTCAAGGAATATTTGAATAATAGTTTTCAATGAAGGATCTTGGCGAAGCAGCTTACATATTAGGCATAAAGATTTATAGAGATAGATCGAAACGCCAAATATCATTGTCACAGAGTACATATTTGGACAAAGTTCTAAAGAGATTTGGAATGGAAGAAAGCAAGAAAGGGTTCTTGCCCATGTTGCTATATCGACCTTGAGTAAAACTCAAAGTCCGACATCGGAAGATAGAGAAAGGATGAGTAAGACTCCCTATGCCTCAGCCATAGGATCTCTAATGTATGCCATGCTATGTACTAGACCCGACATTGCATATCTGTTAGTTTAACTAGCAGATATCAAAGTGATCCAGAGTGGATCATTGGACAATGATCAAAACATCCTTAAGTACTTGAGAAGAACTAAGGATATGGTTCTTTCTTATGGAGGTGATGAGCTCGTTGTTAATGGTTACACCGATGCTAGTTGGAACACCGATCCGGATGATTCTAAATCACAATCCGGATCGTATTTATTTTGAATGGTGCAGCGATTGGAGGAGTGCAAAGCAAAGCGTTGTGGCGAGATCTTTAACTCAATCGGAATACATGGCTTCTTGAGGCTTCACAAGAAGCGATATGGATGAAAGAGTTCATTACAGTGGGTGTTGTTCCAAGTGCTGGACCCAATGTCTATCTATGTGATAACATGGGCGCCATAGCTAAACCTCTCCAGAACCAAGGTCACACAAGAAGTCAAGCATATCAAGCTGCTGCTGCGCTTTCATTCGAGAGAACAGATCCGGGAGATATAGAAAAAAGATTTAAAAAGTACAATGCGGATCCTGGGCAAAACATGACCAACACCAAACTGCCATGGGTGTTGGGTATATTACCATGTAATCTAGATTAGATGACTCTAGTGCAAGTGGGGATCGTTGGAGATATGCCCTAGAGGCAATAATAAATATAGTTATTATTATATCTTTGCGTTTATGATAAATGTTTACATTCATGCTATAATAGTATTAACAAGGAAACCATTAATACTTGTGTGATTAAACTTAATTTGAAGTCCCTAGTATAGCCTCTATACTTCACTAGCTTGTTGGTTGATTAATGATTGTGGTTTCCCTATCATGAACATTGAGATGTTATCAACAACAAGATCATATCGTTAGGAGAATGATATGGTGGACATACTCCTATAGATAAGCGTAGCATAAAGATCAAGTCATTTCAATAGTTCAATTGCTATATGTTCATATGAATTTCAATTCCTCTATCATGAGATCATGTCTCGATCATGTCCGCATAATTCACGAACCGTAGGGAGACACTTAGGATTCGACGTTGTTTGAGTAGTTATGGTATTATGAGAAAGAGACCGAATGTTGTTCGGAGTCTCGGATGGGATCCGGGATATCACGAGGTGATCCGGAATGGTCCGGAGACTAAGATTCATATAAGGAAAGTCCCGTTTGAGTTCGGGAATGATTCGATGATTCATCGGGAATGTTCTAGAAGGTTCCGGATTGTCTGGCACTCCGGGGGGGGAGGGGTACATGAATGTGTCATTACTTATTGGAATGATTGCATCATGTACTAAGTGTTCTTGCTGTCCCAAATAAAGGATTAAATTGAATCCTAAAACAGAAAAGTCAAATGTCCAGTTTGAAAGTCAAACTGCCAAAACAAGAAACTGTGGGAAACAAGCAAGAGGAGTTGGAACCAACCTGAGGAGGAGTTGGACTCCTCGGGCGCCAGCCTAGGGGAGTTGGGAGGGACTCCTCCCTCCCTGGCCAAGACCCCCTCCCATAAAAGGAGGGGGGCAGGCTCCTCCTAGAGACACACAAGTTTCACCTCTAGATCTCCGGTTTAGAGCCGTTTTGGTTTAGAGCTTCTAATTGCTTTAGCCAGCCGGTTTAGAGCCTTCTAATTGGTTTAGAGCCTTCTAATTGGTGTGTCTAATTACTAGAACACTAATAGCCTCTCTCATAAGCTCCACCATACTACCGCTTAAGGCGAAGCCTGCATGGATTTCCTCTACTTCGGTACCACGCCGTTGTCTTGCCGGATTCGCGAGGAGTGCTACAACCTCCGCTCATTGCTGGAACAAGGGAGAGGAAGGTCTTCGTCCGTACCGAACGTGTGACCGATCATGGGGCGCTGCGGAACGTGGCGCCGGAAGGATCGTCTACACGATCTTGAGATCGGAAAGAGTACGACTACATCACCCACGAGAATCCGCTCTCGTTAAACGCTGTGGAATCTTCGAGGGTAAGTTATACCATCGACTCGTTGCTACAATCTAGTAGATAGATCTTGGCTTGTTTGTTTGTATGCGATAGAAAATTTTTGTTTTCCATGCTACGAACCCCTACACATGATACAATCATTCCAACTTGCAATGACACATTCATGTACCCCTTCCCCTCCGGAGTGCCGGACATTCCGGAACCTTCTAGAACATTCCCGATAAAAAACACCGGAATCATTCCCCAACTCCGAAACGGGACTTTCCTTATATGAATCTTATTCTCCGGACCATTCCGGATCTCCTCGTGATATCCTGGATCCCATCCGAGACTCCGAACAACATTCGGTCTCTTTCTCATTCATTCCATAACTACTCAAACAACGTCGAATCCTTAAGTGTGTCTCCGTACGGTTCGTGAATTATGCGGACATGATCGAGACACTTCTCCGAACAATAACCAATAGAGGAATCTGGAATATGGCTCCCACATATTTCTACGATTACTTTGCGATCGAATGAACCACTTACATACGATACCAATTTCCCTTTGTCTCACGATAGTTTACCTATCCGAGGTTATGATCGTCGGTATCTCTGCATACCTAGTTCAACCTCGTTACCGATAAGTACTCTTTTCTCGTTCCCGTGACATGTGATCCCTTGTGAGCCAGTTACATGCTTGCAAGCTAATTGGATGACATTCCACCGAGAGGGCCCAGAGTATATCTATCCGTCATATGGATGGACAAATCCCACTCTTGATCCATGTGTTTCAACCAATACTTTCCGAACACTCAATGCCACCTTTATAGCCACCCAGTTACGGTGTGGTGTTTGATGTCATCAAAGCATCCATCCGGAAAAGGTGATATGCATGATCTCATGGTCGAAGGAATTAGGTTACTATGTATCAGCAAGCATATAGCAATTGAACTATTGAAATGACTTGATCTTTATGCTACGCTTATCTATAGGAGTATGTCCACCATATCATTCTCCTAATGATATGATCTTGTTGTTGATAACATCTCAATGTTCATGATAGGGAAACCACAATCATTTATCAACCAACAAGCTAGTGATGTATAGAGGCTATACTAGGGACTTCAAATTAAGTTTACAAATCACACAAGTATCAATGTTTCCTTCTTAATACTATTATAGCATGAATGTAAACATTTATCATAAACACAAAGATATAATAATAACTACATTTATTATTGCCTCTAGGGCATATCTCCAACAGCCCTAACAATCTTATTTGATTACATGATAGAACTCATCCAATCCCTACCACCCCCGCGGCCTACTGCGGGGGATTACTCACTCATGGATGAGGGAAACTGTGGGCAATAGCTCATGAAAAGAGCAATAAAACGCGAAAACTGTGAGTTTTGGGTCATATCTCTCAAACATGTATCAGGTCTTACAGTAATTGTAAATTTCCCTAGAACCCCAAAACAGTGGGCAATAGCTCATGAAAACGGCCATCAAACGCGAAACTATGAGTTTTTAGTCATATATCTCAAAGATGTAACGGGTCTTATAGGCCTTTCAAATCTGCCTAGAACCCAAAAACTGCGGGCAATAACTCATGAAAACCGCTATAAAACACGAAAGCGACGAGGTTTGGGTCATAACTCTCAAACATGTATCGAACGTAGACGATCTGTGGCCCACAGATCAGGGTTCTGCAGCAAACCACGCTCCAGGACATCAAAATACCTCAAGGATTTGCATTTGGCCCTAGCACATGCATGAAAGTGTGGTGTTATGTTAAAATATATAAAACCTACTAGTCTCTGGGTGCTTCATGTGTCCCCCCTTGCATGCATGTGTTCTAACCTAGAAGCGAAGGTTCTAGACTTGTATAAGGGGGAAACTCCCTATTCCGGTGAAATCTAATCGTATAAGGGGGGTGCATGTAGTGATCAAGACCACAACAACCTATTCATATGTGTGTGTGCTCATGACCCTATGAAATTACATCACCTAACATATATGTAATAAAATCCTTGTTAACTAAATAAAAAAAGGGGGAAAACAGTTCCTTGCCGTTATACAGGAGAATACACACAACAAAGCTGATATTTGTCGTGTACCTAACGGCGAGGGCACACGAAAGATTCTGCCGTCCGCCCCTGCCGGCGGGTGCCCCTGCGGGGTGGCGGGGCCAACATCTTTGACGTGTGTCCTTAGTGCTTTTGCCATGTCGATTTTCTTTGTCGTGTGCCGTAGTTTGTCCATTGCCGTGTTCAGTTCTTTGCCGTCTGTTTTTTCTATAATCTGTCGTGTACGTTTTCTTTGCCGTGTTGTAGATATACACATGGTAGAGATCAGCTTTGCCGTGTTCCGGGCCTATTGACACACGGCAAAGGCTAGGGGCAACAGCAGCAACAATTTTTCCCATAGTGCCGGTTTTCTTAGTAAAAAAAGTGATTAGTTTACCTAAACTTTGTGTGTCCGAATATTAGTATAATGCACCGATCTAATATCATGTATAAATGATATCACTATTGTGCTTATGAAAATGGATTATTAATAGCTATTCATTGACAAAGTAAAAGTAAAAAAAAATCATGAAAATGATATTTTGGGCATCTCAATGTTTATGATAAAAGTGCATCCCTAATATTTATATCGCATGATACGAATGGCAAGCATAAGTTAAAAACATAAGATGATGCCCTCACATTTGCTGAGGACCACCGTGCTAGTTTGAAGTAATTCCGATTGGAATATGTATATATCGTGAACACAATGCTACTCCATCTTCCAATCAGTACTTGTTCACACAACTTTGCAGAATTGGTCCACAAGTGCGCGCGGTGCTAATCTACGCTCTCATCTCCTAGCATAACGCAAACCAAATGAGATGAAGAGAAGAAGAAATAGAAATTTACCATTGCGCGGTTGGCGGACAGATGGAGGCGCCGCAGCGCGGGGCGGTTGCCGCGAACAGGCTGACAGCGGACAAATAGAGCAATGGTCGCGCTCGTCCAGGTCGAGGCTCCACAGCTCTAACCCAAGGCGCACTGATAAAAAACGCCCCATGCGTCCCGGTTGTCCAACCGGGACGGGGCAATCGGGACTAAAGCTCTAACCTTTAGTCCCGGTTGCCCCACCAACCGGGACAAATGGGGGCACACGTGGCCGCTATTCCGTGCAATGTGGGGAGGACAAACCGGGACTAAAAGTTTTTTTTATTTATTTTATTTTAAAAAAATTTGATTTTTTTTTTCAATTTTTTCTTAAACCTTTGAATTATTTGGCTCGTTGATCTTCCACATCTCTCATTTTTAACACTAATTATACTTAATCTTAGTTCAAATCGTACTTACAGTCAAACTTCCCATCCAGTCATCCATCCTAGCACTACTCCACCCCCAGCATGCTTAACTTTTTCATTCCATCTCTCCCACCTGCACGAAGGACCAATATATCTTGTTGTCAAGACTAGTATATCAATCTTATTAACTCATATCGATATGTGACACTTTTTTTGAAATTAAGAACAACTAATTTTAGTAAACAACAATAAATAATTAATAATAACATTTTATTCTAATGAAAGTAAAAACTAATTAAATTAATATTTTATTCATTTTTGCCATTTATTCATTTAATATGACATAAACAATATCTTCAAATCTGTAAATCGAAATTTAATAAATAATATATCCATTATTATCAGAAAAATGCGAGGAATTCAAATATAACATAAAAAATACTAAAATAATTTTTTTTCTAAAATAATTTTTTCCTTTTCGATTTTTTCCTCCGGATGGAGCTAGCGGAGGTTCAAGCTTCAATCTGGCGCTCGTTGATAAACCAGAAAAAATTCACCGGGTTGATAAACCAGCAAAACCCGCTCAAATTAAACCCGTAGATGCACAGGCTTAGGCGTGTCCGTGTTAGGCTAGGAGCCTTTTTGCCAAGTCGAGATAACGTCCAGCCATCAAGTTGTAACACGTCGAGTAGAGACAAAGAAATAAAGAAAAATCAATATAAAAGATTGTTTCGAAGGCATTAGGTTGATACACATCTTCAAAATTATACTATTAACTATTAGATTTTTAATTTAGGGCTAGGATTTAACTAGGTCCATCTACGTCCAAGTCACGTTCTCGCACGACATATAGTTTTCTTTCCTTGTATTGGTCTGCGCCATTAGGTTCCATCGGTGCAGCGAATCAAATCAGAAAAAAAAGAATTGCCTATTAACGTGCTATAATCAGCTTAGCACGATGGACATCCAGCTTGAATTAGAAAAAGAAAGCACTACCTATTGACACGCTCCACTAAGCTTAGCCCGATCAATACTTTTAGTCCCGGTTGGTGATACGAACCGGGACTAAAGGTCCCGTTTGACCCGGGACTAAAGATGTATGGCGTTCTAGCCGTTGGAACCGGGACTAATGTTCACATTAGTCCCGGGTCCAACCATAACCGGGACTAATGCTCCAAACTAGGATGGACGTATGGCTCTTTTTCTATTAGTGGCGGCGGAGTAGCGAGATCCGTCGACGGGATGGGTGGAGGACCATATGGGCTGGAGCATGGCCAGAGGTCTCGCTGGACGGCTCTGCTCCTGCGCTTGGTCAGCTGGAGTTTAGATAGGGATGGAGCTGGGATGAAAAGGAAGGGGGAAGAGAGTTGTGTACGGTACAACAGAAGTACTAGAAACGATAAGGGCCTGTATTTCCGTGCTGTTTTTTTTTTGGAAAATGTTTCCACTCCTCCGGGGGGGTACCATGTTTCCATCACCGGGTCTTTTTTTTCCTGTGTCCCGCGTGCATGCGTGAAGCGGGTATGTCCCACCCACTCTACGTCTCTTCTCCAGGAAACCACCGTCTCCATGGATATTCGGATCGAGCACCTCCGCCGGCAAGGCCCCTTCCACGAGCCACCGGATCTCTGCCGCCACCCACTCCCTTCACACCGCCGGCCTCCCATCTCCAACTACAGCGTACACAGCCCCCGCTACTACCTCCATTAGAGCTCCCCGTCGTCGGCCACCACCTCCATGGGAGCGGCCGCGCCGCCCCATGTACGGCCTCCCCTTGGCCTCCACCTCACAATTGCCTCGCCGCCGGCCCCATCTCCTATGAGCCCCAACTCCACCCGAATCGTGCAGTCCAGTGTCAATGACCATGGGGATCACCTTCGGCTGGGCCTTGCCTAACGAGGCGTCCTTCCCGGTCCTTCATCACTGCTCTCGTCGCTAGCAGCGGCGGTTCTACGAGGGCAGCCCGACGCTACTGCTAGGCTCCACCTTTGGCTTCGTGGTCATCGTTTTGCAGTGGAGCCACGACACGATGCTACATAGATAGGAAGACAATGCTACTGGAAGTGGTCATCGTTGCTACAGATGAAGAGTCGTGATGCTACCGGTCAATAAATGTGTTTTGATATTTTTGCTAGAGGTTAATGCTACAATAGTAGCAAGTTTTTGCTATTTCTCTTCTATGATTTTGCTACAATAGCACAAAGTATTTGCTACGACATTTTCGGTTTTGCTAAAACCAATCTCTACGGTTCTTCTACGAGATCTCCGGCGAGGAATATCCGACGATGTCGCCTTTGCTATATTAGAAAAAATATTTTGCTATAACTATTTTTTGGTTTTGCTACAATAGCGCAAAATTTTTGCTACAAGGCCTCCAGCGAGATCTCCGGCGAAATTCTCCGGTGAGGTCTCCGGCGAGTCTCCGGTGAGGTCGGTTTTGCTACATTAGTATTTTTTTTGCTACACGATCGCCGGTGAACTCTCCAGCGAGGTTAGTCTGTTTTTCTATTTTTATAACGAACCGTTTTCTGCTACAGTATAGCAAAAGCGGGGAATTATGTAGCAAAAGAGGGTCTGAGTGTAGCAAAAACGGGATTTGGATGGACACGTGTCAGTAAGAGGACCCGGGGGATTTTGGGGAAGGAAAATGATATACGTCCTCCGAGGGATTCCATCTCCCGGCTCGTTGCAACCTCCGTAAGTATATGAGGCCCACTACGCCTTATCTCCTCTTTCTTGCCTTTATCCCCAGCCGCTCGTCTCCTCCCGCGTGCAGCCGCCGCCTAGAGCCTTCCGCCGCGTGCAGCCACCGCCCAGCTCCGCCCTCCGCTATGCGCAGCCGCCGCCCAGCTCCACCCTCCGCCACCGCCGCGGCCAGAGTAGGCCGCCGCCTCCTGCCGCCACGCACCGCCACCAAGCTCCGTCCTCCGCCACCACCGCAGCCGGAGTAGGCCGCTGCCTCCCACCGCCACGCGCCGTCGCCGAGCTCTGCCTTCCGCCACCACTGCGGTCGGAGTAGCCCGTCGGAACCCACCCTCCGCCTCCACTCGTCTAGGACCTGTATGCCGCTGCGCCAACAGGGAAGCCACGGCGGTGGTGCTCTCGTTTGTCGCTGGAGATGGACTTCACTGTAGAGATGCTCCCCTCTCTCCCAACTCCGGCAGGACCGGCGATTCGAGATGGCGCATCCTGTGCATGCTACCTATGAAGGATGGATTTTGCTACCGAAGGTCGGCACTGTTGCTACCCATGGCCGGCAACGTTGCTACCCATGGCCGGCATCGTTGCTACCCATGGCCTATGGCTTTTGCTACCATGGGTATAAACAGTTGCTACCGACAACATACGGCTCCGCTACCTTGGGTCTACGATGTTGCTAGTATGAGTGCATGATATTGCTACCTTGGGCAAAGCGAGGGTTAATTTTGCTACATACTCATTTTATGTTTTGCTATGTATTCGTTTCGGCTTTGCTATATTGATGTTCTCCAAATGCTACACTTATCTCTGCACCAATGATTTTCTGTGAGATCCCGACGATGTCTCCGGCGAAAAATAAAATTATACACTAATATAAATATTTTGCTACAATTATTCTCCGGTTTTGCTACATTAGCACAATTGTATAAAATTATACACTAATATAAATAAAGTCTCCGGCGAAAGTCTCTGACGAGGTCAAATATGCTACATTAGCACAAATTTTTTGCTACGCGGTCGCCGGCGAGGTCTCCGGCGAAATCTTCGGCGAGGACCACTCTATTTTTCTACTCCCTCCGTTTGAAAATATAAGATGTTTTAGGTTTATAAAGAAAATGAATCTAGACTTCTTTTAGTGTGTAGATTCATCCCAAAGTTGAGTGAACCTACATACTAAAACATGTCTAGATTCATCTTCTTCACAAACCTAAAACAACTTATATTTTGAAACGGAGGGAGTATTTTCTAGGTCAAATAGTTTTTTGCTACATGTAGCAGAAACAGGATATTTTATAACAAATCGGGATAATTTATAGCGAAAGTGAGAATCTGGACCAAGAAAAGACACGTCACGCACGGAACCCGAGGGATCGAGTGGAGTTATCACCGGGGGACGCGTAGCGCTCGCATTTGGAGAAATATCTCCGGAGAACGCGTAGTACGACCTTTTTTTTTACAAGAAACTATGCGATGGTTTCCACGCGTCCACGCCTGTGCCGCAGGCAAGCCCCGTCCGGTCGTGTTGTAGAGCACTCCACCCTTGTTAGTAGGGGTCAGTTGGATGTTGAAGTGTTCTTGGGGCGATCTGCTCATCCATTTTCCGCAGTCAATACCAGCCAAATATAGAATCTCCTGAAGCTATTTCCATGATCCTAGCGCCGGGAATGAAGCTTATTTATACCTGCTGTGTTTTGGATCACTCTGTCAAACCATTTCGCCGCGCCGGCCGCCGAGTGAAGAAGATATGTCGGGCCAGGCCCTGTTCCTCACGGTCGCCCTCCTTGTGTGCGCCGCCGAGTGCCGCCTCGTCCAGGCATGGAAGAAGGCAAGTAAATGATACTAGATGTGATCAGCAATATATATATAGTCAGTCGTTATCAGATCACTTTTCCTGTTAATTATTTATGTCGTAATTTGTGGTGGTTGATATGATGCACAGTCGTACGTGGTGTACCTCGGAGCACACGCGTACGGCCCCGACGCGTCGGTGGAAGATCACGCCCGCGCCACCGAGTCGCACTATGAACTCCTGCGATCGGTTCTTGGGAGGTAGGTAATATATATGCATACCGACTACACGCCACATCGTCTAGTTAGTACCATCATATCGGTGTAAGAGTCTTGACATATGTGGTATATATTAATTAATTAATGAAACAGCAAGCAGATGGCAAAGGATGCCATTTTCTACTCCTACACCAGGAACATCAATGGCTTCGCGGCGTATTTGGACCACGAAATAGCAACCAGGATGGCAAGTAAGGAACCATGCATTCTAGCGGGGGTTTTTGTTTTTGTGTTTTAGGTTTTGCTTTGCTTGGTTCTTTCCCAGCTAGGATTTGTTTTCATTTTTGCCGTCGCTCTTGCGTCTCTACCGGAGGGAGATTGCGTGCCATTGCGCAATAGCGTGTAATTGTTTTTTCATCTAAGCAATTGTAATATATGTGTGTACTTGCACATAGAAATAAAGGAGGCGAAAATGCCGATACCGCAATAACATTGTTTGCTAAATAGGTGACCTGGAATAAACTAATTGTCGTGTGCAATTCTCCTATGAAATTCTTCCATGTTGACGTGCGGGAGGAGAAGAAATAAGTATTAACATTAATTGCCTAAATTGTTTTTCCCTTAAATGATTGGTGGAACAGGGCACCCAGAAGTGGTGACGGTGATGGAGAGCAAGATGTTGAAGCTTCACACGACGAGGTCATGGGACTTCATGGACATGGAAAGGGACGGCCACATTCTCCCGGACTCCATCTGGAAGCACGCCAAGTTCGGCCAGAACGTCATCATTGCTAACCTCGACAGCGGTAACTAAATTTAACGGGAATGCATGGCATGCATGCAGTGCGTGATCTCGTCACCTCGCATAATGATATATATTTTGGCTTGTACGTGTGAAGGTGTGTGGCCAGAGTCCCACAGCTTCAGCGACGAAGGCATGGACGAGGTACCCAAGCGCTGGAAGGGTTCTTGCTCCGACAGCGTCAAGTATGGAGTACCTTGCAACAAGTGCGTAATTGCTAGAATTTCATCTCCCCGCCGTCCGATTTTCATACTACTAGCTTGAATTAATACTACTCTTATTAATGTCATGATGAGAAATAACCGCGACACTTATTTAGGATCGAAGGAAATAATAAAAAATGGAACAGAACCGCGCGCCGTGATGAGTAATTAACTCAATATCTCATTAATGTCGTCCAAATCTGTTTGTGACATGGAATGCAGGAAGCTGATCGGCGCCAAGTTCTTCAACCGCGACATGCTGCTGTCGAACCCGGCGGCGGTGGACGGCAACTGGACGCGCGACACGGAGGGTCACGGCACGCACACGCTCTCCACAGCGGGCGGACGCTTCGTGCCGCGCGCAAGCCTCTTCGGCTACGCCAATGGCACCGCTAAGGGCGGCGCACCCCGCGCCCGCGTCGCCGCCTACAAGGTCTGCTGGTCCGGGGAGTGCGCCACTGCAGACGTCCTGGCGGGATTCGAGTCCGCCGTCCACGACGGCGCCGACGTCATCTCCGTATCCTTCGGCCAGGACGCGCCCCTTGCTGATGCCAACTCCTTCTTCCATGAGCCTGTCACGCTCGGCTCCCTCCACGCCACCATCCACGGCGTCGCAGTCGTCTGCTCCGCGGGGAACTCCGGGCCATTCGAGGACACTGTCGTCAACGCCGCGCCATGGGTCACCACCGTTGCCGCCAGCACCGTCGACAGGGACTTCCCCAACCAGATCACCCTCGGCAACAGCGCGCAGATGAAGGGGATGAGCCTCGAGTCCTCCGACCTGCACTCCGACAAGCTCTTCCCGGTCATCAACGCCAGCAGCGCCGCGCTCCCCAACTGCACCGCCAATCTCGCCACCAACTGCGCGATGGGATGCCTTGACTCAGGCAAGGTCAAGGGAAAGATCGTGGTGTGCGTCCGCGGTGGGGATATTCCAAGGGTGATGAAGGGGATGGCAGTCCTCAGTGCTGGCGGCGCCGGGATGATCCTAGCCAACGGTGAGATGGACGGCGACGACGTCGAAGCCGACCCGCACGTGCTCCCAGCAACTATGATCACCTACAGTGAGGCCGTATCGCTCTATAAGTACATGGCATCATCGTCGGAACCGATGGCCAACATCTCTCCTTCCAAGACGGAGCTCGGAGTCAAGAACTCGCCGTCCATGGCGGCCTTCTCCTCCCGCGGGCCCAGCGGGACGCTGCCCTTCGTGCTCAAGCCGGATATTGCCGCGCCTGGGGTGGACATACTTGCCGCATTTACCCAGTATGTCAGCCCCACGGAGGTATCCGCCGACAAGCGCCGGTCGGAGTACGCCATCATGTCAGGGACGTCCATGGCGTGCCCACATGTATCGGGTGTCGTCGCCCTCCTTAAGGCGGCGCGTCCGGAGTGGAGCCCTGCAGCGATGCGGTCCGCGATCATGACCACCGCGCGCACCCAGGACAACACCGGCGCGCCGATGCGCGAGCAGGACGGAAAGGAGGCCACCGCGTTCGCCTACGGCGCCGGCAACGTGCATCCGAACCGCGCAGTCGACCCTGGCCTCGTCTACGACATCACTCCTAACGACTACTTCACATTCCTCTGCTCCCTAGGCTTCACCACCAAGGACCTGAGCCGGCTCAGCGCCGGCAAGTTCGCCTGCCCGGCCAAGCCTCCGCCAATGGAGGACCTTAACTACCCGTCCATCGTGGTTCCGGCGCTGCGCCACACCATGACGCTCAAGCGGAAGCTCAGGAACGTCGGCCAGTCCGGGACGTACCGCGCCTCGTGGCGCGCGCCGTTCGGGATCAACATGACCGTGGACCCGACGGTGTTGGTGTTCCAGAAGGCCGGCGAGGAGAAGGAGTTCAACGTGACGGTGGCCTCGCAGAAGGATAAGCTCGGGAGGGGCTACGTCTTCGGGAAGCTAGTGTGGTCCGATGGCATCCATTATGTCAGGAGCCCAGTCGTGGTCAACGCCCTGGATTGAGGTGTTCCTGCCGGGTGTAAGAGTTTAGGATCATTTCGTTTTGCCCTCGTGTTGAGAATTAGATAGGACTTCAATTTTAGCTCAAACGGTTATTCTTTTGGCTCTTGATTCTTCAGTGTAAATAAAGTTACAGGTTTTCTTTATTTAATTTTTTTAAGAAGTTTGATACGTTGCGAGCGCCTCCTTTCTCGTCGTGCACACCCAAAATCTTTTCTTGAACTGCTTGAAGGCCCCTTGCTACTCCCAAGTCGCATTTTTTAATATAAAATGTAAAAATATGAGAAATTGCAAAATGCCTATGGTGGTGCAGGGCCAATCTGAAGATCGTGATGCCATCCATGTTGTGTTGCATCCCAACACAGGGGAATCACCATTTGTCAATATCATATCATGCCAACCATTACTACAAAGGTGAATTCCTTCCATATCTTGTCTTCCTTTGGTTATCATGTTAATGGGTTCTCATTTGAGACAAATGGCCATTGTATGATTAAGCCCATGACCATGATAACAAGAGGAGGAGACAAGGATGTCCCAGGAGCTAAGACACCCAAACAAGAGTCTTGGAAGAGGAGACGAAAGAAACAGTTGAAGGAATCCCGAAGTCTTCGCCTAGCCGGAGTCTCCGTCGTGACATGCCCGGAGTCTTCGCCCTCACCCTGACAAGTAAGTACCTACAAGGTCCTGGAACCCGTCCGGAGTCTCTGCCAGCTTTCCGGAGTCTCTGTCCAACACCGGAGTCAATGCCCACCAGAACCTGGAGTCTCTGGCCAGTACCGGAGTCTTTTCCCACGCTACCCCATGTAATCCCCCGGACCCTATGCTCTAAACACAAGCCGATATAACCCAATAGTGGAAATGACGTACTACTGTGGGGGCTGCGCAACCACCCACAAGTAGGCTGGGGGTATTGGCCAGGCACAGTACTGGCCAACCATCCCACCCACTTCCATGGTTATAGCTTCATGTACGATAAACTTAGCCGGCTGGTCTGCGATTCTAACATACACAAATGATTATGTATGCAAGCGACATACAAGAGTATATCAGAGCCACGCCATCTAAAGGAAATAGAAATATTGCAATGTCATACGACAAGATCCAAATACCTAAGTGGAGATAATAGTTTAAGGTACGTCCTCATACATCACACATCAAAGCATCAAAGAGAGGCGGTAAACAAAGATACGAGTAGGGATTAAGAGCCAAATTAGCATAAGATGCCCATGAACAAAGCACATTCTTTCCCACAGATCTCAGTGATCTCCTTCCCCGGAATCTCTATACAAGAGGGTCGTTGCCTCCATCATCGGCCTCATCGACATAGCAACCTCCCTGTGCATATACCTGGAAATCTGAACAATATTTATGGTGTCAGACCCTAGGGGCACTCAACAAGTCTTTATGCATCTAGAGGGATTAACCTAGGGGTGATGCAATTGAAGTGAAAGATATACATCTAAGCAGTTCTATAAAGACACACTACAACATCTGCCTAACCAGATATAGACGAACGTTCATTAAATAAACAAAAGTTAAGTACCCAAAGTTATATATCAACATAAGTAAATATCACATGTCCTCCTTCTCTCTTACCGAACGACAAGGCGAAAGAACATCCCATCTGTTGGTACTTTATTAACCATTTCATGAATATTTCACTAATTACTAGTCATCTTTAGTCAAGTTAAACACGGTACTTTAGTTATAGTTGTCTATGATCGAGAAAATATGCTCCAAGTAGTCCATTACTACGGACACGGCTTTCAGAAAGATTTAACCTGTGGGGGTGCATAAATAGCAACAAACGCACAATCAACCCTGGGAAGAACCAAATAAAAGCAACAAGGCATCACAAAAAAGCATTTATCAGATTCAAAAATGATTTCAGGGGGCCATCCGACTAAGCTACCCGCAACGAATTCATCCAGGCTCCGAGACGGACCCCAAGGTTGATGACAATGGTTGTAAACGTATGGGAACCCGAAAGTGTGACTGGGCTTGTCGATATCGCGTAAATATTCCGAAGTTGTTCTAAAACAGTACATGTAAACACTCCTCGAGCAACAGTAGTAAATAAAATAGTAAAGCATGGCATAAGTACATGATAGTAGTAAATCCCCAAACTAACTGTGGCCCAAAGAAATAATATGTGAATCAAGCTCAAGCAAAGGGGATTCATGGTTCCACATGCGGATAGTGTGATAGTTAAGGAACAAGAATCAAATACTCTGATCCTAAGGGACACAAGTGAGCGGATAAAAATATATCTCAGATATTGCCCACTGATGCCTCTTTATTTAGTTATCCCACTACTACACAATTCAGTTCTTTAGGTACCACGTTATCCAATCAGACTCGCACAAACCCTACACATGCAATTCTAGGACTCGCATGGCACAAGAAACTCCTGTATTAAGGGCTGATAGGATCGAGGGTACAAGATTCGGTTTTGATTAAAAGTAAAAGATATGCAGTACTTGGGATTGTAATAATTCGGATCGCGATTCATGATGCAAGAATAAAGATAGAGGAAACAATATACTAAAGCTAAATGCAAGCATGGGGAAATGCTTGTCTGGAAGGTCAGCCTTAGAATAACCAGGTTCGAGGGAATACTTTGGGCTCTTCTGATAACATCCTTACTCGGCGTCTATACGGAATAAGAACCAAACACACAACGGCCATAATAAATAAAGTGTGCATACATATAAAGCATACGCAACAAGAAAAACATAATATGTCATGATGTAATGATGTACCATTACATAGTATAACATAGTATAATGATGTACCATTACATAGTTATTCCCACAATTTTTGGTTTCTAGGCAGATTTGCAAGGCCTGTAATACCTGTTAACACCCGGATTTTTAATCTCAGATGCCTGTTATGCCATACATCGCAATCCCAGGATTACCATTTTTGCGAGACATAACAGATTGGATATCACAGTACATCATCCATTACAAACCATACATAAGGTCTTACACAAATAAGTATCTCATGATCCAGTTCTTAATACAAGCAGCGGAATAACTAATATTAACGATAGTGTGTGCGAAGCTCCATCTTCATGGTCACAGGCAATGCTGACGATGGGAGATGATCCTAGTTGTCGTAACCTTCCTGCTGTCCTTCTTCCTCATACTCCTCTCCATAGTCTGGCCACGGGAATAGCCAGGGACAAAGCCATGAGTACTCTTTTAAGTACACGCAAACTAATACTAATAAGTGAAAGGGGTTTTTGTAGTAGGATACTAAGATCTAAGGTTGTTTTGCAAAAAGCCTGATTTACCTCTACTAAGTTTAGAAGCAAATAAAACTAGTGAGAGTTTTATAACACTTAAGTGGGAACTTGCATTTCGTATCACAACTCTGTTGACCAGAAACTTGTCCTATTCTCATTTTATGGTCGTTTTCTGAGCTATTGCCTACATTTTTGGGGTTCCAGGGCGATATAAAATGACCTTAAGACCCGATACATGTTTGAGAGATATGACCAAAAACTCTTCGTTTTCGTGTTTTTTGCCCATTTTCATGAGTTATTGCCCATAGTTTTTGGGTCCAGGAAGATTTACAAGGCATCGAAGACCCGTTATATGTTCGAGAGATGTGACTAAGAACTCGTAGTTTTCGCGTTTATGGCGCTTTCATGAGCTATTCCCACTTTTTTTGGGGTTCCATGCCGATTTACCATGATCTAAAACCCGATACATGTTTGAGAGATATGACCCAAATCACGCAGTTTTCGCGTTATCTGGCTCTTTTCATGAGCTATTGACCACCTTTTTATGGTTCCAGGGCGATTTACAGCAGCATAAAACTAGATACATGTTTGAGAGTTATGACCAAAAACTCGTCGCTTTCGTGTTTTATGGTCGTTTTTATGAGATATTACCCATAGTTTTATGGTTCCAGGGCGATTTAAAGCGACCTTAGGACCCAACACATGTTTGAGAGTTATGACCAAAAACTCGCCAGTTTCGTGTTTTATGGCCGTTTTCATGAGTTATTGCGCACGTTTTTGGGGTTCCAGGCGGATTTGCAAGGCTTGTATGACGCGTTAAATGTTTGAGAGACATGACTAAAAAGTCATAGTTTTCGGTTTGAGAGATATAACCCAAAACTCGTAGTTTTCGTGTTTTAAGGTTGTTTCAATGAGCTATTGCCCACAATTTTTTTGGTTCTAGGGCTATTTACAACAACCTTAAGACCTGGTAGATTTTTTAGAGTTATGACCAAAAACTCGTCAATTTCATGTTTTATGGCTATTTTCATGAGTTATTGCCCATAGTTTTGGGTTCCAGACGGATTTCCATGCCTCATAAGACCCCTTACATGTGTGAGAGATATGACCAGAAACTCGTCCTATTCTCATTTTATGGTCGTTTTCTGAGCTATTGCCTACATTTTTGGGGTTCCAGGGCGATATAAAATGACCTTAAGACCCGATACATGTTTGAGAGATATGACCAAAAACTCTTCGTTTTCGTGTTTTTTGCCCATTTTCATGAGTTATTGCCCATAGTTTTTGGGTCTAGGCAGATTTACAAGGCATCTAAGACCCGTTATATGTTTGAGAGATATGACTAAGAACTCGTAGTTTTCGCGTTTATGGCGCTTTCATGATCTATTCCCACTTTTTTCGGGTTCTAGCCCGATTTACAACGATCTAAAACCCGATACATGTTTGAGTGATATGACCCAAATCTTGCAATTTTTGGTTATATGGATCTTTTCATGAGGTATTGCCCAACGTTTTATGGTTCCAAGGCGATTTACAACACCATAAAACCAGATACATTTTTGAGAGTTATGACCAAAAAATCGTCGCTTTCGTGTTTTATGGTCGTTTTTATGAGCTATTCCCCATATTTTTATGGTTCTAGGTCGATTTAAAGCGACCTTAGGACCTAACACATGTTTGAGAGTTATGACCAAAAACTCGCCGGTTTCGTGTTTTGCGGTCGTTTTCATGAGTTATTGCCCACATTATTTGGGTTCCAGGCGGATTTGCAAGGCACGTATGACGCGTTACATGTTTGAGAGACATGACTAAAAACTCATAGTTTTCGATTTGAGAGATATGACCCAAAACTCGTAGTTTTCGTGTTTTAAGGTTGTTTTCATGAGCCCACGGTTTTTTTGGTTCTAGGGCTATTTACAACAACCTTAAGACCTGGTACATGTTTGGGAGTTATGACCAAAAACTCGTCAATTTCATGTTTTATGGTTATTTTCATGAGTTATTGCCCATAGTTTTGGGTTCCATACGGATTTCCATGCCTCATAAGACCCCTTACATGTTTGAGGTATATGACCAGAAACTCGTCCTATTCTCATTTTATGGTCGTTTTCTGAGCTATTGCCTACATTTTTGGGGTTCCAGGGCGATATAAAATGACCTTACGACCCGATACATGTTTGAGAGATATGACCGAAAACTCTTCGTTTTCGTGTTTTTTGCCCATTTTCATGAGTTATTGCCCATAGTTTTTGGGTCCAGGAAGATTTACAAGGCATCGAAGACCCGTTATATGTTCGAGAGATATGACTAAGAACTCGTAGTTTTCGCGTTGATGGCGCTTTCATGAGCTATTCCCACTTTTTTGGGGTTCCATGCCGATTTACAACGATCTAAAACCCGATACATGTTTGAGAGATATGACCCAAATCACGCAGTTTTCGCGTTATATGGCTCTTTTCATGAGCTATTGCCCACCTTTTTATGGTTCCAGGGCGATTGACAGCACCATAAATCCAGATACATGTTTGAGAGTTATGACCAAAAACTCGTCGCTTTCGTGTTTTATGGTCGTTTTTATGAGCTATTACCCATAGTTTTATGGTTCCAGGGAGATTTATAGCGACCTTAGGACCCAACACATGTTTGAGAGTTATGACCAAAAACTCGCCAGTTTCGTGTTTTATGGCCGTTTTCATGAGTTATTGCGCACGTTTTTTGGGTTCCAGGTGGATTTGCAAGGGTTGTATGACGCATTACATGTTTGAGAGACATGACTAAAAAGTCATAGTTTTCGGTTTGAGAGATATGACCCAAAACTCGTAGTTTTCGTGTTTTAAGATTGTTTCAATGAGCTATTGCCCACAATTTTTTTGGTTCTAGGGCTATTTACAACAACCTTAAGACCTGGTAGATGTTTGAGAGTTATGACCAAAAACTCGTCAATTTCATGTTTTATGGCTATTTTCATGACTTATTGCCCATAGTTTTGGGTTCCAGACGGATTTCCATGCCTCATAAAATCCCTTACATGTTTGAGAGATATGAACAGAAATTCGTCCTATTCTCATTTTATGGTGGTTTTCTGAGCTATTGCCTACATTTTTGGGGTTCCGGGGCGATATAAAATGACCTTAAGACCCGATACATGTTTGAGAGATATGACCAAAAACTCTTCGTTTTCGTGTTTTTTGCCCATTTTCATGAGTTATTACCCATAGTTTTTAGGTCCAGGAAGATTTACAAGGCATCTAAGACCCGTTATATGTTCGAGAAATATGACTAAGAACTCGTAGTTTTCGCGTTTATGGCGCTTTCATGAGCTATTCCCACTTTTTTCGGGTTCCATGCCGATTTACAACGATCTAAAACCCGATACATGTTTGAGAGATATGACCCAAATCACGCAATTTTTGCATTATATTGCTCTTTTCATGAGCTATTGCCCACCGTTTTATGGTTCCAGGGCGATTTACAGCACCATAAAACCAGATACATTTTTTGAGAGTTATGACCAAAAACTCGTCGCTTTCGTGTTTTATGGTCGTTTTTATGAGCTATTACCCATAGTTTTATGGTTCCAGGGCGATTTATAGCGACCTTAGGACCCAACACATGTTTGAGAGTTATGACCAAAAACTCGCCAGTTTCGAGTTTTATGGCCGTTTTCATGAGTTATTGCGCACGTTTTTTGGGTTCCAGGCGGATTTGCAAGGCTTGTTTGACGCCTTACATGTTTGAGAGATATGACTAAAAATTCATAGTTTTCGGTTTGAGAGATATGACCCAAAACTCGTAGTTTTCGTGTTTTAAGGTTGTTTCAATGAGCTATTGCCCACAATTTTTTTGGTTCTAGGGCTATTTACAACAACCTTAAGACCTGGTAGATGTTTTAGAGTTATGACCAAAAACTCGTCAATTTCATGTTTTATGGCTATTTTCATGACTTATTGCCCAGAGTTTTGGGTTCCAGACGGATTTCCATGCCTCATAAAACCCCTTACATGTTTGAGAGATATGAACAAAAATTCGTCCTATTCTCATTTTATGGTCGTTTTCTGAGCTATTGCCAACATTTTTGGGGTTCCAGGGCGATATAAAATGATCTTAAGACCCGATACATGTTTGAGAGATATGACCAAAAACTCTTCGTTTTCGTGTTTTTTGCCCATTTTCATGAGTTCTTGCCCATAGTTTTTGGGTCCAGGCAGATTTACAAGGCATCTAAGACCCGTTATATGTTTGAGAGATATTACTAAGAACTCGTAGTTTTCGCATTTATGGCGCTTTCATGAGCTATTCCCACTTTTTTCGGGTTCCAGGTCGATTTACAACGATCTAAAACCCGATACATGTTGGAGAGATATGACCCAAATCACGCAATTTTAGCGTTATATGGCTCTTTTCATGAGATATTGCCCATCGTTTTATGGTTCCAGGGCGATTTACAGCACCATAAAACCAGATACATTTTTTGAGAGTTATGACCAAAAACTCGTCGCTTTCATGTTTTATGGTCGTTTTTATGAGCTATTCCCCATAGTTTTATGGTTCTAGGGCGATTTAAAGCGACCTTAGGATCCAACACATGTTTGAGAGTTATGACCAAAAACTCGTCGGTTTCGTGTTTTACGGCCGTTTTCATGAGTTATTGCCCACATTTTTTGGGTTCCAGGCGGATTTGCAAGTTATGTATGACGCGTTACATGTTTGAGAGACATGACTAAAAACTCATAGTTTTCGGTTTGAGAGATATGACCCAAAACTCGTAGTTTTAGCGTTTTAAGGTTGTTTTCATGATCCCACAGTTTTTTTGGTTCTAGGGCTATTTACAACAACCTTAAGACCTGGTACATGTTTGAGAGTTATGACCAAAAACTCGTCAATTTCATGTTTTATGGTTATTTTCATGAGTTATTGCCCATAGTTTTGGGTTCCAGACGGATTTCCATGCCTCATAAGACCCCTTACATGTTTGAGGTACATGACCAGAATCTCGTTTTCTGAGCTATTGCCTACATTTTTGGGGTTCCAGGGCGATTAAAATGACCTTATGACCCGATACATGTTTGAGAGATATGACCAAAAACTCTTCGTTTTCGTGTTTTTTGCCCATTTTCATGAGTTATTGCCCATAGTTTTTGGGTCCAGGAAGATTTACAAGGCATCGAAGACCCGTTATATGTTCGAGAGATATGACTAAGAACTCGTAGTTTTCACGTTGATGGCGCTTTCATGAGCTATTCCCACTTTTTTGGGGTTCCATGCCGATTTACAACGATCTAAAACCCGATACATGTTTGGGAGATATGACCCAAATCACGCAGTTTTCGCGTTATATGGCTCTTTTCATGAGCTATTGCCCACCTTTTTATGGTTCCAGGGCGATTGACAACACCATAAAACCAGATACATGTTTGAGAGTTCTGACCAAAAACTCGCCGCTTTCGTGTTTTATGGTCGTTTTTATGAGCTATTACCCATAGTTTTATGGTTCCAGGGCGATTTATAGCGACCTTAGGACCCAACACATGTTTGAGAGTTATGACCAAAAACTCGCCAGTTTCGTGTTTTATGGCCGATTTCATGAGTTATTGCGCACGTTTTTTGGGTTCCAGGTGGATTTGCAAGGCTTGTATGACGCGTTACATGTTTGAGAGACATGAGTAAAAAGTCATAGTTTTCGGTTTGAGAGATATGACCCAAAACTCGTAGTTTTCGTGTTTTAAGATTGTTTCAATGAGCTATTGCCCACAATTTTTTTGGTTCTAGGGCTATTTACAACAACCTTAAGACCTGGTAGATGTTTGAGAGTTATGACCAAAAACTCGTCAATTTCATGTTTTATGGCTATTTTCATGAGTTATTGCCCATAGTTTTGGGTTCCAAACGGATTTCCATGCCTCATAAGACCCCTTACATGTTTGAGAGATATGACCAGAAACTCGTCCTATTCTAATTTTATGGTCGTTTTCTGAGCTATTTCCTACATTTTTGAGGTTCCAGGGCGATATAAAATGACCTTAAGACCCGATACATGTTTGAGAGATATGACCAAAAACTCTTTGTTTTCGTGTTTTTTGCCCATTTTCATGAGTTATTGCCCATAGTTTTTGGGTCCAGGCAGATTTACAAGGCATCTAAGACCCGTTATATGTTTGAGAGATATGACTAAGAACTCGTAGTTTTCGCGTTTATGGCGCTTTCATGAGCTATTCCCACTTTTTTCGGGTTCTAGCCCGATTTACAACGATCTAAAACCCGATACATGTTTGAGTGATATGACCCAAATCTTGCAATTTTTGGTTATAAGGATCTTTTCATGAGGTATTGCCCAACGTTTTATGGTTCCAAGGCGATTTACAGCACCATAAAACCAGATACATTTTTGAGAGTTATGACCAAAAAATCGTCGCTTTCGTGTTTTATGGTCGTTTTTATGAGCTATTCCCCATATTTTTATGGTTCTAGGTCGATTTAAAGCGACCTTAGGACCTAACACATGTTTGAGAGTTATGACCAAAAACTCGCCGGTTTCGTGTTTTGTGGTCGTTTTCATGAGTTATTGCCCACATTTTTTGGGTTCCAGGCGGATTTGCAAGGCATGTATGACGCGTTACATGTTTGAGAGACATGACTAAAAACTCATAGTTTTCGATTTGAGAGATATGACCCAAAGCTCGTAGTTTTCGTGTTTTAAGGTTGTTTTCATGAGCCCACGGTTTTTTTGGTTCTAGGGCTATTTACAACAACCTTAAGACCTGGTACATGTTTGAGAGTTATGACCAAAAACTCGTCAATTTCATGTTTTATGGTTATTTTCATGAGTTATTGCCCATAGTTTTGGGTTCCAGACAGATTTCCATGCCTCATAAGACCCCTTACATGTTTGAAAGATATGACCAGAAACTCGTCCTATTCTCATTTTATGGTCGTTTTCTGAGCTATTGCCTACATTTTTGGGGTTCCAGGGCGATATAAAATGACCTTACGACCCGATACATGTTTGAGAGATATGACCAAAAACTCTTCGTTTTCGTGTTTTTTGCCCATTTTCATGAGTTATTGCCCATAGTTTTTGGGTCCAGGCAGATTTACAAGGCATCTAAGACCCGTTATATGTTTGAGAGATATGACTAAGAACTCGTAGTTTTCGCGTTGATGGCGCTTTCATGAGCTATTCCCACTTTTTTGGGGTTCCATGCCGATTTACAACGATCTAAAACCCGATACATGTTTGAGAGATATGACCCAAATCACGCAGTTTTCGCGTTATATGGCTCTTTTCATGAGCTATTGCCCACCTTTTTATGGTTCCAGGGCGATTGACAGCACCATAAATCCAGATACATGTTTGAGAGTTATGACCAAAAACTCGTCGCTTTCGTGTTTTATGGTCGTTTTTATGAGCTATTACTCATAGTTTTATGGTTCCAGGGATATTTATAGCGACCTTAGGACCCAACACATGTTTGAGAGTTATGACCAAAAACTCGCCAGTTTCGTGTTTTATGGCCGTTTTCATGAGTTATTGCGCACGTTTTTTGGGTTCCAGGTGGATTTGCAAGGGTTGTATGACGCATTACATGTTTGAGAGACATGACTAAAAAGTCATAGTTTTCGGTTTGAGAGATATGACCCAAAACTCGTAGTTTTCGTGTTTTAAGATTGTTTCAATGAGCTATTGCCCACAATTTTTTTGGTTCTAGGGCTATTTACAACAACCTTAAGACCTGGTAGATGTTTGAGAGTTATGACCAAAAACTCGTCAATTTCATGTTTTATGGCTATTTTCATGACTTATTGCCCATAGTTTTGGTTTCCAGACAGATTTCCATGCCTCATAAAACCCCTTACATGTTTGAGAGATATGAACATAAATTCGTCCTATTCTCATTTTATGGTCGTTTTTTGAGTTATTGCCAACATTTTTGGGGTTCCAGGGCAATACAAAATGACCTTAAGACCCGATACATGTTTGAGAGATATGACCAAAAACTCTTCGTTTTCGTGTTTTTTGCCCATTTTCATGAGTTATTGCCCATAGTTTTTGGGTCCAGGAAGATTTACAAGGCATCTAAGACCCGTTATATGTTTGAGAGATATGACTAAGAACTCGTAGTTTTCGCGTTTATGGCGCTTTCATGAGCTATTCCCACTTTTTTCGGGTTCCAGCCCGATTTACAACGATCTAAAACCCGATACATGTTTGAGAGATATGACCCAAATCACGCAGTTTTCGCGTTATATGGCTCTTTTCATGAGCTATTGCCCACCTTTTTATGGTTCCAGGGCGATTGACAGCACCATAAATCCAGATACATGTTTGAGAGTTATGACCAAAAACTCGTCACTTTCGTGTTTTATGGTCGTTTTTATGAGCTATTACCCATAGTTTTATGGTTCCAGGGAGATTTATAGCGACCTTAGGACCCAACACATGTTTGAGAGTTATGACCAAAAACTCGCCAGTTTCGTGTTTTATGGCCGTTTTCATGAGTTATTGCGCACGTTTTTTGGGTTCCAGGTGGATTTGCAAGGGTTGTATGACGCATTACATGTTTGAGAGACATGACTAAAAAGTCATAGTTTTCGGTTTGAGAGATATGACCCAAAACTCGTAGTTTTCGTGTTTTAAGATTGTTTCAATGAGCTATTGCCCACAATTTTTTTGGTTCTAGGGCTATTTACAACAACCTTAAGACCTGGTAGATGTTTGAGAGTTATGACCAAAAACTCGTCAATTTCATGTTTTATGGCTATTTTCATGACTTATTGCCCATAGTTTTGGGTTCCAGACAGATTTCCATGCCTCATAAAACCCCTTACATGTTTGAGAGATATGAACATAAATTCGTCCTATTCTCATTTTATGGTCGTTTTCTGAGTTATTGCCAACATTTTTGGGGTTCCAGGGCAATACAAAATGACCTTAAGACCCGATACATGTTTGAGAGATATGACCAAAAACTCTTCGTTTTCGTGTTTTTTGCCCATTTTCATGAGTTATTGCCCATAGTTTTTTGGTCCAGGCAGATTTACAAGGCATCTAAGACCCGTTATATGTTTGAGAGATATGACTAAGAACTCGTAGTTTTCGCGTTTATGGCGCTTTCATGAGCTATTCCCACTTTTTTCGGGTTCCAGCCCGATTTACAACGATCTAAAACCCGATACATGTTTGAGTGACACTAGATGAAAAAGGGCCATCCGTTCGCGACCCCTCGGAGCATTAGTCCCGGTTACGCCACCAACCGGGACTAATGCTGGCACACGTCCCGGTTGGAGCGGGCACGGGGCCAGGGGGCATGGGTCCCGGTTGGTAGATGCGTCCGGTTGGAGCCACCAACCGACTAAAGGTTTGGCCACAGCCACGTGGCACGCACCTTTAGTCCCGGTTGTCGGCTTCAACCGACTAAAGGCCCTTGCCCTCTATAAATGCAACGCCCCTCCGCCTCCACTGCTTTTTTCTAATGGTGTAAGGTGAGGGTGTGTGCTAGTTTTTTCATGCATGCATTGAAAGTGTTTGTTGAAATGTTTGAGTGAAAAATCCGCTGAATTTCTCATAGAACAAAAATATAGAAGGTGTTCGAGACGCACTTGAGCTTTCTCCTCTTTATTTCCCTCGATCGAGGTTAGCAATTTTATCTTTTCTAGGTCATTGATACAATTCATGTGTCGGTGTGAATTGGTTATTTCACTATTTATGATGTCCTGTTTTTTGATAAACTTACTTATATGATGCGTATGAACGGTCGGGAATGGATGTACGGTGGCGGGTGGCGGGTATATCAAAGGCGTGGATAAATTTATCGATGTGGCTACGGCAAACAAAGAGAATGGATTTATACGTTGTCCATGTGTTCAATGTCGAACAACAAGGAGTACTCTTCCTCGAAAATCATTCGCGCCACCGATTATGAAAGGTTTCATGCCCAACTATAATTGCTGGACCAAGCACGGGAAAGAGGGGTTATGATGGAAGATGGTGAAGAAGAAGATGATGATAACAACTATCATCATATGTATCCTGAATACGTTGATACCGCAATGGAAGATAATGGAGAGGAAAAAGGTGAAGAACGGGCATCGATGAGCCGGTGATGAACTTGGTAGGGTCATTTCGATGCAAAGCGAGACTGGAAATGTAAAATGAGAAGTTGAAGTTAGAGGGCATGTTAGAAGATCACAAGAAATTGTTGTACCCAAATTGTGAAGATGGCAGCACAAAGCTCGACGACATTGGAATTGTTGCGATGGAAGGTAGAGTGTGGTCTAACCGACTCCTCATTTGAAAAGATGTGAAAATAATGAAGCAAGTTTCCAAAACATAACGAACTTCCCGAGAGTACCTCTGAAGCAAAGAAGACTCTCTTCCTCCGGGATTAGATGTGCAAAAGATACATGCATGCATTAATGATCGCATCCTCTACCACGGTAAGGAGTATGAGAATTTAGATAAATGCCGGTATGCAACGCTATGTATAAGATCGACGAGATGACCCCGGTGATGTTGAGGGAGAGCCTCCTAAGAGGGTTCTGCTAAGGTTATGTGGTATGCTCCTATAATACCAAGGTTGAAACGCATGTTCGAAACAAAGAGCATGCCAGGTTGTTGCGATGGCACAAAGAAGACCGTAAGAAAGACGGGAGTTGAGACACCTCCGATGGGTCACAGTGGAGAAAAATCGAGAGACTTCCGACTTTGCGGTGTGACGCAAGGAACTTATGGTTTGGTCTAAGTACGGATGGCATGAATCCTTTTGGGGAGCAGAGCTGCAACACAGACTGCCCGTGACTCTATGTATCTACAACCCGCCTCCTTGGTTGTGCATGAAGCGTAAGTTCATTATGATGCCGTGATCATCCAAGGCCCAAGCAACCGGCAACGACATTGATGTGTACCTTAGGCCATTAGTTGAAGAACTCTTACGGTTGTGGGGCAAACCAGTGTACGTATGGGATGAGAACAAACAGGAGCCATTTAATCTCTGAGGGTTGTTATTCGTAACCATCAATGATTGGCTGCTCTTAGTAACCTTTCGTGATGTACAAACAAAGGATATAAGGCATGCACCCACTGTTTAGATAAGACCGAAGGTACATATTTGCATAAATGCAAGAAGGTTGTGTACCTAGCGAATCGACGATTTCTTCCGACCAATCATCCCGTAAGAAAGAAAGGCAAGCATTTCAAAGGTGAGGCAGATCACCGAAATAAGCGTGAACTCCCACCGGTGATGATGTATTTGGTATGGTCAAGGACATAGAAGTAATCTTTGGAAAGGGTCCCAGCGGTCAATCAGTTCCGAACGACGTCGCTACAGGACACGCACCCATGTGGAAGAAGAAATCTATATTTTGGGAGCTGCCATATTGGAAAGTCCTGCGTGTCCGCTCTTCAATCGACGTGATGCACGTGACGAAGAATCTCTGCGTGAACCTGCTAGGATTCCTAGGCGTGTATGGGAAGACAAAAGATACACCTGAAGCACGGGAGGACCAACAAATTATGAAAGACCCAAAGAACATGCATACAGATAACAAGACGGATAAAGGGCGTCACTTAAGTCGTGCCAGCTATGCTCTTACCAAAGCAGAGAAGGAAATCTTTTTTGAAGTCCTTTACAGTATCAAGGTGCCGTCGGGCTTCTCATCTAATATAAAGGGGATAATAAATATGGCAGAGAAAAAGTTCCAAAACCTAAAGTCTCATGACTGTCACGTGATTATGACGCAGTTGCTTCCGATTGCATTGAGGGGGCTTCTACCGGAAAATGTTCGAGTACCCATTGTGAAGCTGTGTGCATTCCTCAATGCAATATCTCAGAAGGTAATCAATCCAGATATTACGCCAAGGTTCTGAAGGATGTGGTACAATGTCTTGTTAGTTTTGAATTGGTGTTCCCACCATCCTTCTTCAATATTATGACGCATCTCTGGTTCATCTAGTGGAAGAGATTGCCATTCTCGGTCCGGTATTTCTGCACAATATGTTCCCCTTTGAGAGGTTCATGGGAGTCTTAAAGAAATATGTTCATAACCGTGCTAGACCTGAAGGAAGCATCTCAAGGGATATGGAGCAGAGGAGGTCATTGAGTTTTGTGTTGACTTTATTCGACCTTAAGCCGATTGGTGTTTCCGACTCGCGACATGAGGGAAGACTAAGTGGAAAAACGCTGGGAAAGAAAGCAATGATATGTAGGGACGGGATTCTTTCACTAAAGCACACTACAGCTTCTACATAATTCCACCTTGGCAGCTCAGATATGGAGGAACACAAGAATATTGTACGCTCAAAAACCGGGAAGCTGAATCATGGATTCTGAGATGAACACATGAAGTCTTCGGTGGTTGGATGCGGACACATCTCTTGAATGACACCACTGTTGGAGATCAGCTATACTTGTTGGCGCGTCACCATCTTCTATTGTATTAAATTTCCAAGGGTACGAAATAAATGGGAATACATTCGCCCAAGATAAAAAGAGCACCAACCAAAATAGTGGTGTCCGCTTTGATGCAATAGACGAGAATGGACAAAAGGACACATATTATGGTTACATAGAGGAGATATGGGAACTAGACTATGGAGTCTCTTTTAAGGTCCCTTTGTTTCGCTGCAAATGGGTCAACCTGAATGGGGAAGGGGTAAAGATAGACCAGTTGTACGAAATGACAACAGTGGATCTCAACAATCTTGGTTATAGAGATGAACCATTCGTCCTAGCCAATGATGTGTCTCAGGTTTTCTATGTGAAGGACATGTCCTCGGATCGAAAAAAGAAAAAATATGCAAACGAATACATCATATGATGAGCCAAAGCGTCACATAGTTCTTTCGGGAAAAGAAACATCGTGGGAATCGAGGACAAGATGTACATGTCAAGATTATAATAAGTTTGATGAAATTCCGCCCTTCACGGTGAAACTGGCCCAAGCATTCCGTTAAGTAAAGAAGATGCTCCATGGTTACGTCTGAAGCGGTCATAAGGAATGACATATGCCAAGAAGTTCATGCTCATATTATGTAACTCTAGTTCATGTCTTTCGCGGTTTGTGGCTTGACCGAAGGATATCTTCGCGGTTTGTGGCCTTTAGTCCGGTTTTGTAGTCTCGATTTTAATATTAATAAATTTCTTGAGTGTTAGTCCCATTTTGTGGCTGGACCGGGAGTGCCTCTATGACCCAGTTTCTCGGAGATGCGGAGGCCCAGGCTCGTCGGCATCTCCTCGAACTGGCCGTAGTGGTGTCCTGCTCTCGAAAACCATCTTGCAGCTTGTAACTTCACTAACTAGATCAATACGCCTCGAGCTAACTAATTTCACATATTAGGGAGTGCCTCTATGACCAGTTCTCGGAGATGCCTGGGCTCGTCGGCATCTCCTCGAACTGGCCGCAGTGGTGTCCTGCTCTCGAAAACCATCTTGCAGCTTGTAACTTCACTAACTAGATCAATCGCCTCGGGCTAACTAATTTGTGCCTCTATGACCAGTTTCTCGGAGATGCCGGAGGATCTGGGCTCGTCGGCATCTCCTCAAACTGGCCGAGTGGTGTCCTTCTCGAAAACCATCTTGCAGCTTGTAACTTCACTAACTAGATCAATACGCCTCGGAGCTAACTAATTTCACATATTAGGGTGCCTCTATGACCGATTTCTCGGAGATGCCGGGACTGGGCTCCGTCGGCATCTCCTCAAACTGGCCGCAGATGGTGTCCCTGCTCGAAAACCATCTTGCAGCTTGTAACTTCACTAACTAGATCAATACGCCTCGGAGCTAACTAATTTCACATATTAGGAGTGCCTCTATGACCAGTTCTCGGAGATGCCGAGGATCTGGCTCTCCCCGATCTGGCCCGTAGTGGTGTCCTGCTCTCTAAAACCATCTTGGAGATGCCTCAAACTGGGGAGGACTGGACTCACAAGGATGCATATTTATAGTACAAGCAGCTCAACATAATGTCGACACTCACGACATAATGTCGACACTCACCCCTATTATTAGTGTCGACTCATCTTTAGTCGGTTGGTGTCTCCAACCGACTAAAGTTCATCTTTAGTCGGTTGGTGACACCATCCGGGACAAGGTACTAACCATACGACATAATGTCGACACTCACCCCTATTATTAGTGTTGTCGGCCCACTGCGCAATCCCTTGATCGCGGTTGGTTTCTCCAACCGAGACTAAATATGAACCCTCTCTTTATATAGGCATTTCCCTATTTATTAGGTAACACTTAAGACATTTATTAATATTAAAAACCGACAAATCGGGACTAGCTAACACTCAGGCCTAAAGCCCCTTTAGTCATAATCATGCCTAGTCCTATAACGCAGCTTGAGGTCTTCATCGTCGTCATCGTCATCGTCACCTGCCACTCCGGGGATCCTCAGCCCATCCATGGCATATACCAGGGGCCATTCCAGCCTCGGATTCACGGCAGGTGGGAGAGGGGTCTCCTGGAAGACGATGCCGCTACCGCCGGGACAGTGTGGGGCCTGTGGCGGGTGGACTCGTGGGCACCGTAGGCGAGGATGGTCTCCCCCGGCGATGTAGCGCATCACTTCGATGATAGTACGGTTCTCCCACCACAGACGACGGCCGACTTTGTTGTGGTTCACCGGTGGCGGGCCATCACCCTCGTACCTGGCGAGCTCCCTTTCACGCCTATTAGCGAAGAAGGCATTCCAGGTGTCATAGTTGTCGGGATCCCACTGGGGATCCATCCGCTGCTCCGGCGTGAGCTCGTGGTAGAAGTGGTTTGTGATGGCCGCCTGACGTGCGGAACCTTGAGGGACAGGAGGGACAGGAACCCCTCCAGCGCTCAGCATCCAGCCGGCGGGCGGGCGGTACCCCGGTGGACAAGGGTAGTTGAGGCGCCTGGCGCCTCGGTCTCGAGGGTCGAATGGCCCGAGGGCATTGTCCATTGTTCTAAGAGAGGAAGGTGTGGATGTGTGGATAGCCATGACACGATCACCCTAAATATAGAGGAAAGGCGGGAAAACTTGGCGTGAAGCTTTGGGAAATGGCGGAAATATCTTTAGTCGGTTAGTGACTACTTCGGGACTAAAAGCTCTAGTAGAAAGGAAAGGCGGAAAACTTGGCGGGAAGAGGTGGGAAATGGCGGAAAATATTTTTAGTCGGTTTGAGAATACATCCGACTAAATTTGTGCCGAATAATGATCATGTTTGAAAAAACCCTTTTCCATTTTCTCCGGCAAAAAGCGGTCGTTTGTGAAGTAACCACCAAAATGCCGTTTCACAATGCTACCGTCCCATTTTCCTAAAATACTAGACCACCTTACATGGACTATCTCCCAACCGGTACATCTCAAACCTTTTCGTCCATCCGGGTAAAAGGACAAATGTCTGCTTGAATCGGCGGTCCGGTTTGTACTACAGGTACATGATCTATCGCCGTGATTTTTGAAAAATCATTTTAGACTCGCAATATGTGGTTTCTTCGAGATCCAATGCAAGTTCTAACGATGCGTCCCCTATCTTCATGCACACCGGTTCGACCATAGTTAGAAATTCAGATAATTCAAAGCGGGCATAATAAATTCAAAAAAATCCGAACAATGAAAATCCTTCGTGGTGTCATATTATGTTACATAGTTGAAAGGAAAAATACCAGACTTGGTATATTGATCATGTTTAAAAACCTTCACAAAATGACCTATCATGTTCGAGGTTTCATGGCTTTCATCCAAATGACCAATGTTATGTGCTGAATCACGGCATAGTTTGTGATGTTGTGCCCATATTATGCATGTGTGTGGACATTGGTATGGAGAACAATGTTGCAGGAGGAAGTTTTCCTTTTTGTCGCATGGAAAAGCCCTTTTCCATTTTCCGAAGCAAAAAAGCAGTCGTTTTGTGAAGTAACCACCAAAATGCCGTTTCACAATGCTACGTCCATTTTCCTAAAATACTAGACCACCTTACATGGACTATCTCCCAACCGGTACATCTCAAACCTTTTCGTCCATCCCGGGTAAAAGGAAAATTGTCTGTAGAATCGGTAGGAAGTGGGTCCGGTTTGTACTACAGGTACATGATCTATCGCCGTGATTTTTGAAAAAATCATTTTAGACTCGCAATATGTGGTTTCTTCAGAGATCCAATGCAAGTTCTAACGATGCGTCCCTATCTTCATGCACACCGGTTCGACCATAGTTAGAAATTCAGATAATTCAAAAGCGGGCATAATAAATTCAAAAAATCCGAACAATGAAAATCCTTCGCTTGGTGTCATATTTTGTTACATAGTTGAAAGGAAAAATACCAGACTTGGTATATTGATCATGTTTCGAAAAAACCTTCACAAAATGACCTATCATGTTCGAGGTTTCATGGATTTCGGTCCAAATGACCGATGTTATGTGCTGAATCACGGCATAGTTTGTGATGTTGTGCCCATATTATGCATGTGTGTGGACATTGATATGGAGAACAATGTTGCAGTAGGAAGTTTTCCTTTTTGTCGCACGGAAAGACCTTTTCGTCGTTTTGTGAAGTAACCACCAAAATGCCGTTTCACAATGCTACCGTCCCATTTTCCTAAAATACTAGACCACCTTACATGGACTATCTCCCAACCGGTACATCTCAAACCTTTTCGTCCATCCCGGGTAAAAAGGACAAATGTCTGCCGAATCGCAGGAAGTGGGTCCGGTTTGTACTACAGGTACATGATCTATCGCCCGTGTTTTTTGAAAAAATCATTTTTAGACTCGCAATATGTGGTTTCTTCAGAGATCCAATGCAAGTTCTAACGATGCTCGTCACCTATCTTCATGCACACCGGTTCGACCATAGTTAGAAATTCAGATAATTCAAAACGGGCATAATAAATTCAAAAAAAATCCGAACAATGAAAATCCTTCGCGTGGTGTCATATTATGTTACATAGTTGAAAGGAAAAATACCAGACTTGGTATATTGATCATGTTTTGAAAAAACCTTCACAAAATGACCTATCATGTTCGAGGTTTCATGGCTTTCGGTCCAAATGACCGATGTTATGTGCTGAATCACGGCATAGTTTGTGATGTTGTGCCCATATTATGCATGTGTGTGGACATTGGTATGGAGAACAATGTTGCAGGAGGAAGTTTTCCTTTTTGTCGCACGGAAAAGCCCTTTTCCATTTTCCGAACGCAAAAAACGGGTCGTTTTGTGAAGTAACCACCAAAATGCCGTTTCACAATGCTACCTTCCCATTTTCCTAAAATACTAGACCACCTTACATGGACTATCTCCCAACCGGTACATCTCAAACCTTTTCGTCCATCCCGGGTAAAAAGGACAAATGTCTGCCGAATCGGCAGGAAGTGGGTCCGGTTTGTACTAAGTACATGATCTATCGCCGTGATTTTTGAAAAAATCATTTTAGACTCGCAATATGTGGTTTCTTCAGAGATCCAATGCAAGTTCTAATGATGCCCGTCCCTATCTTCATGCACACCGTTCGACCATAGTTAGAAATTCGGATAATTCAAAGCGGGCATAATAAATTCAAAAAAATCCGAACAATGAAAATCCTTCGCGTGGTGTCATATTATGTTACATAGTTGAAAGGAAAAATACCGACTTGGTATATTGATCATGTTTCAAAAACCTTCACAAAATGACCTATCATGTTCGAGGTTTCATGGCTTTCGGTCCAAATGACCGATGTTATGTCTTGAATCATGGCATAGTTTGTGATGTTGTGCCCATATTATGCATGTGTGGACATTGGTATGGAGAACAATGTTGCGGAGGAAGTTTTCCTTTTTGTCGCAAAGCCCTTTTCCATTTTCGAGCAAAAAGCGGGTCGTTTGTGAAGTAACCACCAAAATGCCGTTTCACAATGCTACCGTCCCATTTTCCTAAAATACTAGACCACCTTACATGGACTATCTCCCAACGGTACATCTCAAACCTTTTCGTCCATCCGGGTAAAAGGACAAATGTCTCGAATCGGCGAAGTGGGTCGGTTTGTACTACAGTACATGATCTATCGCCGTGATTTTTGAAAAATCATTTTAGACTCGCAATATGTGGTTTCTTCAGATCCAATGCAAGTTCTAACGATGCCCGTCCCCTATCTTCATGCACACCGGTTCGACCATAGTTAGAAATTCAGATAATTCAAAACGGGCATAATAAATTCAAAAAAATCCGAACAATGAAAATCCTTCGCGTGGTGTCATATTATGTTACATAGTTGAAAGGAAAAATACCAGACTTGGTATATTGATCATGTTTGAAAAACCTTCACAAAATGACCTATCATGTTCGAGGTTTCATGGCTTTCGGTCCAAATGACCGATGTTATGTGCTGAATCACGGCATAGTTTGTGATGTTGTGCCCATATTATGCATGTGTGTGGACATTGGTATGGAGAACAATGTTGCAGGAGGAAGTTTTCCTTTTTGTCGGAAAAGCCCTTTTCTATTTTCCGAAAGCAAAAACGGGTCGTTTTGTGAAGTAACCACCAAAATGCCGTTTCACAATGCTACCGTCCCATTTTTCTAAAATACTAGACCACCTTACATGGACTATCTCCCAACCAGTACATCTCAAACCTTTTCGTCCATCCCGGGTAAAAAGGACAAATGTCTTGAATCGGTAGGAAGTGGGTCCGGTTTGTACTACGTACATGATCTATCGCCGTGATTTTTGAAAAATCATTTTAGACTCGCAATATGTGGTTTCTTCAGAGATCCAATGTAAGTTCTAATGATGCGTCCCTATCTTCATGCACACGGTTCGACCATAGTTAGAAATTCGGATAATTCAAAGCGGGCATAATAAATTCAAAAAATCCGAACAATGAAAATCCTTCGTGGTGTCATATTATGTTACATAGTTGAAAGGAAAAATACCAGACTTGGTATATTGATCATGTTTCGAAAAAACCTTCACAAAATGACCTATCATGTTCGAGGTTTCATGGCTTTCGGTCCAAATGAACGATGTTATGTGCTGAATCACGGCATAGTTTGTGATGTTGTGCCCATATTATGCATGTGTGTGGACATTGGTATGGAGAACAATGTTGCAGGAGGAAGTTTTCCTTTTTGTCGCACGGAAAAGTCCTTTTCCATTTTCCGAGCGCAAAAAACGGGTCGTTTTGTGAAGTAACCACCAAAATGCCGTTTCACAATGCTACCGTCCCATTTTCCTAAAATACTAGACCACCTTACATGGACTATCTCCCAACCGGTACATCTCAAACCTTTTCGTCCATCCGGGTAAAAGGACAAATGTCTCCGAATCGGTAGGAAGTGGGTCGGTTTGTACTACAGTACATGATCTATCGCCTGTGATTTTTGAAAAATCATTTTAGACTCGCAATATGTGGTTTCTTGAGATCCAATGCAAGTTCTAACGATGCCGTCCCTATCTTCATGCACACCGGTTCGACCATAGTTAGAAATTCAGATAATTCAAAACGGGCATAATAAATTCAGCAAATATCCGAACAATGAAAATCCTTCGCGTGGTGTCATATTATGTTACATAGTTGAAAGGAAAAATACCAGACTTGGTATATTGATCATGTTTCAAAAACCTTCACAAAATGACCTATCATGTTCGAGGTTTCATGGCTTTCGGTCCAAATGACCGATGTTATGTCTGAATCACGGCATAGTTTGTGATGTTGTGCCCATATTATGCATGTGTGTGGACATTGGTATGGAGAACAATGTTGTAGGAGGAAGTTTTCCTTTTTGTCGCACGGAAAAGCCCTTTTCCATTTTCGGCGCAAAAAAGCAGTCGTTTTGTGAAGTAACCACCAAAATGCCGTTTCACAATGCTACCGTCCCATTTTTCTAAAATACTAGACCACCTTACATGGACTATCTCCCAACCGGTACATCTCAAACCTTTTCGTCCATCCCGGGTAAAAAGGACAAATGTCTGCTGAATCGGTAGGAAGTGGGTCCGGTTTGTACTATAGGTACATGATCTATCGCCCGTGATTTTTTGAAAAAATCATTTTTAGACTCGCAATATGTGGTTTCTTCAGAGATCCAATGCAAGTTCTAACGATGCCCATCCCCTATCTTCATGCACACCGGTTCGACCATAGTTAGAAATTCAGATAATTCAAAACGGGCATAATAAATTCAAAAAAATCCGAACAATGAAAATCCTTCGCGTGGTGTCATATTATGTTACATAGTTGAAAGGAAAAATACCAGACTTGGTATATTGATCATGTTTCAAAAAAACCTTCACAAAATGACCTATCATGTTCGAGGTTTCATGGCTTTCGGTCCAAATGAACGATGTTATGTGCTGAATCACGGCATAGTTTGTGATGTTGTGCCCATATTATGCATGTGTGTGGACATTGGTATGGAGAACAATGTTGCAGGAGGAAGTTTTCCTTTTTGTCGCACGGAAAAGCCCTTTTCCATTTTCCGAGCGCAAAAAACGGGTCGTTTTGTGAAGTAACCACCAAAATGCCGTTTCACAATGCTACCGTCCCATTTTTCTAAAATACAAGACCACCTTACATGGACTATCTCCCAACCGGTACATCTCAAACCTTTTCGTCCATCCCGGGTAAAAAGGACAAATGTCTGCCGAATCGGTAGGAAGTGGGTCCGGTTTGTACTACAGGTACATGATCTATCGCCCGTGATTTTTTGAAAAAATCATTTTTAGACTCGCAATATGTGGTTTCTTCAGAGATCCAATGCAAGTTCTAACGATGCCCGTCCCCTATCTTCATGCACACCGGTTCGACCATAGTTAGAAATTCAGATAATTCAAAACGGGCATAATAAATTCAAAAAAAATCCGAACAATGAAAATCCTTCGCGTGGTGTCATATTATGTTACATAGTTGAAAGGAAAAATACCAGACTTGGTATATTGATCATGTTTCGAAAAAACCTTCACAAAATGACCTATCATGTTCGAGGTTTCATGGCTTTCGGTCCAAATGACCGATGTTATGTGCTGAATCACGGCATAGTTTGTGATGTTGTGCCCATATTATGCATGTGTGTGGACATTGGTATGGAGAACAATGTTGCAGGAGGAAGTTTTCCTTTTTGTCGCACGGAAAAGCCCTTTTTCATTTTCCGAGCGCAAAAAACGGGTCGTTTTGTGAAGTAACCACCAAAATGCCGTTTCACAATGCTACCGTCCCATTTTTCTAAAATACTAGACCACCTTACATGGACTATCTCCCAACCGGTACATCTCAAACCTTTTCGTCCATCCCGGGTAAAAAGGACAAATGTCTGCTGAATCGGTAGGAAGTGGGTCCGGTTTGTACTATAGGTACATGATCTATCGCCCGTGATTTTTTGAAAAAATCATTTTTAGACTCGCAATATGTGGTTTCTTTTAGAGATCCAATGCAAGTTCTAACGATGCCCATCCCCTATCTTCATGCACACCGGTTCGACCATAGTTAGAAATTCAGATAATTCAAAACGGGCATAATAAATTCAAAAAAAATCCGAACAATGAAAATCCTTCGCGTGGTGTCATATTATGTTACATAGTTGAAAGGAAAAATACCAGACTTGGTATATTGATCATGTTTCAAAAAAACCTTCACAAAATGACCTATCATGTTCGAGGTTTCATGGCTTTCGGTCCAAATGAACGATGTTATGTGCTGAATCACGGCATAGTTTGTGATGTTGTGCCCATATTATGCATGTGTGTGGACATTGGTATGGAGAACAATGTTGCAGGAGGAAGTTTTCCTTTTTGTCGCACGGAAAAGCCCTTTTCCATTTTCCGAAGCAAAAACGGGTCGTTTGTGAAGTAACCACCAAAATGCCGTTTCACAATGCTACCGTCCCATTTTTCTAAAATACAAGACCACCTTACATGGACTATCTCCCAACCGTACATCTCAAACCTTTTCGTCCATCCGGGTAAAAGGACAAATGTCTCCGAATCGGTAGGAAGTGGGTCCGGTTTGTACTACAGTACATGATATATCGCCTGATTTTTGAAAAATCATTTTAGACTCGCAATATGTGGTTTCTTCAGAGATCCAATGCAAGTTCTAACGATGCCCGTCCCTATCTTCATGCACACCGTTTACCATAGTTAGAAATTCAGATAATTCAAAACGGGCATAATAAATTCAAAAAAAATCCGAACAATGAAAATCCTTCGCGTGGTGTCATATTATGTTACATAGTTGAAAGGAAAAATACCATACTTGGTATATTGATCATGTTTCGAAAAAACCTTCACAAAATGACCTATCATGTTCGAGGTTTCATGGCTTTCGGTCCAAATGACCGATGTTATGTGCTGAATCACGGCATAGTTTGTGATGTTGTGCCCATATTATGCATGTGTGTGGACATTGGTATGGAGAACAATGTTGCAGGAGGAAGTTTTCCTTTTTGTCGCACGAAAAAAGCCCTTTTCCATTTTCCGAGCGCAAAAATGGGTCGTTTTGTGAAGTAACCACCAAAATGCCGTTTCACAATGCTACCGTCCCATTTTCCTAAAATACTAGACCACCTTACATGGACTATCTCCCAACCGGTACATCTCAAACCTTTTCGTCCATCCCGGGTAAAAAGGACAAATGTCTGCCGAATCGGCAGGAAGTGGGTTCGGTTTGTACTACAGGTACATGATCTATCGCCCGTGATTTTTTGAAAAAATCATTTTTAGACTCGCAATATGTGGTTTCTTCAGAGATCCAATGCAAGTTCTAACGATGCGCCCCTATCTTCATGCACACCGGTTCGACCATAGTTAGAAATTCGGATAATTCAAAATGGGCATAATAAATTCAAAAAAATCCGAACAATGAAAATCCTTCGTGGTGTCATATTATGTTATATAGTTGAAAGAAAAATACCGACTTGGTATATTGATCATGTTTCAAAAACCTTCACAAAATGACCTATCATGTTCGAGGTTTCATGGCTTTCGTCCAAATGACCGATGTTATATGTCTTTGAATCACATAGTTTGTGATGTTGTGCCCATATTATGCATGTGTGTGGACATTGGTATGGAGAACAATGTTGCAGGGAAGTTTTCCTTTTGTCGCACGGAAAAGCCCTTTTCCATTTTCCGAGCGCAATAAACGGTCGTTTGTGAAGTAACCACCAAAATGCCGTTTCCGAGCGCAATAAACGGGTCGTTTTGTGAAGTAACCACCATAATTAATTGTAAATGGTTCATATTTTAAATGGATACATTAATTATTTTTTAAAACAGAAAATGTTTTTGAATTACTTATTTAAATCCAAACACTTTTTATGTTTAAATTTTTTCTTAATTCCAAATTAATATTCAAAAATATAAGTTAATTCATTTTAAAAGGTTACATTAATTATTTTTTAAAAATAGAATTTGTTTTTGAATTATTTATTCAAATCCATACACTTCTTATGTTTAAAGTTTTTCTAAATTCCAAATTGATATTAAAAAAATATAAGTTAATTCATTTTTAATTGTAAATGGTTCATATTTTAAATGGTTACATTAATTATTTTTTAAAACAGAATATGTTTTTGAATTATTTATTTAAATCCAAACACTTCTTATGTTTAAAGTTTTTCTAAATTCCAAATTGATATTAAAAAAATAGAAGTTAATTCATTTTTAATTGTAAATGGTTCATATTTTAAATGGTTACATTAATTATTTTTTAAAACAGAAAATGTTTTTGAATTATTTATTTAAATCCAAACACTTTTTATGTTTAAATTTTTTCTAAATTCCAAATTAATATTCAAAAATATAAGTTAATTCATTTTAAAAGGTTACATTAATTATTTTTTAAAAATAGAATATGTTTTTGAATTATTTATTCAAATCCATACACTTCTTATGTTTAAAGTTTTTCTAAATTCCCAATTGATATTAAAAAAATATAAGTTAATTAATTTTTAATTGTAAATGGTTCATATTTTAAATGGTTACATTAATTATTTTTTAAAACAGAAAATGTTTTTGAATTATTTATTCAAATCCAAACACTTCTTATGTTTAAAGTTTTTCTAAATTCCAAATTAATTATCATTTAAAAACAATACAAATTTAAACCCCAAAATAAAAAATAAGGCGGAACAGAGAGAAAATACGAAAAATTTGAAATCGGGAATATGTCCGGTTGGAGCCACCAACCGACTAAAGACCTCGCATGCCAACGCTTGTCTGAAAATATTGGAGTATAGGTCCGGTTGGTGGCTCCAATCGACGATGTTCTTTAGTCCCGGTTGGAGCCAACCGACTAAAGGTCCCTACTAGTTAACCATGCCCTTCTCCTTCTTCCCTTCCTCTTTCTCACTCACCCGCAGAGATCGGCATGAGGACAATCGCCGGACGCCGTCAGTTGCCCAACCGCCACGCCATTGCCGGCCTCCACGCTACCTCATTGTGCTTATCCTCTCGCCGAAGGAATCGGCCTTGACCGAATCGACCGTCTTCCCCATCACCGACGAGCTCCGCCTTGCCATCACCGTTCTCGCCGATCTCCCTCGTCGCCAAGGCTACACAGCGTCGAGGTGAGCTTGTGACTCTCTGGGACCCCTTCTTTCCTCCCTAGCGCTCTTCTTCTCTCGCGCCGCCATCCGCCGCCGCTGCATGTCGTCGCGTGCCCTATTCCGGTGACCAAATCCGGGCGGTGCCCTACTAGTTAGGTTCGCCTCGACGCCCACTTTCGAACAAACCCACGCACGCCCCCTCCCGAGCCCTCTAGCAACGTCGCCACCGCACACGGTGCTCACCGCGATGTGATCGTCGGGTGGGGCCTGCTTGCTGCGTGGAGGCTGAGTTGGCACTAGGGCCCATCTGTCGATCTCAGGGGTCGCCGGTGTAAAAACTATTTGCCTTTTTTTTAATTCCGAAAATGATTTAATATTGTAAAATCAATAACTTATTGTTTATAAGTCGAAAAATACAAATAATATATCAAATTGTTCAAAAATGAAACCTATCTATTTAACATATAATCATGCATTGTTAAACAACTTAAATGACAAGTATAATTAGAAGAAAAATGCACCCTCTCATATGTTCCGGAGTTTCTCCGAGTTAGGGTTTTCACCCTCTAACCCCGATTAAATCATCGAGCATGTCTTAGGGTTACATTCCAATGCAAATTAACTTGTCATATCATCATACTTGCTTGAGCATTGCATCGATGCCATGTGTTGATTGTTTCCTTCTTTTCGATGTTTCGATTATTAGGTTTATTATTAGTTAGGTATTATTAGGTTTATTAATTACTTTGGTATTATTGGTCTTCGCCCCACCGGTCACCACCGTGGGTAGCCCTGCACCGATTCACATTGTCAAGCTACTTAGGTGCATGTGGGTTCGACGATATGCCTATCTACTACGGTTTCCTTTCTTCATTTTTATTATTGTGTATGTATATATTAGGGTTTCTCGAATTAGGGTTTATATCTCTCAACACCGTACATAACTTTCTCCTTTAGCCGCTTTGACTTATTCGTTTTTCCACCTATGCGTAAAATATGGAACCACACGAGACGAAGAAAAGGAAGAGTTGATCCAAGGTGTGATCCGTGGGGAAGATAATTTAGACGTATCAACGTTTACGAACAACTCGGTGAGGGTGATCCTCTTTACCGGAGTAGACAACTTGTTTGAGGTTGAAGGTGTTGCCTTCGAGGGAGAAGGCGATGCCTTGTGTAATCGAGAAGACGCTCCGGCAAGGTGCATGTAATATAAATCAATTCATTAATTAATCATCTGCTATCTATATAGAAATAGTAATGGCGATCTTTCTTCTTTTAGCCCTTCGGATCAAGGAATCTACTAAAAGAGCGACGAGGCCCAACCAAAAGTTGGAAGACCATGAGAGGTTCAGATCGAAGATGTCGCCAGACGGCAGACCGACAGTTGTCGCAACCAAATTTGTGGCACAATGCGGAGTAATCGTTAGGGACTTAATCCCGATCACCATTAGAAATTGGAATAGGCCTGCTAATGCGGATGAAGAGGGAACATGTTTATTTGTCCCTAACCACACTAAAGATTTACTGTGGAAGAGGCTCATGGTTAATTTCAAACTACCGAAGATAGAGCTGGATCCAAATGCGGAGGATCCAGTTGAGGACGCCTTACAACATGGGAGAGCCATGGAGGCTAAGGTCGACGAGTGGGCTTTGAAGAAGATGGCCCAGTGTTTCACCAACTGGAAGAAAAGATTGCACCTTGACTATGTCGTGAAAAGAAGACTCCCGATTTCAAGAATATTCGGTTTGAGAAGATAAACCATTCTGGGATGAGTTTGTGGAATACAAGAAATCAGAAAAAGCTAAGAAAATGTCTCAAAGCTGAATAAGAATCTTGCTAACAAGAAGTATCACCATACTATGGGGCAAGGTGGCTCTGAGCTGGCATTCCTAAGTGGGAGAAACTTGAGCAGGAACTGCGTGATAAAAATATCACCCCAGAGACAGACGATTGGGTAGAACGTGCAAGGAATTGGTTTTACGGGCATGGGGGCACGTTGAACTCGGAAGGGAGGTGTATATATACCATACGACATAAAGAAGACCCCTTGCCAATCGAGAGGATGAGAAAAGCAGTAAAGGCTGTTAAAGATGGGGACTTCATTCCCGATAGAGAGAATGATGAGCTCACACTTGCCCTTGGAAATAAGGAACATGATGGACGAACACGAGGCACAATAGGCTCCCAATCGTGGAGGACTGGGTTTCCCGAAGAGAGGAAGAAATATCCTGATAGAAGCCGTCAGAGGAGTAAGGATAGGGCGGTAGTTGAAGCAGAAAGTCAGAAAGAGCGAATGCGTTTAATTGAAGAACGATTAAAGCAACAACAAGATGAAATTAACTCACTTAAAGAGCAAAGTACTACCGGCGCCCCATCTCAGCAGCACACTGCTTTCGATGCTACCGGCCTATCGAATAATCGAAAAAGCAGTGTGGCTTCCACCGAGGTCCCGGGTGATGACAATGGCGATGCCGATGATGCACCGACGATGGCTCCTGTTGGCTACCCAGTGGATGATATCACAGAGATGACACACTGCGAGCTACATGTCAAAGTTGTGAACATATCAATGAAGGTGGCGGTCGGCTATGCCTTACCAATTGGACCCACACCAACTTACCACAGTCGTCCAGTTCCAGAGGGCTACGCTGTTGTCGGCGTGGATGAAATTATGCCCACCTTTGAGGTTTTCGATCTTCACTACCCTGCTGGTGAAGGGGATGTGACTGTGCTGGGTTACACAAAAACGTCACCATTCTATGGCCGAAGGATTGTATCGTGCTTCGAAATCACACGCCAAGGCCATATTCGTCGCCGCCTCACCCGTCTCCAGCGAGGTCGTCGCCGCCGCGGAAGCCGTCTTCGTCGCCTCACCCGGCTCCGTCGCCTCACCAATCTCCGGTGCAGCCATCGCCGTGGGAGCCATCGCTGGCGCCTCAGGATAAAAAGAGTAAGCGTCTGCATCGCTCATCGTGGCGATCGCCGAACGTAAACAAGAGCCTCTTCCAAAAGTACCAACGGTTCCTCCCAAGAGAGCTTATGATCTTGAAGAGGAGATCGGCGATCGTTGATGCGAAACGACAATGTTTTCGCTAAGCCGAGGCGGCCGAAAGAGCGAGTTCCCCAACACCAAAGAAGAAAAAGCCAAAGTGTTGAAAATGCTAAAGACTCTTCATCAACCCGAGCCAAAGCTGTCATCGGACTATGAGCGTTCTATTCTCAAGTCACATGCAGCACAAAAAGCCTCAAGAGCGACTGATGCAAGCGGAAATCTGTTGCCCAGCTCGGAGAACAAGCAAAATGACTTGCGCCCCTCTCAAGGTGATTTCTCAAACCAGTGGGTCGAGCAAATATGGGGAATAAGCGGTATGATCCGTAGGTAGTTGCACTGGAGAAGCTGCCGCTGCTCAAGGTATGAGTATTGCCCAGTACTTATCCCAGTTAGAGTTCTTCCCCGTGAGTGAAGTAGCATACCAATACCAGTACGGAAAACCTCTCGTCAAACCTGAGGAAGTAAACAATCTTCCAACAAAAATGCGAAGATTGCATAACTGGTACATGCATGACACAAGGGCCGGGGCTAACTGGATAGTGCTGAGGGTTACAAAAAAGCATCATGGGAAAGAAAACGATGACATGATATCCATTGAATTTGATGAACTATTTCAATTATTCAATCAAGACGCCTTGGACAAATCTCTCATGAGTGCCTATTGTCTATAAGTACTAATTCTGTAATTAATTTAGTCTCCATATATAATATTTTGTTTATTGCATGTATATAATCATACTTTAATATGCAGAATGAAGATTCTCGAATGCAGCAGAGGACAAATCTATGACATTGGCTTCATTGACCCATATTGGGTTCATGAAGCTAATCTCAAAATAAGCCCCCAGGATACGGAGGATAATATAGTACACGCGTTAAGGTTTCAAGAAACCAAAAGGGAAATACTATTTCCTTACAACTTCTAGTGGGTGTTATTGTCTTGTATACACTTTATATTTCGCTTACTCGATGTTAAGTATATAATTGATTAGTTTTGCATTCGCAGGTACCACTATATTCTGTTAATCATTCAACTTGACAAAGGGCGTGTACTAGTCATGGACTCGAAACATAAACCCCTTGAGACGTGGAAGGACATGCAGATACTTCTCCAGCGGTAATTCTAATCATTACGACACTATATCGGCAACGTTCGTGAATTTTATGATATCAAGTACTTAATAACTTATTTTATTCGTTTTCGCCGGTAGCGCTTGGAAACAGTTCACCAAGAAGGCTAGGGGTGTTTGGAAAGAGGAGCTTACATTTCAACCACTAGATGTAAGCACCACTAGCTATATCCGCGCATCTCTTTGATTCTAGTTTTGATATAGTTACTATCATGCTTGATTATTATTTTGATTGAACTCGTTGTCGTAAAGTGCCCGACGAGGACCGTGTAACAATCTATGTGGATACTATGTATGCAAGTTCATCCGCAGACGTGCGATGAGAAGGGCAGGAATTTAGAGCAACTCCACGTATGTAAACAATTTCTATAGTTTTTAATTACAATCAAATTGTGTTTAGTTTCATATTCATAGGTGACTCCTTTTTAAATCGGATCGAGCGTCTGGGACGGTCTTCGCCAAAGGATCGCATACGAGCAATACAGGAGAAATTGGCGGATTCTTGGATGCGAAGTACTAAACACACAAGGGAATACTACTCGGTGTATAGACAATAGGAATTGTAAAATAGCAACTTTCAAGAAATTGGCGGTAGCATCGAATAGCAACTTTTGTATGTAGTGCATGAACTCGATCCGTATTGAATGTAATGTTGTCATGACGATCTTGTGTAATATAAGGTTCCTTCATTGATAAGTGCAAAACACTAAATAAACAATAAAACAACCTAAATGAATTTTCTGCGTGGCACAAAAGTGGCGAAAATCTGCCGCGGCAACAAAATGTGCCAAAATGAATTCTCTGCCAGCAGAGAATGGGCAAATCTACTGCCACAAGAAGGTTATTAGTCCGGTTCGTGTTACGAACCGACTAATCTCCACCCTCGCGCCCGATGCCGCCACGTGTGCCCCCATTTGTCCCGGTTGGTGGGGCAACCGGGACTAATGGTTGGAGCTTTAGTCCCGATGCCCCCGTCCCGGTTGGGCAACCGGGACTAATGGCCCTTACCAACCGGGACGCATGGGGCGTTTTCTACCAGTGTGATATGACCCAAATCTTGCAATTTTTGGTTATATGGCTCTTTTCATGAGCTATTGCCCACCGTTTTATGCTTCCAAGGCGATTTACAGCACCATAAAACCAGATGCATTTTTGAGAGTTATGACCAAAAAATCGTCGCTTTCGTGTTTTATGGTCGTTTTTATGAGCTATTCCCCATAGTTTTATGGTTCTAGGGCGATTTAAAGCGACCTTAGGACCTAACACATGTTTGAGAGTTATGACCAAAAACTCGCCGGTTTCTTGTTTTACGGTCGTTTTCATGAGTTATTGCCCACATTTTTTGGGTTCCAGGCGGATTTGCAAGGCACGTATGACGCGTTACATGTTTGAGAGACATGACTAAAAACTCATAGTTTTCGGTTTGAGAGATATGACCCAAAACTCGTAGTTTTCGCGTTTTAAGGTTGTTTTCATGAGCCCACGGTTTTTTTGGTTCTAGGGCTATTTACAACAACCTTAAGACCTGGTACATGTTTGAGAGTTATGACCAAAAACTCGTTAATTTCATGTTTTATGGTTATTTTCATGAGTTATTGCCCATAGTTTTGGGTTCCAGACGGATTTCCATGCCTCATAAGACCCCTTACATGTTTGAGGTATATAACCAGAAACTCGTCCTATTCTCATTTTATGGTCGTTTTCTGAGCTATTGCCTACATTTTTGGGGTTCCAGGGCGATATAAAATGACCTTAAGACCCGATACATGTTTGAGAGATATGACCAAAAACTCTTCGTTTTCGTTTTTTTGCCCATTTTCATGAGTTATTGCCCATAGTTTTTGGGTCCAGGAAGATTTACAAGGCAGCGAAGACCCGTTATATGTTCGAGAGATATGACTAAGAACTCGTAGTTTTCCAGTTGATGGCGCTTTCATGAGGTATTCCCACTTTTTTGGGGTTCCATGCCGATTTACAACGATCTAAAACCCGATACATGTTTGAGAGATATGACCCAAATCACGCAGTTTTCGCGTTATATGGCTCTTTTCATGAGCTATTGCCCACCTTTTTATGGTTCCAGGGCGATTTATAACACCATCAAACCAGATACATGTTTGAGAGATATGACCAAAAACTCGTCGCTTTCGTGTTTTATGGTTGTTTTTATGAGCTATTACCCATAGTTTTATGGTTCCAGGGCGATTTAAAGCGACCTTAGGACACAACACATGTTTGAGAGTTATGACCAAAAACTCGCCAGTTTCGTGTTTTATGGCCGTTTTCATGAGTTATTGCGCACGTTTTTTGGGTTCCAAGCGGATTTGCAAGGCTTGTATGGCGCGTTACATGACTAAAAAGTCATAGTTTTCTGTTTGAGAGATGTGACCCAAAACTCGTAGTTTTCGTGTTTTAAGGTTGTTTCAATGAGCTATTGCCCACAATTTTTTTGGTTCTAGGGCTATTTACAACAACCTTAAGACCTGGTACATGTTTGAGAGTTAGGACCAAAAACTCGTCAATTTCCTGTTTTATGGCTATTTTCATGAGTTATTGCCCATAGTTTTGGGTTCTAGACGGATTTCCATGCTTCATAAGACCCCTTACATGTTTGAGAGATATGACCAGAAACTCGTCCTATTCTCATTTTATGGTCGTTTTCTGAGCTATTGCCTACATTTTTGGGGTTCCAGGGCGATACAAATTGACCTTAAGACCCGATACATGTTTGAGAGATATGACAAAAAACTCTTCGTTTTCGTGTTTTTTGCCCATTTTCATGAGTTATTGCCCATAGTTTTTGGGTCCAGGAAGATTTACAAGGCATCGAAGACCCGTTATATGTTCGAGATATATGACTAAGAACTCGTAGTTTTCGCGTTTATGGCGCTTTCATGAGCTATTCCCACTTTTTTGGGGTTCCATGCCGATTTACAACGATCTAAAACCCGATACATGTTTGAGAGATATGACCCAAATCACCCAGTTTTCGCGTTATATGGCTCTTTTCATGAGCTATTGCCCACCTTTTTATGGTTCCAGGGCGATTTACAACACCATAAAACCATATACATGTTTGAGAGTTATGACCAAAAACTCGTCGCTTTCGTGTTTTATGGTCGTTTTTATGAGCTATTACCCATAGTTTTGTGGTTCCAGGGCGATTTATAGCGACCTTAGGACCCAACACATGTTTGAGAGTTATGACCAAAAACTCGCCAGTTTCGTGTTTTATGGTCGTTTTCTGAGCTATTGCCTACATTTTTGGGGTTCCAGGGCGATATAAAATGACCTTAAGACCCGATACATGTTTGAGAGATATGACCAAAAACTCTTCGTTTTCGTTTTTTTGCCCATTTTCATGAGTAATTGCCCATAGTTTTTGGGTCCAGGAAGATTTACAAGGCAGCGAAGACCCGTTATATGTTCGAGAGATATGACTAAGAACTCGTAGTTTTCCAGTTGATGGCGCTTTCATGAGGTATTCCCACTTTTTTGGGGTTCCATGCCGATTTACAACGATCTAAAACCCGATACATGTTTGAGAGATATGACCCAAATCACGCAGTTTTCGCGTTATATGGCTCTTTTCATGAGCTATTGCCCACCTTTTATGGTTCGAGCGATTTATAACACCATCAAACCAGATACATGTTTGAGAGATATGACCAAAAACTCGCCGCTTCGTGTTTTATGGTTGTTTTATGAGCTATTACCCATAGTTTTATGGTTCCGTAGGCGATTTAAAGCGACCTTAGGACACAACATGTTTGAGAGTTATGACCAAAAACTCGCCTTTTTCGGTTTTATGGCCGTTTTCATGAGTTATTGCGCACGTTTTTTGGGTTCCAAGCGGATTTGCAAGGCTTGTATGGCGCGTTACATGACTAAAAAGTCATAGTTTTCTGTTTGAGAGATGTGACCCAAAACTCGTAGTTTTCGTGTTTTAAGATTGTTTCAATGAGCTATTGCCCACAATTTTTTTGGTTCTAGGGCTATTTACAACAACCTTAAGACCTGGTACATGTTTGAGAGTTAGGACCAAAAACTCGTCAATTTCCTGTTTTATGGCTATTTTCATGAGTTATTGCCCATAGTTTTGGGTTCCAGACGGATTTCCATGCTTCATAAGACCCCTTACATGTTTGAGAGATATGACCAGAAACTCGTCCTATTCTCATTTTATGGTCGTTTTCTGAGCTATTGCCTACATTTTTGGGGCTCCAGGGCGATATAAATTGACCTTAAGACCCGATACATGTTTGAGAGATATGACCAAAAACTCTTCGTTTTCGTGTTTTTTGCCCATTTTCATGAGTTATTGCCCATAGTTTTTGGGTCCAGGAAGATTTACAAGGCATCGAAGACCCGTTATATGTTCGAGATATATGACTAAGAACTCGTAGTTTTCGCGTTTATGGCGCTTTCATGAGCTATTCCCAATTTTTTGGGGTTCCATGCCGATTTACAACGATCTAAAACCCGATACATGTTTGAGAGATATGACCCAAATCACCCAGTTTTCGCGTTATATGGCTCTTTTCATGAGCTATTGCCCACCTTTTTATGGTTCCAGGGCGATTTACAACACCATAAAACCATATACATGTTTGAGAGTTAAGACCAAAAACTCGTCGCTTTCGTGTTTTATGGTCGTTTTTATGAGCTATTACCCATAGTTTTGTGGTTCCAGGGCGATTTATAGCGACCTTAGGACCCAACACATGTTTGAGAGTTATGACCAAAAACTCGCCAGTTTCGTGTTTTATGGTCGTTTTCATGAGTTATTGCGCACGTTTTTTGGGTTCCAGGCGGATTTGCAAGGCTTGTATGACGCGTTACATGTTTGAGAGACATGACTAAAAAGTCATAGTTTTCGGTTTGAGAGATATGACCCAAAACTCGTAGTTTTCGTGTTTTAAGGTTGTTTCAATGAGCTATTGCCCACAATTTTTTTGGTTCTACGGCTATTTACAACAACCTTAAGACCTGGTAGATGTTTGAGAGTTATGACCAAAAACTCGTCAATGTTTTATGGCTATTTTCATGACTTATTGCCCATAGTTTTGGGTTCCAGACGGATTTCCATGCCTCATAAAACCCCTTACATGTTTGAGATATATGAACATAAATTCATCCTATTCTCATTTTATGGTCGTTTTCTGAGTTATTACCAACATTTTTGCGGTTCCAGGGCGATATAAAATGACCTTAAGACCCGATACATGTTTGAGAGATATGACCAAAAACTCTTCGTTTTCGTGTTTTTTGCCCATTTTCATGAGTTATTGCCCATAGTTTTTTGGTCCAGGCAGATTTACAAGGCATCTAAGACCCGTTATATGTTTGAGAGATATGACTAAGAACTCGTAGTTTTCGCGTTTATGGCGCTTTCATGAGCTATTCCCACTTTTTTCGGGTTCCAGCCCGATTTACAACGATCTAAAACCCGATACATGTTTGAGTGATATGACCCAAATCTTGCAATTTTTGGTTATATGGCTCTTTTCATGAGCTATTGCCCACCGTTTTATGGTTCCAAGGCGATTTACAGCACCATAAAACCAGATGCATTTTTGAGAGTTATGACCAAAAAATCGTCGCTTTCGTGTTTTATGGTCGTTTTTATGAGCTATTCCCCATAGTTTTATGGTTCTAGGGCGATTTAAAGCGACCTTAGGACCTAACACATGTTTGAGAGTTATGACCAAAAACTCGCCGGTTTCTTGTTTTACAGTCGTTTTCATGAGTTATTGCCCACATTTTTTGGGTTCCAGGCGGATTTGCAAGGCACGTATGACGCGTTACATGTTTGAGAGACATGACTAAAAACTCATAGTTTTCGGTTTGAGAGATATGACCCAAAACTCGTAGTTTTCGCGTTTTAAGGTTGTTTTCATGAGCCCACGGTTTTTTTGGTTCTAGGGCTATTTACAACAACCTTAAGACCTGGTACATGTTTGAGAGTTATGACCAAAAACTCGTTAATTTCATGTTTTATGGTTATTTTCATGAGTTATTGCCCATAGTTTTGGGTTCCAGACGGATTTCCATGCCTCATAAGACCCCTTACATGTTTGAGGTATATAACCAGAAACTCGTCCTATTCTCATTTTATGGTCGTTTTCTGAGCTATTGCCTACATTTTTAGGGTTCCAGGGCGATATAAAATGACCTTAAGACCCGATACATGTTTGAGAGATATGACCAAAAACTCTTCGTTTTCGTGTTTTTTGCCCATTTTCATGAGTTATTGCCCATAGTTTTTGGGTCCAGGAAGATTTACAAGGCAGCGAAGACCCGTTATATGTTCGAGAGATATGACCAAGAACTCGTAGTTTTCCAGTTGATGGCGCTTTCATGAGGTATTCCCACTTTTTTGGGGTTCCATGCCGATTTTCAACGATCTAAAACCCGATACATGTTTGAGAGATATGACCCAAATCACGCAGTTTTCGCGTTATATGGCTCTTTTCATGAGCTATTGCCCACCTTTTTATGGTTCCAGGGCGATTTATAGCACCATAAAACCAGATACATGTTTGAGAGATATGACCAAAAACTCGTCGCTTTCGTGTTTTATGGTCGTTTTTATGAGCTATTACCCATAGTTTTATGGTTCCAGGGCGATTTAAAGCGACCTTAGGACCCAACACATGTTTGAGAGTTATGACCAAAAACTCGCCAGTTTCGTGTTTTATGGCCGTTTTCATGAGTTATTGCGCACGTTTTTTGGGTTCCAAGCGGATTTGCAAGGCTTGTATGGCGCGTTACATGACTAAAAAGTCATTGTTTTCTGTTTGAGAGATGTGACCCAAAACTCGTAGTTTTCGTGTTTTAAGGTTTTCAATGAGCTATTGCCCACAATTTTTTTGGTTCTAGGGCTATTTACAACAACCTTAAGACCTGGTACATGTTTGAGAGTTATGACCAAAAACTCGTCAATTTCATGTTTTATTGTTATTTTCATGAGTTATTGCCCATAGTTTTGGGTTCCAGACGGATTTCCATGCCTCATAAGACCCCTTACATGTTTGAGGTATATGACCAGAAACTCGTCCTATTCTCATTTTATGGTCGTTTTCTGAGCTATTGCCTACATTTTGGGGATTCCAGGGCGATATAAAATGACCTTAAGACCCGATACATGTTTGAGAGATATGACCAAAAACTCTTCGTTTTCGTGTTTTTTGCCCATTTTCATGAGTTATTGCCCATAGTTTTTGGGTCCAGGAAGATTTACAAGGTATCTAAGACCCGTTATATGTTGGAGAGATATGACTAAGAACTCGTAGTTTTCGCGTTTATGGAGCTTTCATGAGCTATTCCCACTTTTTTGGGGTTCCATGCCGATTTACAACGATCTAAAACCCGATACATGTTTGAGAGATATGACCCAAATCACGCAGTTTTCGCGTTATATGGCTCTTTTCATGAGCTATTTCCCACCTTTTATGGTTCCGAGCGATTTACAACACCATAAAACCATATACATGTTTGAGAGTTATGACCAAAAACTCGCCAGTTTCGTGTTTTATGGTCGTTTTTATGAGCTATTACCCATAGTTTTGTGGTTCCAGGGCGATTTAAAGCGACCTTAGGACCTAACACATGTTTGAGAGTTATGACCAAAAACTCGCCGGTTTCTTGTTTTACGGTCGTTTTCATGAGTTATTGCCCATTTTTGGGTTCCAAAGGATTTGCAAGGCACGTATGACACTTTACATGTTTGAGAGACATGACTAAAACTCATAGTTTTGGTTTGAGAGATATGACCCAAAACTCGTAGTTTTCGCGCTTTTAAGGTTGTTTTCATGAGCCCACGGTTTTTGGTTCTAGGGCTATTTACAACAACCTTAAGACCTGTACATGTTTGAGAGTTATGACCAAAAACGTTTATCAATTTCATGTTTTATGGTTATTTTCATGAGTTATTGCCCATAGTTTTGGGTTCCAGACGGATTTCCATGCCTCATAAGACCCCTTACATGTTTGAGGTATATAACCAGAAACTCGTCCTATTCTCATTTTATGGTCGTTTTCTGAGCTATTGCCTACATTTTTAGGTATGACCAAAAAATTTCTGAGCTATTACCAGATACATGTTTGAGAGATATGACCAAAAACTCGTCGCTTTCGTGTTTTATGGTTGTTTTTATGAGCTATTACCCATAGTTTTATGGTTCCAGGGCGATTTAAAGCGACCTTAGGACCCAACACATGTTTGAGAGTTATGACCAAAAACTCGCCAGTTTCGTGTTTTATGGCCGTTTTCATGAGTTATTGCGCACGTTTTTTGGGTTCCAAGCGGATTTGCAAGGCTTGTATGGCGTTACATGACTAAAAGTCATAGTTTTGTTTGAGAGATGTGACCCAAAACTCGTAGTGTTTTAAGATTGTTTCAATGAGCTATTGCCCACAATTTTTTTGGTTCTAGGGCTATTTACAACAACCTTAAGACCTGGTACATGTTTGAGAGTTAGGACCAAAAACTCGTCAATTTCCTGTTTTATGGCTATTTTCATGAGTTATTGCCCATAGTTTTGGGTTCTAGACGGATTTCCATGCTTCATAAGACCCCTTACATGTTTGAGAGATATGACCAGAAACTCGTCCTATTCTCATTTTATGGTCGTTTTCTGAGCTATTGCCTACATTTTTGGGGTTCCAGGGCGATACAAATTGACCTTAAGACCCGATACATGTTTGAGAGATATGACAAAAAACTCTTCGTTTTCGTGTTTTTTGCCCATTTTCATGAGTTATTGCCCATAGTTTTTGGGTCCAGGAAGATTTACAAGGCATCGAAGACCCGTTATATGTTCGAGATATGACTAAGAACTCGTAGTTTTCGCGCTTTCATGAGCTATTCCCACTTTTTGGGGTTCCATGCCGATTACAACGATCTAAAACCCGATACATGTTTGAGAGATATGACCCAAATCGTAGTTTTCGCGTTATATGGCTCTTTTCATGAGCTATTGCCACCTTTTTTGGTTCTAGGCTATTTACAACACCATAAAACCATATACATGTTTGAGAGTTATGACCAAAAACTCGTCAATTTCATGTTTTATGGTTATTTTTATGAGTTATTACCCATAGTTTTGGGTTCCAGACATTTCCATGCCTCATAAGACCCCTTACATGTTTGAGGTATATGACCAGAAACTCGTCCTATTCTCATTTTATGGTCGTTTTCTGAGCTATTGCCTACATTTTTGGGGTTCCAGGGCGATATAAAATGACCTTAAGACCCGATACATGTTTGAGAGATATGACCAAAACTCTTCGTTTCGTTTTTTGCCCATTTTCATGAGTTATTGCCCATAGTTTTTGGGTCCAGGAAGATTTACAAGGCATCGAAGACCCGTTATATGTTCGAGAGATATGACTAAGAACTCGTAGTTTTCGCGTTGATGGCGCTTTCATGAGCTGTTCCCACTTTTTTGGGGTTCCATGGCGATTTAAAACGATCTAAAACCCGATACATGTTTGAGAGATATGACCCAAATCACGCAGTTTTCGCGTTATATGGCTCTTTTCATGAGCTATTGCCCACCTTTTTATGGTTCCGTATGATTTACACCATAAAACCAGATACATGTTTGAGAGATATGACCAAAAACTGCCGCTTCGTGTTTTATGGTTGTTTTATGAGCTATTACCCATAGTTTTATGGTTCCGAGGCGATTTAAAGCGACCTTAGGACCCAACACATGTTTGAGAGTTATGACCAAAACTTCGCGGTTTCGTGTTTTATGGCCGTTTTCATGAGTTATTGCCCACGCTTTTTGGGTTCCAAGCGGATTTGCAAGGCTTGTATGTTTGAGAGACATGATTAAAAAGTCATAGTTTTATGTTTGAGAGATATGACCCAAACTCGTAGTTTTCGTGTTTTAAGGTTGTTTCAATGAGCTATTGCCCACAAATTTTTTTGGTTCTAGGGCTATTTACAACAACCTTAAGACCTGGTACATGTTTGAGAGTTATGACCAAAAACTCGTCAATTTCATGTTTTATGGCTATTTTCATGACTTATTGCCCATAGTTTTGGGTTCCAGACGGATTTCCATGCCTCATAAGACCCCTTACATGTCTGAGGTATATGACCAGAAACTCGTCCTATTCTCATTTTATGGTCGTTTTCTGAGCTATTGCCTACATTTTTGGGGTTCTGTATATAAAATGACCTTAAGACCCGATACATGTTTGAGAGATATGACCAAAAACTCTTCGTTTTCGTGTTTTTTGCCCATTTTCATGAGTTATTGCCCATAGTTTTTGGGTCCAGGAAGATTTACAAGGCATCGAAGACCCGTTATATGTTCGAGAGATATGACTAAGAACTCGTAGTTTTCGCGTTTATGGCGCTTTCATGAGCTATTCCCACTTTTTCGGGGTTCCATGCCGATTTACAACGATCTAAAACCCGATACATGTTTGAGAGATATGACCCAAATCACGCAGTTTTCGTGCTATATGGCTCTTTTCATGAGCTATTGCCCACCTTTTTATGGTTCCAGGGCGATTTACAACACCATAAAACCATATACATGTTTGAGAGTTATGACCAAAAACTCGTCGCTTTCGTGTTTTATGGTCGTTTTTATGAGCTATTACCCATAGTTTTGTGGTTCCAGGGCGATTTATAGCGACCTTAGGACCCAACACATGTTTGAGAGTTATGACCAAAAACTCGCCAGCTTTATGTTCGTTTCATGAGTTATTGCGCACGTTTTTTGGGTTCCAGGCGGATTTGCAAGGCTTGTATGACGCGTTACATGTTTGAGAGACATGACTAAAAAGTCATAGTTTTCGGTTTGAGAGATATGACCCAAAACTCGTAGTTTTCGTGTTTTAAGGTTGTTTCAATGAGCTATTGCCCACAATTTTTTTGGTTCTACGGCTATTTACAACAACCTTAAGACCTGGTAGATGTTTGAGAGTTATGACCAAAAACTCGTCAATGTTTTATGGCTATTTTCATGACTTATTGCCCATAGTTTTGGGTTCCAGACGGATTTCCATGCCTCATAAAACCCCTTACATGTTTGAGAGATATGAACAGAAATTCATCCTATTCTCATTTTATGGTCGTTTTCTGAGTTATTACCAACATTTTTGGGGTTCCAGGGCGATATAAAATGACCTTAAGACCCGATACATGTTTGAGAGATATGACCAAAAACTCTTCGTTTTCGTGTTTTTTGCCCATTTTCATGAGTTATTGCCCATAGTTTTTGCGTCCAGGCAGATTTACAAGGCAGCGAAGACCCGTTATATGTTCGAGAGATATGACTAAGAACTCGTAGTTTTCGCGTTAATGGCGCTTTCATGAGCTATTCCCACTTTTTTCGGGTTCCAGCCCGATTTACAACGATCTAAAACCCGATACATGTTTGAGAGATATGACCCAAATCTTGCAATTTTTGGTTATATGGCTCTTTTCATGAGCTATTGCCCACCGTTTTATGGTTCCAAGGCGATTTACAGCACCATAAAACCAGATGCATTTTTGAGAGTTATGACCAAAAAATCGTCGCTTTCGTGTTTTATGGTCGTTTTTATGAGCTATTCCCCATAGTTTTATGGTTCTAGGGAGATTTAAAGCGACCTTAGGACCCAACACATGTTTGAGAGTTATGACCAAAAACTCGCCGGTTTCGTGTTTTACGGCCGTTTTCATGAGTTATTGCCCACATTTTTTGGGTTCCAGGCGGATTTGCAAGGCATGTATGACGCGTTACATGTTTGAGAGACATGACTAAAGACTCATAGTTTTCGGTTTGAGAGATATGACCCAAAACTCGTAGTTTTCGCGTTTTAAGGTTATTTTCATGAGGCCACAGTTTTTTTGGTTCTAGGGCTATTTACAACAACCTTAAGACCTGGTACATGTTTGAGAGTTATGACCAAAAACTCGTCAATTTCATGATTTATGGCTATTTTCATGAGTTATTGCCCATAGTTTTGGGTTCCGATGATTTCCATGCCTCATAAGACCCTTACATGTTTGAGGTATATGACCAGAAACTCGTCCTATTCTCATTTTATGGTCGTTTTCTGAGCTATTGCCTACATTTTGGGGGTTCCAGGGCGATATAAAATGACCTTAAGACCCGATACATGTTCGAGAGATATGACCAAAAACTCTTCGTTTTCGTGTTTTTGCCCATTTTCATGAGTTATTGCCCATAGTTTTTGGGTCCAGTAAGATTTACAAGGTATCTAAGACCCGTTATATGTTGGAGAGATATGACTAAGAACTCGTAGTTTTCGCGTTTATGGAGCTTTCATGAGCTATTCCCACTTTTTTGGGGTTCCATGCCGATTTACAACGATCTAAAACCCGATACATGTTTGAGAGATATGACCCAAATCACGCAGTTTTCGCGTTATATGGCTCTTTTCATGAGCTATTGCCCACCTTTTTATGGTTCCAGAGCGATTTATAGCACCATAAAACCAGATACATGTTTGAGAGTTATGACCAAAAACTCGTCGCTTTCGTGTTTTATGGTCGTTTTTATGAGCTATTACCCATAGTTTTATGGTTCCAGGGCGATTTAAAGCGACCTTAGGACCAAACACATGTTTGAGAGTTATGACAAAAAACTCGCCAGTTTCGTGTTTTATGGCCGTTTTCATGAGTTATTGCGCACGTGTTTTGGGTTCCAAGCGGATTTGCAAGGCTTGTATGGCGCGTTACATGATTAAAAAGTCATAGTTTTATGTTTGAGAGATATGACCCAAACTCGTAGTTTTCGTGTTTTAAGGTTGTTTCAATGAGCTATTGCCCACAATTTTTTTGGTTCTAGGGCTATTTACAACAACCTTAAGACCTGGTACATGTTTGAGAGTTATGACCAAAAACTCGTCAATTTCATGTTTTATGGCTATTTTCATGAGTTATTGCCCATAGTTTTGGGTTCCAGACGGATTTCCATGCCTCATAAGACCCCTTACATGTTTGAGGTATATGACCAGAAACTCGTCCTATTCTCATTTTATGGTCGTTTTCTGAGCTATTGCCTACATTTTGGGGGTTCCAGGGCGATATAAAATGACCTTAAGACCCGATACATGTTTGAGAGATATGACCAAAAACTCTTCGTTTTCGTGTTTTTTGCCCATTTTCATGAGTTATTGCCCATAGTTTTTGGGTCCAGGAAGATTTACAAGGCATCGAAGACCCGTTATATGTTCGAGAGATATGACTAAGAACTCGTAGTTTTCGCGTTTATGGCGCTTTCATGAGCTATTCCCACTTTTTTGGGGTTCCATGCCGATTTACAACGATCTAAAACCCGATACATGTTTGAGAGATATGACCCAAATCACGCAGTTTTCGCGTTATATGGCTCTTTTCATGAGCTATTGCCCACCTTTTTATGGTTCCAGGGCGATTTACAACACCATAAAACCATATACATGTTTGAGAGTTATGACCAAAAACTCGTCGCTTTTGTGTTTTATGGTCGTTTTTATGAGCTATTACCCATAGTTTTGTGGTTCCAGGGCGATTTAAAGCGACCTTAGGACCTAACACATGTTTGAGAGTTATGACCAAAAACTCGCCGGTTTCTTGTTTTACGGTCGTTTTCATGAGTTATTGCCCACATTTTTTGGGTTCCAGGCGGATTTGCAAGGCACGTATGACACTTTACATGTTTGAGAGACATGACTAAAAACTCATAGTTTTCGGTTTGAGAGATATGACCCAAAACTCGTAGTTTTCGCGTTTTAAGGTTGTTTTCATGAGCCCACGGTTTTTTGGTTCTAGGGCTATTTACAACAACCTTAAGACCTGGTACATGTTTGAGAGTTATGACCAAAAACTCGTTAATTTCATGTTTTATGGTTATTTTCATGAGTTATTGCCCATAGTTTTGGGTTCCAGACGGATTTCCATGCCTCATAAGACCCCTTACATGTTTGAGGTATATAACCAGAAACTCGTCCTATTCTCATTTTATGGTCGTTTTCTGAGCTATTGCCTACATTTTGGGGGTTCATATAAAATGACCTTAAGACCCGATACATGTTTGAGAGATATGACCAAAAACTCTTCGTTTCGTTTTTTGCCCATTTTCATGAGTTATTGCCCATAGTTTTTGGGTCCAGGAAGATTTACAAGGCATCGAAGACCCGTTATATGTTCGAGAGATATGACTAAGAACTCGTAGTTTTCGCGTTGATGGCGCTTTCATGAGCTGTTCCCACTTTTTTGGGGTTCCATGCCGATTTAAAACGATCTAAAACCCGATACATGTTTGAGAGATATGACCCAAATCACGCAGTTTTCGCGTTATATGGCTCTTTTCATGAGCTATTGCCCACCTTTTTATGGTTCCAGGGCGATTTATCGCACCATAAAACCAGATACATGTTTGAGAGTTATGACCAAAAACTCGTCGCTTTCGTGTTTTATGGTCGTTTTTATGAGCTATTACCCATAGTTTTATGGTTCCAGGGCGATTTAAAGCGACCTTAGGACCCAACACATGTTTGAGAGTTATGACCAAAAACTCGCCAATTTCGTGTTTTATGGCCGTTTTCATGAGTTATTGCGCACGTTTTTTGGGTTCCAAGCGGATTTGCAAGGCTTGTATGACGCGTTACATGACTAAAAAGTCATAGTTTTCGGTTTGAGAGATATGACCCAAAACTCGTAGTTTTCGTGTTTTAAGGTTGTTTCAATGAGCTATTGCCCACAATTTTTTTGGTTCTAGGGCTATTTACAACAACCTTAAGACCTGGTACATGTTTGAGAGTTATGACCAAAAACTCGTCAATTTCATGTTTTATGGCTATTTTCATGAGTTATTGACCATAGTTTTGGGTTCCAGACGGATTTCCATGCCTCATAAGACCCCTTACATGTCTGAGGTATATGACGAGAAACTCGTCCTATTCTCATTTTATGGTCGTTTTCTGAGCTATTGCCTACATTTTTGGGGCTCCAGGGCGATATAAAATGACCTTAAGACCCGATACATGTTTGAGAGATATGACCAAAAACTCTTCGTTTTCGTGTTTTTTGCCCATTTTCATGAGTTATTGCCCATAGTTTTTGGGTCAAGGAAGATTTACAAGGCATCGAAGACCCGTTATATGTTCGAGAGATATGACTAAGAACTCGTAGTTTTCGCGTTTATGGCGCTTTCATGAGCTATTCCCACTTTTTTGGGGTTCCATGCCGATTTACAACGATCTAAAACCCGATACATGTTTGAGAGATATGACCCAAATCACGCAGTTTTCGCGTTATATGGCTCTTTTCATGAGCTATTGCCCACCTTTTTATGGTTCCAGGGCGATTTACAACACCATAAAACCATATACATGTTTGAGAGTTATGACCAAAAACTTGTCGCTTTCGTGTTTTATGGTCGTTTTTATGAGCTATTACCCATAGTTTTGTGGTTCCAGGGCGATTTATAGCGACCTTAGGACCCAACACATGTTTGCGAGTTATGACCAAAAACTCGCCAGTTTCGTGTTTTATGGCCGTTTTCATGAGTTATTGCGCACGTTTTTTGGGTTCCAGGCGGATTTGCAAGGCTTGTATGACGCGTTACATGTTTGAGAGACATGACTAAAAAGTCATAGTTTTCGGTTTGAGAGATATGACCCAAAACTCGTAGTTTTCGTGTTTTAAGGTTGTTTCAATGAGCTATTGCCCACAATTTTTTTGGTTCTACGGCTATTTACAACAACCTTAAGACCTGGTAGATGTTTGAGAGTTATGACCAAAAACTCGTCAATTTCATGTTTTATGGCTATTTTCATGACTTATTGCCCATAGTTTTGGGTTCCAGACGGATTTCCATGCCTCATAAAACCCCTTACATGTTTGAGAGATATGAACAGAAATTCATCCTATTCTCATTTTATGGTCGTTTTCTGAGTTATTACCAACATTTTTGGGGTTCCAGGGCGATATAAAATGACCTTAAGACCCGATACATGTTTGAGAGATATGACCAAAAACTCTTCGTTTTCGTGTTTTTTGCCCATTTTCATGAGTTATTGCCCATAGTTTTTGGGTCCAGGCAGATTTACAAGGCATCTAAGACCCGTTATATGTTTGAGAGATATGACTAAGAACTCGTAGTTTTCGCGTTTATGGCGCTTTCATGAGCTATTCCCACTTTTTTCGGGTTCCAGCCCGATTTACAACGATCTAAAACCCGATACATGTTTGAGAGATATGACCCAAATCACGCAGTTTTCGCGTTATATGGCTCTTTTCATGAGCTATTGCCCACCTTTTTATGGTTCCAGGGCGATTTATAGCACCATAAAACCAGATACATGTTTGAGAGTTATGACCAAAAACTCGTCGCTTTCGTGTTTTATGGTCGTTTTTATGAGCTATTACCCATAGTTTTATGGTTCTAGGGCGATTTAAAGCGACCTTAGGACCCAACACATGTTTGAGAGTTATGACCAAAAACTCGCCGCTTTCGTGTTTTACGGCCGTTTTCATGAGTTATTGCCCACATTTTTTGGGTTCCAGGCGGATTTTCAAGGCATGTATGACGCGATACATGTTTGAGAGACATGACTAAGAACTCATAGTTTTCGGTTTGAGAGATTTGACCCAAAACTCGTAGTTTTCGCGTTTTAAGGTTGTTTTCATGAGCCCACGGTTTTTTTGGTTCTAGGGCTATTTACAACAACCTTAAGACCTGGTACATGTTTGAGAGTTATGACCAAAAACTCGTTAATTTCATGTTTTATGGTTATTTTCATGAGTTATTGCCCATAGTTTTGGGTTCCAGACGGATTTCCATGCCTCATAAGACCCCTTACATGTTTGAGGTATATAACCAGAAACTCGTCCTATTCTCATTTTATGGTCGTTTTCTGAGCTATTGCCTACATTTTTAGGGTTCCAGGGCGATATAAAATGACCTTAAGACCCGATACATGTTTGAGAGATATGACCAAAATCTCTTCGTTTTCGTGTTTTTTGCCCATTTTCATGAGTTATTGCCCATAGTTTTTGGGTCGTGAAGATTTACAAGGCAGCGAAGACCCGTTATATGTTCGAGAGATATGACTAAGAACTCGTAGTTTTCGCGTTAATGGCGCTTTCATGAGCTATTCCCACTTTTTTCGGGTTCCAGCCCGATTTACAACGATCTAAAACCCGATACATGTTTGAGAGATATGACCCAAATCACGCAGTTTTCGCGTTATGTGGCTCTTTTCATGAGCTATTGCCCACCTTTTTATGGTTCCAGAGCGATTTATAGCACCATAAAACCAGATACATGTTTGAGAGTTATGACCAAAAACTCGTCGCTTTCGTGTTTTATGGTCGTTTTTATGAGCTATTACCCATAGTTTTATGGTTCCAGGGCGATTTAAAGCGACCTTAGGACCAAACACATGTTTGAGAGTTATGACAAAAAACTCGCCAGTTTCGTGTTTTATGGCCGTTTTCATGAGTTATTGCAAGACGTTTTTGGGTTCCAAGCGGATTTGCAAGGCTTGTATGGCGTTACATGTTTGAGAGACATGACTAAAAAGTCATTGTTTTCGGTTTGAGAGATATGACCCAAAACTCGTAGTTTTCGTGTTTTAAGGTTGTTTCAATGAGCTATTGCCCACAATTTTTTTGGTTCTAGGGCTATTTACAACAACCTTAAGACCTGGTACATGTTTGAGAGTTATGACCAAAAACTCGTCAATTTCATGTTTTTATGGCTATTTTCATGACTTATTGCCCATAGTTTTGGGTTCCAGACGGATTTCCATGCCTCATAAGACCCCTTACATGTTTGAGGTATATGACCAGAAACTCGTCCTATTCTCATTTTATGGTCGTTTTCTGAGCTATTGCCTACATTTTTGGGATTCCAGGGCGATATAAAATGACCTTAAGACCCGATACATGTTTGAGAGATATGACCAAAAACTCTTCGTTTTCGTGTTTTTTGCCCATTTTCATGAGTTACTGCCCATAGTTTTTGGGTCAAGGAAGATTTACAAGGCATCGAAGACCCGTTATATGTTCGAGAGATATGACTAAGAACTCGTAGTTTTCGCGTTTATGGAGCTTTCATGAGCTATTCCCACTTTTTTGGGGTTCCATGCCGATTTACAACGATCTAAAACCCGATACATGTTTGAGAGATATGACCCAAATCATGCAGTTTTCGCGTTATATGGTTCTTTTCATGAGCTATTTCCCACCTTTTTATGGTTCCAGGGCGATTTACAACACCATAAAACCATATACATGTTTGAGAGTTATGACCAAAAACTCGTCGCTTTTGTGTTTTATGGTCGTTTTTATGAGCTATTACCCATAGTTTTGTGGTTCCAGGGCGATTTAAAGCGACCTTAGGACCTAACACATGTTTGAGAGTTATGACCAAAAACTCGCCGGTTTCTTGTTTTACGGTCGTTTTCATGAGTTATTGCCCACATTTTTTGGGTTCCAGGCGGATTTGCAAGGCACGTATGAGGCGTTACATGTTTGAGAGACATGACTAAAAACTCATAGTTTTCGGTTTGAGAGATATGACCCAAAACTCGTAGTTTTCGCGTTTTAAGGTTGTTTTCATGAGCCCACGGTTTTTTTGGTTCTAGGGCTATTTACAACAACCTTAAGACCTGGTACATGTTTGAGAGTTATGACCAAAAACTCGTTAATTTCATGTTTTATGGTTATTTTCATGAGTTATTGCCCATAGTTTTGGGTTCCAGACGGATTTCCATGCCTCATAAGACCCCTTACATGTTTGAGGTATATAACCAGAAACTCATCCTATTCTCATTTTATGGTCGTTTCTGAGCTATTGCCTACATTTTTGGGGTTCCAGGGCGATATAAAATGACCTTAAGACCCGATACATGTTTGAGAGATATGACCAAAACTCGTTTTCGTGTTTTTGCCCATTTTCATGAGTTATTGCCCATAGTTTTTGGGTCCAGAAGATTTACAAGGCATCAAGACCCGTTATATGTTCGAGAGATATGACTAAGAACTCGTAGTTTTCGCGTTAATGGCGCTTTCATGAGGTATTCCCACTTTTTTGGGGTTCCATGCCGATTTTCAACGATCTAAAACCCGATACATGTTTGAGAGATATGACCCAAATCACGCAGTTTTCGCGTTATATGGCTCTTTTCATGAGCTATTGCCCACCTTTTTATGGTTCCAGGGCGATTTATAGCACCATAAAACCAGATACATGTTTGAGAGATATGACCAAAAACTCGTCGCTTTCGTGTGTTATGGTCGTTTTTATGAGCTATTACCCATAGTTTTATGGTTCCAGGGCGATTTATAGCGACCTTAGGACCCAACACATGTTTGAGAGTTATGACCAAAAACTCGCCAGTTTCGTGTTTTATGGCCGTTTTCATGAGTTATTGCGCACGTTTTTTGGGTTCCAGGCGGATTTGCAAGGCTTGTATGACGCGTTACATGTTTGAGAGACATGACTAAAAAGTCATAGTTTTCGGTTTGAGAGATATGACCCAAAACTCGTAGTTTTCGTGTTTTAAGGTTGTTTCAATGAGCTATTGCCCACAATTTTTTTGGTTCTACGGCTATTTACAACAACCTTAAGACCTGGTAGATGTTTGAGAGTTATGACCAAAAACTCGTCAATTTCATGTTTTATGGCTATTTTCATGAGTTATTGCCCATAGTTTTGGGTTCCAGACGGATTTCCATGCCTCATAAGACCCCTTACATGTTTGAGGTATATGACCAGAAACTCGTCCTATTCTCATTTTATGGTCGTTTTCTGAGCTATTGCCTACATTTTTGGGGTTCTAGGGAGATATAAAATGACCTTAAGACCCGATACATGTTTGAGAGATATGACCAAAAACTCTTCGTTTTCGTGTTTTTTGCCCATTTTCATGAGTTATTGCCCATAGTTTTTGGGTCCAGGAAGATTTACAAGGCATCGAAGACCCGTTATATGTTCGAGAGATATGACTAAGAACTCGTAGTTTTCGCGTTGATGGCGCTTTCATGAGCTATTCCCACTTTTTTGGGGTTCCATGCCGATTTAAAACGATCTAAAACCCGATACATGTTTGAGAGATATGACCCAAATCACGCAATTTTTGCATTATATGGCTCTTTTCATGAGCTATTGCCCACCGTTTTATGGTTCTAGGGCGATTTACAGCACCATAAAACCAGATACATGTTTGAGAGTTATGACCAAAAACTCGTCGCTTTCGTGTTTTATGGTCGTTTTTATGAGCTATTACCCATAGTTTTATGGTTCCAGGGCGATTTAAAGCGACCTTAGGACCCAACACATGTTTGAGAGTTATGACCAAAAACTCGCCAATTTCGTGTTTTATGGCCGCTTTCATGAGTTATTGCCCACATTTTTGGGTTCCAGCGGATTTGCAAGGCATGTATGACGCGTTACATGTTTGAGAGACATGACTAAAAACTCATAGTTTTCGGTTTGAGAGATATGACCCAAAACTCGTAGTTTTCGCGTTTTAAGGTTGTTTTCATGAGCCCACAGTTTTTTTGGTTCTAGGGCTATTTACAACAACCTTAAGACCTGGTACATGTTTGAGAGTTATGACCAAAAACTCGTCAATTTCATGTTTTATGGCTATTTTCATGAGTTATTGCCCATAGTTTTGGGTTCCAGACGAATTTCCATGCCTCATAAGACCCCTTACATGTTTGAGGTATATGACCAGAAACTCGTCCTATTCTCATTTTATGGTCGTTTTCTGAGCTATTGCCTACATTTTTGGGGTTCCAGGGCGATATAAAATGACCTTAAGACCCGATACATGTTTGAGAGATATGACCAAAAACTCTTCGTTTTCGTGTTTTTTGCCCATTTTCATGAGTTATTGCCCATAGTTTTTGGGTCCAGGAAGATTTACAAGGCATCGAAGACCCGTTATATGTTCGAGAGATATGACTAAGAACTCGTAGTTTTCGCGTTGATGGCGCTTTCATGAGCTATTCCCACTTTTTTGGGGTTCCATGCCGATTTAAAACGATCTAAAACCCGATACATGTTTGAGAGATATGACCCAAATCACGCAATTTTTGCATTATATGGCTCTTTTCATGAGCTATTGCCCACCGTTTTATGGTTCTAGGGCGATTTACAGCACCATAAAACCAGATACATTTTTGAGAGTTATGACCAAAAACTCGTCGCTTTCGTGTTTTATGGTCGTTTTTATGAGCTATTCCCCATAGTTCTATGGTTCTAGGGCGATTTAAAGCGACCTTAGGACCGAACACATGTTTGAGAGTTATGACCCAAAACTTGCCGGTTTCGTGTTTTATGGCTGTTTTCATGAGTTATTGCCCACATATTTTTGGTTCCAGCGGATTTGCAAGGCTTGTATGACGCTTACATGTTTGAGAGACATGACTAAAAGTCATAGTTTTCGGTTTGAGATATATGACCCAAAACTCGTAGTTTTCGCTTTTAAGGTTGTTTTCATGAGCTATTGCCAACAATTTTTTTGGTTCTAGGGCTATTTACAACAACCTTAAGACCTGGTAGATGTTTGAGAGTTATGACCAAAACTCGTCAATTTCATGTTTTATGGTATTTTCATGACTTATTGCCCATAGTTTTGGGTTCCAGACGGATTTCCATGCCTCATAAGACCCCTTACATGTTTGAGGTATATGACGTAAATTCATCCTATTCTCATTTTATGGTCGTTTTCGAGTTATTGCCTACATTTTTGGGGTTCTAGGGAGATATAAAATGACCTTAAGACCCGATACATGTTTGAGAGATATGACCAAAAACTCTTCGTTTTCGTGTTTTTTGCCCATTTTCATGAGTTATTGCCCATAGTTTTTGGGTCCAGGAAGATTTACAAGGCATCGAAGACCCGTTATATGTTCGAGATATATGACTAAGAACTCGTAGTTTTCGCGTTGATGGCGCTTTCATGAGCTATTCCCACTTTTTTGGGGTTCCATGCCGATTTAAAACGATCTAAAACCCGATACATGTTTGAGAGATATGACCCAAATCACGCAATTTTTGCATTATATGGCTCTTTTCATGAGCTATTGCCCACCGTTTTACGGTTCTAGGGCGATTTACAGCACCATAAAACTAGATACATTTTTGAGAGTTATGACCAAAAACTCGTCGCTTTCGTGTTTTATGGTCTTTTTTATGTGCTATTCCCCATAGTTTTATGGTTCTAGGGCGATTTAAAGCGACCTTAGGACCCAACACATGTTTGAGAGTTATGACCAAAAACTCGCCGGTTTCGTGTTTTACGGCCGTTTTCATGAGTTATTGCCCACATTTTTTGGGTTCCAAGCGGATTTGCAAGGCTTGTATGGCGTTACATGTTTGAGAGATGATTAAAAAGTCATAGTTTTATGTTTGAGAGATATGACCCAAACTCGTAGTTTTCGTGTTTTAAGGTTGTTTCAATGAGCTATTGCCCACAATTTTTTTGGTTCTAGGGCTATTTACAACAACCTTAAGACCTGGTACATGTTTGAGAGTTATGACCAAAAACTCGTCAATTTCATGTTTTATGGCTATTTTCATGAGTTATTGCCCATAGTTTTGGGTTCCAGACGGATTTCCATGCCTCATAAGACCCCTTACATGTCTGAGGTATATGACCAGAAACTCGTCCTATTCTCATTTTATGGTCGTTTTCTGAGCTATTGCCTACATTTTTGGGGTTCCAGGGCGATATAAAATGACCTTAAGACCCGATACATGTTTGAGAGATATGACCAAAAACTCTTCGTTTTCGTGTTTTTTGCCCATTTTCATGAGTTATTGCCCATAGTTTTTGGGTCCAGGAAGATTTACAAGGCATCGAAGACCCGTTATATGTTCGAGAGATATGACTAAGAACTCGTAGTTTTCGCGTTTATGGCGCTTTCATGAGCTATTCCCACTTTTTTGGGGTTCCATGCCGATTTACAACGATCTAAAACCCGATACATGTTTGAGAGATATGACCCAAATCACGCAGTTTTCGCGTTATATGGCTCTTTTCATGAGCTATTGCCCACCTTTTTATGGTTCCAGGGCGATTTACAACACCATAAAACCATATACATGTTTGAGAGTTATGACCAAAAACTCGTCGCTTTCGTGTTTTATGGTCGTTTTTATGAGCTATTACCCATAGTTTTATGGTTCCAGGGCGATTTATAGCGACCTTAGGACCCAACACATGTTTGAGAGTTATGACCAAAACTCGCCGGTTTCATGTTTTATGGCCGCTTTCATGAGTTATTGCACATTTTTGGGTTCCAGCGGATTTGCAAGGCTTGTATGACGCGTTACATGTTTGAGAGACATGACAAAAAAGTCATAGTTTTCGGTTTGAGAGATATGACCCAAAACTCAGTAGTTTTCGCGTTTTAAGGTTGTTTTCATGAGCTATTGCCAGCTTTTTTGGTTCTAGGGCTATTTACAACAACCATAAGACTGGTAGATGTTTGAGAGTTATGACCAAAACTCATCAATTTCATGTTTTATGGCTATTTTCATGAGTTATTGCCCATAGTTTTGGGTTCCAGACGGATTTCCATGCCTCATAAGACCCTTACATGTTTGAGGTATATGACCGTAAACTCATCCTATTCTCATTTTATGGTCGTTTTCGAGCTATTGCCTACATTTTTGGGGTTCCTAGGATATAAAATGACCTTAAGACCCGATACATGTTTGAGAGATATGACCAAAACTCTTCGTTTTCGTGTTTTTGCCCATTTTCATGAGTTATTGCCATAGTTTTGGGTCCGTGAAGATTTACAAGGCATCAAGACCCGTTATATGTTTGAGAGATATGACTAAGAACTCGTAGTTTTCGCTTATGGCGCTTTCATGAGCTATTCCACTTTTTGGGTTCCATGCCGATTTAAAACGATCTAAAACCCGATACTTTTTGAGAGATATGACCCAAATCACGCAATTTTTGCATTATATAGATCTTTTCATGAGCTCTTTCCCACCGTTTTATGGTTCTATGGCGTTTTACAGCACCATATAACCAAATATATGTTTGAGAGTTATGACCAAAACTCGTCGCTTTCGTGTTTTATGGTCGTTTTTATGAGATATTCCCCATAGTTTTATGGTTCCAGGGCGATTTAAAGCGTCCTTAGGACCCAACACATGTTTGAGAGTTATGACCAAAAACTCGCCGGTTTCGTGTTTTATGGCCGTTTTCATGAGTTATTGCCCACATTTTTTGGGTTCCAGGCGGATTTGCAAGGCATGTATGACGCGTTACATGTTTGAGAGACATGACTAAGAACTCATAGTTTTCGGTTTGAGAGATATGACCCAAAACTCGTAGTCTTCGCGTTTTAAGGTTGTTTCAATGAGCTATTGCCCATAGTTTTTGGTTCTAGGGCTATTTCCATGCCTCATAAGACCCTTACATGTTTGAGAGATATGACCAAAAAACTCCTATTCTCATTTTATGTTTTATGGCTATTGCCTACATTTTTGGGGTTCCCATATAAAATGACCTTAAGACCCGATACATGTTTGAGAGATATGACCAAAAACTCTTCGCTTTCGTGTTTTTGCCCATTTTCATGAGTTATTGCCCATAGTTTTTGGGTCCAGAAGATTTACAAGGCATCTAAGACCCGTTATATGTTTGAGAGATATGACTAAGAACTCGTAGTTTTCGCGTTTATGGCGCTTTCATGAGCTATTCCCACTTTTTTGGGGTTCCATGCCGATTTACAACGATCTAAAACCCTATTCATGTTTGAGAGATATCACCCAAATCACGCAACTTTCGAGTTATATGGCTCTTTTCAGGAGCTATTGCCCACCGTTTTATGGTTCCAGGGCGATTTACAGCACCATAAAACCAGATACATTTTTGAGAGTTATGACCAAAAACTCGTCGCTTTCGTGTTTTATGGTCGTTTTTATGAGCTATTCCCCATAGTTTTATGGTTCTAGGGCGATTTAAAGCGACCTTAGGACCAAACACATGTTTGAGAGTTATGACCAAAAACTCGCCGGTTTCATGTTTTATGGCCGTTTTCATGAGTTATTGCCCACATTTTTTGGGTTCCAGGCGGATTTGCAAGGCATGTATGACGCTTTACATGTATGAGAGACATGACTAAAAACTCATAGTTTTCGGTTTGAGAGATATGACCCAAAACTCGTAGTTTTCGCGTTTTAAGGTTGTTTTCATGAGCTATTGCCAACAGTTTTTTTCGTTCTAGGGCTATTTACAACAACCATATGACCTGGTACATGTTTGAGAGTTATGACCAAAAACTCATCAATTTCATGTTTTATGGTTATTTTCATCAGTTATTGCCCATAGTTTTGGGTTCCAGACGGATTTCCATACCTCATAAGACTCCTTACATGTTTGAGGTATATGACCAGAAACTCGTCCTATTCTCATTTTATGGTCGCTCGAGCTATTGCCTACATTTTTGGGGTTCTAGGAGATATAAAATGACCTTAAGACCCGATACATGTTTGAGAGATATGACCAAAACTCTTCGTTTTCGTGTTTTTGCCCATTTTCATGAGTTATTGCCCATAGTTTTGGGTCCGTGAAGATTTACAAGGCATCTAAGACCCGTTATATGTTTGAGAGATATGACTAAGAACTCGTAGTTTTCGCGTTTTATGGCGCTTTCATGAGCTATTCCCACTTTTTTGGGGTTCCATGCCGATTTAAAACGATATAAAACCCGATACATGTTTGAGAGATATGACCCAAATCACGCAATTTTTGCATTATATGGCTCTTTTCATGAGCTATTGCCCACCGTTTTATGGTTCCGTAGGCGATTTACGCACCATAAAACCAGATACATGTTTGAGAGTTATGACCAAAACTCACGCTTTCGTGTTTTATGGTCGTTTTTATGAGCTATTCCCCATAGTTCTATGGTTCTAGGGCGATTTAAAGCGACCTTAGGACCGAACACATGTTTGAGAGTTATGACCCAAAACTTGCCGGTTTCGTGTTTTATGGCTGTTTTCATGAGTTATTGCCCACATATTTTTGGGTTCCAGCGGATTTGCAAGGCATGTATGACGCTTACATGTTTAGAGACATGACTAAAACTCATAGTTTTCGGTTTGAGAGATATGACCCAAAACTCGTAGTTTTAAGGTTGTTTTCATGAGCTATTGCCCATAATTTTTTGGTTCTAGGGCTATTTACAACAACCTTAAGACCTGGTACATGTTTGAGAGTTATGACCAAAACTCGTCAATTTCATGTTTTATGGCTATTTTCATGAGTTATTGCCCATAGTTTTGGGTTCAGACAGATATTTCCATGCCTCATAAGACCCTTACATGTTTGAGGTATATGACCAAACTCCCTATTCTCATTTTATGGTCGCTTCGAGCTATTGCCTACATTTTGGGGTTCTAGGGATATAAAATGACCTTAAGACCCGATACATGTTTGAGAGATATGACCAAAACTCTTCGTTTTCGTGTTTTTGCCCATTTTCATGAGTTATTGCCCATAGTTTTTGGGTCCAGAAGATTTACAAGGCATCAAGACCCGTTATATGTTTGAGAGATATGACTAAGAACTCGTAGTTTTCGCGTTGATGGCGCTTTCATGAGCTATTCCCACTTTTTGGGGTTCCATGCCGATTTACAACGATCTAAAACCCGATACATGTTTGAGAGATATGACCCAAATCACGCAATTTTGCATTATATGGCTCTTTTCATGAGCTATTGCCCACCTTTTTATGGTTCTAGGCGATTTACAACACCATAAAACCAGATACATGTTTGAGAGTTATGACCAAAACTGCCGCTTTCGTGTTTTATGGTCGCTTTTATGAGCTATTCCCCATAGTTTTATGGTTCTAGGCGATTAAAGCGACCTTAGGACCCAACACATGTTTGAGAGTTATGACCAAAACTCGCGGTTTCGTTTTATGGCCGTTTCATGAGTTATTGCCCACATTTTTTGGGTTCCAGCGGATTTGCAAGGCTTGTATGACGCTGACATGTTTGAGAGACATGACTAAAACTCATAGTTTTTGGTTTGAGATATATGACCCAAAACTCGTAGTTTTCGCTTTTAAGGTTGTTTTCATGAGCTATTGCCCACAGTTTTTTGGTTCTAGTGCTATTTACAACAACCTTAAGACCTGGTACATGTTTGAGAGTTATGACCAAAAACTTATCAATTTAATGTTTTATGGCTATTTTCATGAGTTATTGCCCATAGTTTTGGGTTCAAGACGGATTTCCATGGCTAATAAGACCCAATACATGTTTGAGAGATATGACCGTAAACTCGTCCTATTCTCATTTTATGGTCGTTTTTCGAGCTATTGCCTACATTTTTGGGGTTCTAGGCGATATAAAATGACCTTAAGACCCGATACATGTTTGAGAGATATGACCAAAACTCTTCGTTTTGTGTTTTTGCCCATTTTCATGAGTTATTGCCCATAGTTTTTGGGTCCGTGAAGATTTACAAGGCATCAAGACCCGTTATATGTTTGAGAGATATGACTAAGAACTCGTAGTTTTCGCGTTTATGGCGCTTTCATGAGCTATTCCCACTTTTTGGGGTTCCATGCCGATTTACAACGATCTAAACCCGATACATGTTTGAGAGATATGACCCAAATCACGCAACTTTTGGTTATATGGCTCTTTTCATGAGCTATTGCCCACCGCTTTATGGTTCTAGGCGATTTACAACACCATAAAACCAGATACATTTTTGAGAGTTATGACCAAAACTCGCTTTCGTGTTTTATGGTCGCTTTATGAGCTATTCCCCATAGTTTTATGGTTCTAGGGCGATTTAAAGCGACCTTAGGACCAAACACATGTTTGAGAGTTATGACCAAAAACTCGCCGGTTTCATGTTTTATGGCCGTTTTCATGAGTTATTGCCCACATTTTTTGGGTTCCAGGCGGATTTGCAAGGCATGTATGACGCTTTACATGTTTTAGAGACATGACTAAGAACTCATAGTTTTCGGTTTGAGAGATATGACCCAAAACTCGTAGTCTTCGCGTTTTAAGGTTGTTTTCATGAGCCCACAGTTTTTTTGGTTCTAGGGCTATTTACAACAACCTTAAGACCAGGTACATGTTTGAGAGTTATGACCAAAAACTCGTCAATTTCATGTTTTATGGCTATTTTCATGAGTTATTGCCCATAGTTTTGGGTTCCAGACGGATTTCCATGCCTCATAAGACCCCTTACATGTTTGAGGTATATGACCAGAAACTCGTCCTATTCTCATTTTATGGTCGTTTTCTGAGCTATTGCCTACATTTTTGGGGTTCTAGGGAGATATAAAATGACCTTAAGACCCGATACATGTTTGAGAGATATGACCAAAAATTGTTCGTTTTCGTGTTTTTTGCCCATTTTCATGAGTTATTGCCCATAGTTTTTGGGTCCAGGAAGATTTACAAGGCATCGAAGACCCGTTATATGTTCGAGAGATATGACTAAGAACTCGTAGTTTTCGCGTTGATGGCGCTTTCATGAGCTATTCCCACTTTTTTGGGGTTCCATGCCGATTTAAAACGATCTAAAACCCGATACATGTTTGAGAGATTTGACCCAAATCACGCAATTTTTGCATTATATGGCTCTTTTCATGAGCTATTGCCCACCGTTTTATGGTTCTAGGGCGATTTACAGCACCATAAAACCAGATACATTTTTGAGAGTTATGACCAAAAACTCGTCGCTTTCGTGTTTCATGGTCGTTTTTATGAGCTATTCCCCATACTTTTATGGTTCTAGGGCGATTTAAAGCGACCTTAGGACCCAACACATGTTTGAGAGTTATGACCAAAAACTCGCCGGTTTCGTGTTTTATGGCCGTTTCATGAGTTATTGCGCACGTTTTTTGGGTTCCAAGCGGATTTCCAAGGCCTGTATGACGCGTGACATGTTTGAGAGACATGACTAAAAACTCATAGTTTTTGGTTTGAGATATATGACCCAAAACTCGTAGTTTTCGCGTTTTAAGGTTGTTTTCATGAGCTATTGCCCACAGTTTTTTGTTCTAGTGCTATTTACAACAACCTTAAGACCTGGTACATGTTTGAGAGTTATGACCAAAAACTTATCAATTTAATGTTTTATGGCTATTTTCATGAGTTATTGCCCATAGTTTTGGGTTCAAGACGGATTTCCATGCCTCATAAGACCCCTTACATGTTTGAGAGATATGACCAGAAACTCGTCCTATTCTCATTTTATGGTGGTTTTCTGAGCCATTGCCTACATTTTTGGGGTTCGAGTATATAAAATGACCTTAAGACCCGATACATGTTTGAGAGATATGACCAAAAACTCTTCGTTTCGTTTTTTGCCCATTTTCATGAGTTATTGCCCATAGTTTTTGGGTCGTGCAGATTTACAAGGCATCTAAGACCCGTTATATGTTTGAGAGATATGACTAAGAACTCGTAGTTTTCGCGTTTATGGCGCTTTCATGAGCTATTCCCACTTTTTTGGGGTTCCATGCCGATTTACAACGATCTAAAACCCGATACATGTTTGAGAGATATCACCCAAATCACGCAACTTTCGAGTTATATGGCTCTTTTCATGAGCTATTGCCCACCGTTTTATGGTTCCAGGGCGATTTACAGCACCATAAAACCAGATACATTTTTGAGAGTTATGACCAAAAACTCGTCGCTTTCGTGTTTTATGGTCGTTTTTATGAGCTATTCCCCATAGTTTTATGGTTCTAGGGCGATTTAAAGCGACCTTAGGACCCAACACATGTTTGAGAGTTATGACCAAAAACTCGCCGGTTTCATGTTTTATGGCCGTTTTCATGAGTTATTGCCCACATTTTTTGGGTTCCAGGCGGATTTGCAAGGCCTGTATGACGCTTTACATGTATGAGAGACATGACTAAAAACTCATAGTTTTCGGTTTGAGATATATGACCCAAAACTCGTAGTTTTCGCGTTTTAAGGTTGTTTTCATGAGCTATTGCCAACAGTTTTTTTGGTTCTAGGGCTATTTACAACAACCATATGACCTGGTACATGTTTGAGAGTTATGACCAAAAACTCGTCAATTTCATGTTTTATGGTAATTTTCATCAGTTATTGCCCATAGTTTTGGGTTCCAGACGGATTTCCATGCCTCATAAGACCCCTTACATGTTTGAGGTATAGGACCAGAAACTCGTCCTATTCTCATTTTATGGTCGTTTTCTGAGCTATTGCCTACAACGATCTTCGAGGGCGATATAAAATGACCTTAAGACCCGATACATGTTTGATAAATATGACCAAAAACTCTTCGTTTTCGTGTTTTTTGCCCATTTTCATGAGTTATTACCCTTAGTTTTTGGGTCCAGGCAGATTTACAAGGCATCTAAGACCCGTTATATGTTTGAGAGATATGACTAAGAACTCGTAGTTTTCGCGTTTATGGTGCTTTCATGAGCTATTCCCACTTTTTCGGGTTCCAGGCCGATTTACAACGATCTAAAACCCGATACATGTTTGAGAGATATGACCCAAATCACGCAGTTTTCGTGTTATATGGCTCTTTTCATGAGCTATTGCCCACCGTTTTATGGTTCCAGGGCGATTTACAGCACCATATAACCAAATATATGTTTGAGAGTTATGACCAAAACTCGTCGCTTTCGTGTTTTATGGTCGTTTTTATGAGATATTCCCCATAGTTTTATGGTTCCAGGGCGATTTAAAGCGTCCTTAGGACCCAACACATGTTTGAGAGTTATGACCAAAAACTCGCCGGTTTCGTGTTTTATGGCCATTTACATGAGCTATTGCCCACATTTTTTGGGTTCCAGGCGGATTTGCAAGGCCTGTATGACGCGTTACATGTTTAGTGACATGACTAAAAACTCATAGTTTTCGATTTGAGAGATATGACCAAAAACTCGTAGCTTTCACGTTTTAAGGTTGTTTTCATGAGCTATTGCCTACAGTTTTTTTGGTTCTAGGGCTCTTTACAGCAACCTTAAGACCTGGTACATGTTTGAGAGTTATGACCAAAAACTGATCAGTTTCATGTTTTATGGCTATTTTCATGAGTTATTGCCCATAGTTTCGTGTTCCAGACGGATTTCCATGCATCATAAGACCCCTTACATGTTAGAGAGATATGACCAGAAATTCGTCCTATTCTCATTTTATGGTCGTTTTCTGAGCTATTGCCTACAGTTTTGGGGTTCCAGGGCGATATAAAATGACCTTAAGACCCGATACATGTTTGAGAAATATGACCAAAAACTCTTCGTTTTCGTGTTTTTTGCCCATTTTCATGAGTTATTACCCATAGTTTTTGGGTCCAGGCAGATTTACAAGGCATCTAAGACCCGTTATATGTTTGAGAGATATGACTAAGAACTCGCACTACAAGAAATCTGGCAATATATGACCCTCTATTTTCGTCACAGAATCGTCATAATAGTCTTTTTATGACGATTTTATGACGATTTTGAGATCGTCGAAAGCTGACCGTCGCAAACGAATTATAACGACGTTTTTGATAAAATCGTCATAACCTTCTATGACGATATTGGATCGTCATAATGTCTATGACGATCCAATATCGTCACGGGCCATCTAGCATGCCAAGTCAGATCCTACGTTTCTGATCCTACGTGGCAAAATTGTGACGAAATTAAATCGTCTTAAATCAAAATCAGCCCAGTCCATTTCTGGATTCCACATGGGCTTAGCCCAACTATTCTGGATTGATTTTCTCATCAAATCTGGTTAGCTACATGGGACAAGCCCATCATTCAAGCATTTTTTTGTTTCGTTGCATTGGCCTTTTCTTTGGACAGATTTTTATTTTGGGCCTTCTTATTTTGGGCCGGTCACACCTAGTGTTCCATAATTCATACGGTCCCAGTTGCCAGTATATATTTTCTCAGTAATTAAAATCTAACAATTTAATCAAGACCAACAGAATATACAAAATCATTTTGATTCAAACAGAGCACATTATGATCGGCACATTACAATCATACACAGTTCTACATAGTTCACATCAGTGGAGCTATCAAAATACAATAAAAAAATTACAGAAAGAATAAAATCCAAACTTCTTCACGCTTTCTCTTCCTGGAACTTCTTCATGCTTCCTCTTCCTAGAACTCTGTGAACAGTACACTCTGAACAAAGCTTCGGAGTGGATATACACTCTCAAAGTCGTAATCTGTACTTCCTAAAACAACCGAAAGCAGTAAAAATACTAACACAGATAAGAATGGTTCTGTACATTACTTAGCCATAGCATATAATTTGTGTATGAAGTCATAGCATATAAGCTATTCTTATCCATTACTTAGCCCATGTAGTTCTGTACACAGATTTTTTTAAGAAACAAGAAACTATTACCAAAGGAAGAATGGTTAGTTGGTTAGTTTGCTCTCAGAAATGAATAGTGTGTAATCGTTAAAAGTTCATCATTGAGCTAAACTTTAGAAAGGGGCAAGTTTCACCAAAAAAAAGTAGCATCTGTTCATATCAGTATATTTTGCCTCAGTACAACATCATAGGCTGGAGAGGGGCAAGTTTCACCATGACAGCTAAGGTAATAAGATAAAGATTCCACAAATATCAAGTTTTCACTTGATCTCATCCACACCAGCAGGTCCCACTTGCAAGCAGCTTGCGCATCAACATGCAAGTAGCTGCTGTCAACACCACAGCAGACCAGGAAACCAGATAAGAAGGAACAGCCGTAGCTAACAATTACCTGGCCACACTCCACAGCACATCCACACAAAGTTACCATCAGAGTTTTATACCTCACCCTCAACTCTGGTTGCTCCTTGGAGCCATCCAGAGCTAGAAGTAGAGGATTCACAGAAAGGCAACATGGTTTCAAGGTGCAGTATACTTCTACTAATCTCTGTTCAACATGATTCACAGCAAAGGCAACATGATTCACAGCAAAGGCAACATGGTTGCAAGGTAGGATTCATAGCAAATTTACATAGAGATGCTATGTATGTTCCTCATAGAGAAATAAAAAGATACACCATAATCTCTGTTCTTATTTAGAGTTGGCCTCAGCCTTTGCATCCTAGGCAGGGGCTATAGCACACTTCTACTAATTATACCAAGGCCATAAAAGCATACAAATCATCTTTGCACAAACCAGCAAGCATGAGGGATTGCTGGGCACAAATCCAAAAGAATTGGAATTGCACCTCAGGCACAATCCCAAACTCACTCCCACCAAACTCTCAATCTAGTCTCTAAAACTAGAACATCAGCCCTTCAACAAGTTTGATAATAAATCCTTTTCTTAGATATTCAAAAATATCTAAGAATCATTTTATATTTTAAAATAAAGGTAACTGAATCAAAGATTCAGTTACACACTGCTCATCATCACAGTTCGATTCAAGGAAACTAGAACTCATATAGCTCCAGCAATTGAACAAAAATACAGGCCATAGGGGATTTGCAACATCACAAAATATGCTCTTTAAATGAAATCATCTTCATAGCCATTTGGCTAGGAATCATTTAGATTATTGTTGTCATATGGACAGAGTAATCATATTGATCATCCATTTACACTTACCAATATTACCCAAATAATCTTTATCATTTTCCTAGCAGTAATTCTAGAATCAAAGCTATACCTTATTTCAATCGCCGATCCGAGAGAATAAAGCATTTTCATAGAAAGTGTTTCTGGGAATCATTTTAGTGAATATTCCATGGTCATATAAGTTCTGAATCCACTAGCTACTTGCATCCAACAATAATTTCAAGCCAATATGATTTCCAGATCATTTTCCTAACCAATTCAACTAGGAATCAGTGTCAATAGTTCTTAACTATCAACATGAACTAGCAAATGTTCAGACCAACAAGTATCCCAAACAGATAAAATCCAAACCAATGGTTTGAATTTTCATGTCTACTATAATCATCCAGAAGGGTATCTCAGATCATCTACCTAGATTAAGCGTAGCATAAACCTACCCTTACCATAGTACCTCATCATTTAATCATAGGGTACAGAATTAAAACAGGGCCTTGAGACCATCACAAGTAAACCAAGCATGTCAATTGAGCATCAAACCAGAGCTAAGATATCTCCACGACACGCTTATTCACCGAGATGAACCCTAGGTTCAGATATGAAATCTAGACAGTGGGGAATCACAGAAAACACACTTGACATGGCAAGGTAGATAAAGCCTGGAGGGAAGCATAGAAGGAGCACCTACCTGGGGCGAGTTCTATCTCGCCGGAGAGGAGGCAGAAGGAGTATCGACGGCAACGGCAACACAAAACACCACGGGGAAGGCTTCACCATACACCACCACCTAGCCCAGCATCAATCTCACCACCAAGGAGGCACAGGGAGCAGCCCTGAGGGCCACAGCATCCTACACCGGCCTAGAATAACACAAATCAGTAACACCGTCAACCAAGGCATGCCAGGACAAACACAAGTTCAAGAAGTATACATTAGTAATTAACCACCAGAAAAGATACAAAAGCTTAGAGAGCAAATCACACAAAGGGTACACTATTTGACTAGTAGTCAGCACCACATATCGACCTATACTTTAACAATTCACTATGAAGAAACTGAATAAAACAAATGAGATATCATACAGCTACATCTTCTTCTACTACCGTGCAAAGCCCATCCTCACACTACTGCACACAAAAAGTAGGTGAAATGTGTCTATACATATGGATATGGCCACATAAGGCATCTAAATTGTTGTTAATCAATTATCAACTGAAACTTTTTACTATGAATAAGGTGACAAGGCCCTATCTAACACTAGGAATGCTAGAATGTCATAAACACTATAATAAACTTCCAAGATGTAACTACAAAGGTCACACTGAAACAATTGACTATGAAAAAACTTAATCAAATGAATGAGATATCATACAGTTGATTTTCCTACTGACTTGTGGGCATATATTGCAGCTCTAAAAGGGAAAAAATGGCAAGGTGCAGTGAGGGAAGGAAAGATATGCTTACCTCGGTGGCAGTCTTGTTGATGCTGACGTCGTAGGAGCATACGACGAGTATCGACGGTGGTGGTCTTGATGAGGCCGACCTCGTAGGAACATACGACGAAGGTCTCCTAGTAGGAGAGGCCGTCCTCGAGGAGGCTCCCCATCCGCAGCCGGTCCGCTTGTCAAGCTGGCCCCCAACCCCACGCCGCCTGACCTGTCCAAGGTCGCCACCACCACGACAACCTGCTGACGATGAGTGTGACGGAACAGGATCGAGCAGGGAGGTTCGGGTGGTGGTTCTGGTGCTTGCAGGAAGAAGGGAAACGCGTACGCGGATGGAGAAGTGGCGGCATGAGAGGATGGGGGAGGATGTGGATGAAAGATGGTGTTGATTGGGGGTGGGGTGGGGGTGGCGGCGACGGCGTGGATTGGATCTTGGGAGGCAGAGGCGATACTCAGTGAAGGTGGGGATCTAGCTCTGGGTGGGAGGCGCGGTGTGGCTCGGGATCTGATGCGAGGGGAGAGAAGGGAGGAGGGAGGTGGTGGCGACAACAGGAAGCTAGGGTTAGGCGGATGCGGGAGGCGGCGCATAGCCATGGCGTCCCGGCCGCCATCCATGACCACGCTTCTCCCAGATTGAGAGAGAGTGAGGAAGGAGTGGCGGCAGGGTCTGCGAATAGGAGCGGCGGGGTCTGCGACGGGGTCGTCGTCGCTGGATCCCCCTACACAGGGCCGCCATCGACGGCGTAGACGAGCAGCGGGACCCGGCCCACCTTGATGCCATCGACGGCTGTGCCGGGGGGGCGGAGCTAAGCTCAGCGGGGGAGAGGGGATGTAGACGGTGGATCGGCTGGAGGGGAGAGGGTGGTGTCCATGTTGTGAATCGGGGAGGGAGAGAATCGGCGGCGCAGAGATAGTGCAAGGAAAGGGGCGGCGCGAGGGTTGGTGAGGTTAGGGTTGGTGAGGCCGTGGGCATGGTGGGGTGGTGTGCTTCTTCGGGTGAGCTACCAACCATTGGATCGACTTTGAACGGTCCATATAACGCACATAAGGCTGATCCATGGGAGGCAGTTTCCCGTCTTTTGATTGGTTGGTTTAGAAAACACATATGGGTCTGCCATATTATGACGATTTCAACCAACAAAATTACGACGATTCTGAGCCTATCGTCATAATTTTGAAGGGGTTTGGCCCTCCTGGAGTGGCTAGCGACGATCTGGTGCAAATCGTCATAAAATTTATGACGATTTTTGCCATCGTCAAAAATGGAACGTCATAAGTTGACACATTTCTTGTAGTGTCGTAGTTTTCGCGTTTATGGTGCTTTCATGAGCTATTCCCACTTTTTCGGGTTCCAGGACGATTTACAACGATCTAAAACCCGATACATGTTTGAGAGATATGACCCAAATCACGCAGTTTTCGCGTTATATGGCTCTTTTCATGAGCTATTGCCCACCGTTTTATGGTTCCAGGGCGATTTACAGCACCATATAACCAAATACATGTTTGAGAGTTATGACCAAAACTCGTCTCTTTCGTGTTTTATGGTCGTCTTTATGAGATATTCCCCATAGTTTTATGGTTCCAGGGCGATTTAAAGCGTCCTTAGGACCCAACACATGTTTGAGAGTTATGACCAAAAACACGTCGGTTTCGTGTTTCATGGCTGTTTTCATGAGCTATTGCCCACATTTTTTGGGTTCCAGGCGGATTTGCAAGGCCTGTATGAGGCGTTACATGTTTGAGAGACATGACTAAAAACTCATAGTTTTCGGTTTGAGAGATATGACCCAAAACTCGTAGCTTTCGCGTTTTAAGGTTGTTTTCATGAGCTATTGCCTACAGTTTTTTTGGTTCTAGGGCTCTTTACAACAACCTTAAGACCTGGTACATGTTTGAGAGTTATGACCAAAAACTCATCAATTTCATGTTTTATGGCTATTTTCATGAGTTATTGCCCATAGTTTCGTGTTCCAGACGGATTTCCATACATCATAAGACCCCTTACATGTTTGAGAGATATGACCAGAAATTCGTCCTATTCTCATTTTATGGTCGTTTTCTGAGCTATTGCCTACAGTTTTGGGGTTCCAGGGCGATATAAAATGACCTTAAGACCCGATACATGTTTGAGAAATATGACCAAAAAATCTTCGTTTTCGTGTTTTTTGCCCATTTTCATGAGTTATTACCCATAGTGTTTGGGTCCAGGCAGATTTACAAGGCATCTAAGACCCGTTATATGTTTGAGAAGTATGACTAAGAACTCGTAGTTTTCGCGTTTATGGTGCTTTCATGAGCTATTACCACTTTTTCGGGTTCCAAGCCGATTTACAACGATCTAAAACCCGATACATGTTTGAGAGATATGACCCAAATCACGCAGTTTTCGCGTTATATGGCTCTTTTCATGAGCTATTGCCCACCGTTTTATGGTTCCAGGGCGATTTACAGCACCATATAACCAAATACATGTTTGAGAGTTATGACCAAAACTCGTCGCTTTCGTGTTTTATGGTCGTTTTTATGAGATATTCCCCATAGTTTTATGGTTCCAGGGCGATTTAAAGCGTCCTTAGGACCCAACACATGTTTGAGAGTTATGACTAAAAACTCGCCGGTTTCGTGTTTTATGGCCGTTTTCATGAGTTATTGCCCACATTTTTTGGGTTCCAGGCGGATTTGCAAGGCCTGTATGACGCCTTACAGGTTTGAGAGACATGACTAAAAACTCTTAGTTTTCGGTTTGAGAGATTTGACCCAAAACTCGTAGTTTTCGCGTTTTAAGGTTGTTTTCATGAGCTATTGTCCACAGTTTTTTTTGGTTCTAGGGCTATTTACAACAACCTTAAGACCTGGTACATGTTTGAGAGTTATGACCAAAAAATCGTCAATTTCATGTTTTATGGCTATTTTCTTGAGTTATTGCCCATAGTTTTGGGTTCCAGACGGATTTCCATGCCTCATAAGACCCCTTACATGTTTGAGAGATATGACCAGAGACTCGTCCTATTCTCATTTTTTTGTCGTTTTATGAGCTATTGCCTACATTTTTGGGGTTTCAGGGCGATATAAAATGAACTTAAGACCCGATACATGTTTGAGAGATATGACGAAAAACTCTTCTTTTTCGTGTTTTTTGCCCAGTTTCATGAGTTATTGCCCATAGTTTTTGGGTCCAGGCAGATTTACAAGGCATCTAAGACCCGTTATATGTTTGAGAGATATGACGAAGAACTCGTAGGTTTCGCGTTTATGGCGCTTTCATGAGCTATTCCCACTTTTTTAGGGTTCCAGGCCGATTGACAACGATCGTAAAACCCAATACATGTTTGAGAGATATGACCCAAATCACGCAGTTTTCGCGTTATATGGCTCTTTTCATGAGCTATTTGTAGGGGTCTCAACCTAATAAGGTAGATTCCTCCTGTGTTTTACAATGCTAGTCCCTGGATCAATAGCTAGCATCCACAGTTAAGATGTAATATCAAGAAACAAAGGTCATAATATAACTTTATAACCAGGAATAACATAAGTTTATTACATCAAACATAGCTCATTTGGCTATTACATTACATTGCAGCGGAATAACTATAAGTATGGGTCCTTCATCTTCAAAGTGCCACAGGCAGATGTTGGTTGTAGACTTTGTAATCCTAATCAATCAATCTTCACTAAAAACAATCAAACCTACAACGTACAAGTTACAGCCACAAAGGGTCAATACATTTGAATTGTATTGGCAAGTGATACTATATTAGTATAGTGGAGTCTATCATCTATATGCATTTGGCTAAGTGGAGTTGAGGCTTGCATTGCTCAAAATAGATTTTTCCTTAACATTTGAAAATACTAAGTTTTTGCTTGTCAAAATCATTTTTCTCAATCAAAGATGGAAGATCCTTTCCAAGGCATCTACCAATCAAAGATTTAAGATTTCAAACAACCCTTGTTCAATCCACAAGTTTTAACTTAGAAATTTGAATGATGAGATTCTTGATTTCTTCCATGTCTTGATGCTCAAATTGTCCTTTACCAGGGACATGGCTAAGTACTTAGATTTTACACTCTGCAGAGGTGGTGCACTTTCCCCACAAGACATGGTTTCCCAAGACAAGATCTTTCAGAAGCTTTCCCTTAGACCAAAATGGATGCGCTCCAACCTATCAAACACTACCACCAACTGTCCATATGGCTAAGTTCTTGCAACCTATATGATCATGGAAGAGCCCATATTGCCAAGTGGTTGCACTTGAAGCTTCTCAACATTTGACATCTCAAATCTCTTTGTTCCTGGGTGGCATACCACAAATGAGATACACAATCCAAGTCCATGGCCTTGTGAACCACTCAACCAATGACCACCAAGCTATCCCATTCCACCCAGGTGATTCATTAACTTAGTTGTTTTATTAGACAAAATCACAAGTCCTCAGACTTATAATATTTTTCCATAGTGTGAATATATATTCCACCCATGTTTTCTATTAGCTAGGCTAAGCTTGGTAGTAATAGGAAACTTTAACTTAGGAAATCCTACTAAGGATTCATCTACTAGGTTTTCCTATAGTAAGGTTCATACTTAGCAAAATCCATGCAAGTTTTACTTAGCAAAAATTCACTAATGCATAGAGAAAATAATGGGACAAAAAGTATGAAGCATCACTTGCCTTTTGGAAGGAATGGTAGTTCACTCCTTGATCTTGCTAGTCTCACACTTCACTACAAGTCAATCAAGCAAACACCAATTCAATTTACATTCCAAACCAATAATCACTCAAACAAATTCACACACACAAGACAATGGAAACCAATTCATGCATGGGAGCATGCACAAGATAGTTTTATTTTGCAAATAGGGTCTCTATGGGGTTTCTAAACTTTGTAAGATCCAAATTGGTCATTTACCAAAGTGGCAAAGTCATTAGCAAATGGGTTTTATCCAAAACCACTTTTAAATCCATTCATCATTTCATGTGGTGAAAAATGTTTTTATCAAGGCAAAACTCTTAAGTTGTTCACCAAATGAGTTGCTAATTTGCAAAACTTGGTGTTTTAGGTCAGTAGGTTTGGTCCAAAACATTTCCTTAAAGTTTTCGTTCCATAAACATTTTTATAACAAAAACCATTCTTTTTATTTGGCTAAAAATGGCTAAGTCAAGTAATCCAACCTAAATCTTACCAAAATCATTTTAAACACCAAGGGTTGGTTCCTAGGGTCAGTAAGGTCACAACAGACCATTTTGCAAAAGTTTTAACCCTAAAATCAATTTTAAAAAAATTTTATACTCTAAACAAGCTCACAAAAGAATCTACAAAATCAAGCAAACTGACATATACTATTTTCTAAACTAAGGCCACAGTTGGCTAGGGCTTGTTCTCCTGAATCCAACGACATAAAATTTGTAAAATTTGGACGTGTGGTTTGAAAGTTATAGGATTTTCAAAACTGCATCAAATTCTGATTCGAATCTTGTTTTAAACAGAAACTGGCGACACGCATCCTAATCTCATTAAATCGTACGCTTACCGCACGGATCGTATAGCGGCAGCCGTTGGATCGATCAGATCGTCGCGGCATTAAGCTTGATACCCCTTCGCTCACTTTCTTTCCTAGCCGCTGGATGACGATCTAACGGTTCACAGGAGGTTGGCCAATAGCTGGCGACGACTGGCGGCGCACGCTCTGTCCGAGGTGGTCTGGCCGTTCTAGGAAGCGAGAGAAGAGGAGGAGAGGCTCACCGTGATCGCAGGGTCGGGAAGCTCGGCGTGGTTTCGAGGAGGCGAGGGGTGCGGTACTAATCGCTCGCCGGAGTTCGCTCGGCGTCGGGCGCGTTCAGGCGTCGCTGGGGATGTTGCTACAAAGCACGGGAGAGGGAACAGAGATTGTGGTTAGCTTCGTGCGCGGTTCCCTGACAAGCGAGCATCAACGCGAGGAAAGGGGGTGGTCTATCTTACCGGTGAAGAGTTCGTCGGAGAAACCAGATGGTGGCGATGGCGGTTGTCGTCGTTGCCGATGTTCTGGGGCGCCCGCGGGTGAGTGCAAAGCGCCGGGAGAAGCGCCAAGGCTAGGAGAGTGTGTGAGTGTGCTTAGGGAGGCGAGGGGTGGCAGGACACGGCCGGAATTCCCACCGGAGCGTCGTCTGATGGCGGTGGTTGGCGTGGTAGCTGAGGGCGTGTCGAGGAAGGGTGTCTGGGGGAAACGGAAGAGGGGAGGCAGGCGATTTATCCTGCGTGGTCAAGGGGCTGATTCAACGCGCTATTAAGATGAATTACGCCAGAGTTATTCCGTCTGCAACGGCCGGCGAGGGGGAGAAGAAGTCGTGCGGGGTGAAGAGGAAGAACAGGAGGAGTGGGGCCGGTCGGTCAGTGGGAAAGGATCGAGGAGGAGGTCCACCATTCATACTCTGTGTGGGTGCGGTTCTGAGTGGAGAAGAAAACGCTTCGGGGAGGGGGAGCTGGGCTGAGACTGGGCTGGGATGGGCTAGGTTAGCTGGGCCAGTCCGTTTCCATATTTTTTTCTTCCTGTAATCCTTTTCTTTTTCTGAATCTAATTTCTGTTTTGAATTTCCAAACAATCAAACAAGGTTCAATCAATTCAAACAACACCCAAACTTTTTAACATTGAAATTAGTTTTGTTCAGTAACATAAACCAAAATCCAAATTCAAATTAATAATTTTAATAATAGGGGCTATTACTATTTAATTAAATGGATGTTCCAATTATTAAATCCATAGGTTTTGATTTAATTCAAAGCTCCACTTGAGAACTAAATAATATTTAGGCCATTTAGTAGGTTGTATTTGAAATTAAGGAATATTTGGAAAACTTGTTTTAAAATAAAAATAACATTTTGTTATATAGGGTCCATTAATAATTAAATAAAATGTGCCTTAGTTATTAAATCAAATAGAGTTTGATTTTATTAATAATTCTTTATTTGAAAACTAAATATTTTCAAAACCAAATCATTAGTTTTTATTTGGGAATAAATAATACTTGAAAACTTGTTTAAAACAAAATAACTTTTTATTTTAGGATTCATTAATAATTAAATAGAAGGGACCTTAGTTATTAAACAACTAGGATTTATTTTATTTAAAATATTTATTTTGGAATCTAAAACAGAGTCAAAACACTTAGTAGGTTTTATTAGAGAATATCAAATATTTGGAAAACTTATTTTAAATAATTTAATAAGTTTTGATGTTTCAATTAAATTGGTAAAACCTTTTATTTAAATAAAGTTGGATATTAAATCCTTATTAACTTATTTAAATAAACCTTTGCTAATTTTATTTAGAATAAAATGTTTTAATTCCAAAGCTTGGCCAAGGTTTTAATTTGGCTTTATAAAATATTCTTTATTTATAAACTTTTATTTCATTTGAAAACAAATCTTTTCATTTAATTGTTTCAAAATAGCATTTCCAAATGTTTTTATTTTCCTTTTATTAATTTTTTTTTAAATCCCTTTGGTTTTTATTAAATTCAAATGGGTTTGAAGTTCCAATTGCATTCAAAAGTTTCTTCTGGCTCTGAAAATCAAACAAAGTTTTATTTTATTCATTTATTTTCACATTACAAGACTTGGAAAATCTTGGGATGTGACAGGCTACCACCCTTAAAATAAATCTCGTCCCGAGATTTGGGGAGGCTAGGGTTACAAGCAGGTTCTAAACAACTAGGGTACTACCACCCTTAAAAATTTCAAACAAAAATTACACATTGTCCTTCTTGGGATCCTGGGAACTTCTCTAAGCAAACATTGCATTGTGTCCTTGGTTTCCATTCTTGACTCATGGGCCAGGGTTGAGTTTCTCCATAGGCTTGTTCAACTTGTTCTCCATCCTTTCTGGACAATTGTTTGCATAGTGGCCTAGCTCCCTGCATTTGAAACATGTGACAAGGCTGATATCCCTCATAGGCTGGTTTATCTTATGCTTCATCTTTTCTGGACAGTTGTTTGCATAATGTCCTAACTCTTTGCAGTGTTTGCACATCACTTGGCTAATATCTTTCTTTTTCTTTGGTATTACTGTCTCTTGTTTTTTCCTTGGTTCTTCTTCTTTTCTGGGCACTCATTGGCATAGTGTCCCATCTCTTTGCATTTGAAACATTGCACTTGTGTAATATCCTTCTTGCTAGTGTTGGGGAATTTCTTCTTCTTCTTGGGTCTCTCCAAAGCTAGGAGTTCTTCTAGTTCATGTTCTTCATGAGTGGGAGATCTTTCTCTCTTCTTGGGGCATTGATCTTCATGTTCCTTGGGTGCATGATCCTTGTCTCTAAAAATATTGCTAGCTTGGGTTCCTTCTAGATTAACATCTTTGTCATCCTTGTTGTCATTGGCTCTTTGAGAAAAGTTTTCTCCCATGTTGACCATTTGAATAACCAATCCTTGCAACAATTGGGATTGAAGTTTCAAAATCCTTTGTATGGCTGGGTCTAGTCCATTGTTGTTGGATAAAAGCTGAGTTGTCTCTTGGCTCAACTGTTTTTGGGTTGCTATAATGTCTCTCATGTTGTCCTTTTGGTTGTTGCTGTTTTCATCCACCTTGATGTTGGAGTCTCTTGGAGTAGTCATCTGTTTGGGTTGAATTGGGATTAGAATAGGCAAGATATTTCTAGGGAAATATTTCTAATCACACACATCACAATTCACACAAACAATGTGCAAGAAATCACAATCAAACATTCCACTCAAACAACAAGTTTCAGCCACATGCTTGGCAATCAAAAATACTTTTGTTACACTATATAAGTTGTTGTGTTTGACTTAACTAAATTATGGTGGTCCATCTATATGGTTTACTTGGGATTTTTCCTTCCTTTATGATTCTACTTGTATGAGATCATGGTTTCCTTGAGAAAAACTCTTGGTTACAATACTTCAAATGATGTAGGCTCCTTCTAACTTTTGCATTCCTTCAGTCTCTAAATCTTGAGAAAGATTTCCTTGTCTCACTTGTAGTCCTTAGTGGTATCCAAGTTGGAAGTCCTTGGTGAATATGCTGAAGATGTTGAAGTCATTAGAGTTGAAGAAGTTGAAGAAGTCCTTTATACATAGTGTAGTCTTTGGTCATGGGGTAGGTTTTTCCATCAAGTTGAAATAGAGGAGATGTAGAGTTGAAACCAAAATAGTTGAGGAAAGAGTTTACAAGTGTTTTTGTATATAAATTTTTGGAACAAGTATAACTCCTATTTTTCTAAGGGGTTTTGTCCAATCCTAGGTTTACAAATCCTACAGGCAACACAATGCTCTGATACCATCTGTAGGGGTCTCAACCTAATAAGGTAGATTCCTCCTGTGTTTTACAATGCTAGTCCCTGGATCAATAGCTAGCATCCACAGTTAAGATGTAATATCCAGAAACAAAGGTCATAATATAACTTTATAACCAGGAATAACATAAGTTTATTACATCAAAAATAGCTCATTTGGCTATTACATTACATTGCAGCGGAATAACTATAAGTATGGGTCCTTCATCTTCAAAGTGCCACATGCAGATGTTGGTTGTAGACTTTGTAATCCTAATCAATCAATCTTCACTAAAAACAATAAAACCTGCAACGTACAAGTTACAGCCACAAAGGGTCAATACATTTGAATTGTATTGGCAAGTGATACTATATTAGTATAGTGGAGTCTATCATCTATATGCATTTGGATAAGTGGAGTTGAGGCTTGCATTGCTCAAAATAGATTTTTCCTTAACATTTGAAAATACTAAGTTTTTGCTTGTCAAAATCATTTTTCTCAATCAAAGATGGAAGATCCTTTCCAAGGCATCTACCAATCAAAGATTTAAGATTTCAAACAACCCTTGTTCAATCCACAAGTTTCAACTTAGAAATTTGAATGATGAGATTCTTGATTTCTTCCATGTCTTGATGCTCAAATTGTCCTTTACCCGGGACATGGCTAAGTACTTAGATTTTACACTCTGCAGAGGTGGTGCACTTTCCCCACAAGACATGGTTTCCCAAGACAAGATCTTTCAGAAGCTTTCCCTTAGACCAAAATGGATGCGCTCCAACCTATTAAACACTACCACCAACTGTCCATATGGCTAAGTTCTTGCAACCTATATGATCATGGAAGAGCCCATATTGCCAAGTGGTTGCACTTGAAGCTTCTCAACATTTGACATCTCAAATCTCTTTGTTCCTGGGTGGCATACCACAAGTGAGATACACAATCCAAGTCCATGGCCTTGTGAACCACTCAACCAATGACCACCAAGCTATCCCATTCCACCCAGGTGATTCATTAACTTAGTTGTTTTATTAGACAAAATCACAAGTCCTCAGACTTATAATATTTTTCCATAGTGTGAATATATATTCCACCCATGTTTTCTATTAGCTAGGCTAAGCTTGGTAGTAATAGGAAACTTTAACTTAGGAAATCCTACTAAGGATTCATCTACTAGGTTTTCCTATAGTAAGGTTCATACTTAGCAAAATCCATGCAAGTTTTACTTAGCAAAAATTCACTAATGCATAGAGAAAATAATGGGACAAAAAGTATGAAGCATCACTTGCCTTTTTGGAAGGGAATGGTAGTTCACTCCTTGATCTTGCTAGTCTCACACTTCACTACAAGTCAATCAAGCAAACACCAATTCAATTTACATTCCAAACCAATAATCACTCAAACAAATTCACACACACAAGACAATGGAAACCAATTCATGCATGGGAGCATGCACAAGATAGTTTTATTTTGCAAATAGGGTCTCTATGGGGTTTCTAAACTTTGTAAGATCCAAATTGGTCATTTACCAAAGTGGCAAAGTCATTAGCAAATGGGTTTTATCCAAAACCACTTTTAAATCCATTCAACATTTCATGTGGTGAAAAATGTTTTTATCAAGGCAAAACTCTTAAGTTGTTCACCAAATGAGTTGCTAATTTCCAAAACTTGGTGTTTTAGGTCAGTAGGTTTGGTCCAAAACATTTCCTTAAAGTTTTCGTTCCATAAACATTTTTATAACAAAAACCATTCTTTTTATTTGGCTAAAAATGGCTAAGTCAAGTAATCCAACCTAAATCTTACCAAAATCATTTTAAACACCAAGGGTTGGTTCCTAGGGTCAGTAAGGTCACAACAGATCATTTTGCAAAAGTTTTAACCCTAAAATCAATTTTAAACAATTTTTATACTCTAAACAAGCTCACAAAAGAATCTGCAAAATCAAGCAAACTAACATATACTATTTTCTAAACTAAGGCCACAGTTGGCTACGGCTTGTTCTCCTGAATCCAACGACATAAAATTTGTAAAATTTGGACGTGTGGTTTGAAAGTTATAGGATTTTCAAAACTGCATCAAATTCTGATTCAAATCTTGTTTTAAACAGAAACTGGCGACACGCGTCCTAATCTCATTCGTCGGTACCGCTTCGCTCGGATCGTACAGCGGCAGCCGTTGGATCCAGTCAGATCGTGCGGCACAGTTCGCTTGATACCCCTTCGCTCACTTTCTTTCCTAGCCGCTGGATGACGATCTAACGGTTCACAGGAGGTTGGCCAATAGCTGGCGGCGCCGGCGGCGACGACTGGCGGCGCACGCTCTGTCCGAGGTGGTCTGGCCGTTCTAGGAAGCGAGAGAAGAGGAGGAGAGGCTCACCGTGATCGCAGGGTCGTGGGGAAGCTCGACGTGGTTTCGAGGAGGCGAGGGGTGCACTGGGGCGGTACTAATCGCTCGCCGGAGTTCGCTCGGCGTCGGGCGCGTTCAGGCGTCGCTGGGGATGTTGCTACAAAGCACGGGAGAGGGAACAGAGATTGTGGTTAGCTTCGTGCGCGGTTCCCTGACAAGCGAGCATCAACGCGAGGAAAGGGGGTGGTCTAGCTTACCGGGGAAGAGTTCGTCGGAGAAACCAGATGGTGGCGATGGCGGTTGTCGTCGTTGCCGATGTTCTGGGGCGCCCGCGGGTGAGTGGAAAGAGCCGGGAGAAGCGCCAAGGCTAGGAGAGTGTGTGAGTGTGCTTAGGGAGGCGAGGGGTGGCAGGACACGGCCGGAATTCCCGCCGGAGCGTCGTCGTACAGTGGTGGTGGTGTAGCGTAATTAGACAGCCTGAGGGCGTGCCAAGGAAGGGTGTCTGGGGGAAACGGAAGAGGGGAGGCAGGCGATTTATCCTGCGTGGTCAAGGGGCTGATTCAACGCGCGATTAAGACGAATTACGCCGGAGTTATTCCGTCTGCAACGGCCGGCGAGGGGGAGAAGAAGTCGTGCGGGGTGAAGAGGAAGAACAGGAGGAGTGGGGCCGGTCGGTCAGTGGGAAAGGAGCGAGGAGGAGGTCCACCAGTCATACTCTGTGTGGGTGCGGTTCTGAGTGGAGAAGAAAATTCTTCGAAGGGGGCTGATCTTGGGCAGGATGGGCTAGGTTAGTGGGCCATCCGTTTCCATATTTTTCTTCTGTAATCCTTTTCTTTTACGAAACTAATTTACTTTGAATTTCCAAACAATCAAACAAGGTTCAATCAATTCAAACAACACCCAAACTTTGTAACATTGAAATTAGTTTTGTTCAGTAACATAAACCAAAATCCAAATTCAAATTAATAATTTTAATAATAGGGGCTATTACTATTTAATTAAATGGATGTTCCAATTATTAAATCCATAGGTTTTGATTTAATTCAAAGCTCCACTTGAGAACTAAATAATTTTTAAGCCATTTAGTAGGTTGTATTTGAAATTAAGGAATATTTGGAAAGCTTGTTTTAAAATAAAAATAACATTTTGTTATATAGGGTCCATTAATAATTAAATAAAATATGCCTTAGTTATTAAATCAAATAGAGTTTGATTTTATTAATAAATTCTTTATTTGAAAACTAAATATTTTCAAAACCAAATCAGTAGTTTTTATTTGGGAATAAATAATACTTGAAAACTTGTTTAAAACAAAATAACTTTTTATTTTAGGATTCATTAATAATTAAATAGAAGGGACCTTAGTTATTAAACAACTAGGATTTATTTTATTTAAAATATTTATTTTGGAATCTAAAATAGAGTCAAAACACTTAGTAGGTTTTATTAGAGAATATCAAATATTTGGAAAACTTATTTTAAATAATTTAATAAGTTTTGATGTTTCAATTAAATTGGTAAAACCTTTTATTTAAATAAAGTTGGATATTAAATCCTTATTAACTTATTTAAATAAACCTTTGCTAATTTTATTTAGAATAAAATGTTTTAATTCCAAAGCTTGGCCAAGGTTTTAATTTGGCTTTATAAAATATTCTTTATTTATAAACTTTTATTTCAGTTGAAAACAAATCTTTTCATTTAATTGTTTCAAAATAGCATTTCCAAATGTTTTTATTTTCCTTTTATTAAATGTTTTTTTAAATCCCTTTGGTTTTTATTAAATTCAAATGGGTTTGAAGTTCCAATTGCATTCAAAAGTTTCTTCTGGCTCTGAAAATCAAACAAAGTTTTATTTTATTCATTTATTTTCACATTACAAGATTTGTAAAATCTTGGGATGTGACACTATTGCCCACCGTTTTATGGTTCCAGGGCGATTTACAGCACCATAAAACCAGATACATGTTTGAGAGTTATGACCAAAAACTCGTCGCTTTCGTGTTTTATGGTCGTTTTTATGAGATATTCCCCGTAGTTTTATGGTTCCAGGGCGATTTAAAGCGACCTTAGGACCCAACACATGTTTGAGAGTTATGACCAAAAACTCGCCGGTTTCGTGTTTTATGGCCGTTTTCATGAGTTATTGCCCACATTTTTTGGGTTCGAGGCGGATTTGGAAGGCCTGTATGACGCGTTACATGTTTGAGAGACATGACTAAAAACTCATAGTTTTCGGTTTGAGAGATATGACCCAAAACTCGTAGTTTTCTGGTTTTAAGGTTGTTTTCATGAGCTATTGCCCATAGTTTTTTTTGGTTCTCGGGCTATTTACAGCAACCTTAAGACCTGGTACATGTTTGAGATTTATGACCAAAAACTCGTCAATTTCCTGTTTTATGGCTATTTTCATGAGTTATTGCCCATAGTTTTGGGTTCCAGCCGGATTTCCATGCATCATAAGACCCCTTACATGTTTGAGAGATATGACCAGAAATTCGTCCTATTCTCATTTTATGATCGTTTTCTGAGCTATTGCCTACACTTTTGGGGTTCCAGGGCGATATAAAATGACCTTAAGACCCGATACATGTTTGAGAAATATGACCAAAAACTCTTCGTTTTCGTGTTTTTTGCCCATTTTCATGAGTTATTACCCATAGTTTTTGGGTCCAAGCAGATTTACAAGGCATCTAAGACAAGTTATATGTTTGAGAGATATGACTAAGAACTCGTAGTTTTCGCGTTTATGGTGCTTTCATGAGCTATTCCCACTTTTTCGGGTTCCAGGTCGATTTACAACGATCTAAAACCCGATACATGTTTGAGAGATATGACCCAAATCACGCAGTTTTCGCGTTATATGGCTCTTTTCATGAGCTATTGCCCACCGTTTTATGGTTCCAGGGCGATTTACAGCACCATATAACCAAATACATGTTTGAGAGTTATGACCAAAACTCGTCGCTTTCGTGTTTTATGGTCGTTTTTATGAGATATTCCCCATAGTTTTATGGTTCCAGGGCGATTTAAAGCGTCCTTAGGACCCAACACATGTTTGAGAGTTATGACCAAAAACTCGCCGGTTTCGTGTTTTATGGCCGTTTTCATGAGTTATTGCCCACATTTTTTGGGTTCCAGGCGGATTTGCAAGGCCTGTATGACGCGTACATGTTTGAGAGACATGACTAAAACCTCATAGTTTTCGGTTTGAGAGATTTGACCCAAAACTCGTAGTTTTCGCGTTTTAAGGTTGTTTTCATGTGCTATTGCCTAAAGTTTTTTTTGGTTCTAGGGATCTTTACAACAACATTAAGACCTAGTACATGTTTGAGAGTTATGACCAAAAACTCATCAATTTCATGTTTTATGGCTATTTTCATGAGCTATTGTCCACAGTTTTTTTGGTTCTAGGGCTATTTACAACAACCTTAAGACCTGGTACATGTTTGAGAGTTATGACCAAAAAATCGTCAATTTCATGTTTTATGGCTATTTTCTTCAGTTATTGCCCATAGTTTTGGGTTCCAGACGGATTTCCATGCCTCATAAGACCCCTTACATGTTTGAGAGATATGACCAGAGACTCGTCCTATTCTCATTTTATTGTCGTTTTCTGAGCTATTGCCTACATTTTTGGGGTTTCAGGGCGATATAAAATGACTTTAAGACCCGATATATGTTTGAGAGATATGACCAAAAAATCTTTGTTTTCGTGTTTTTTACCCATTTTCATGAGTTATTGCCCATAGTTTTCGGGTCCAGGCAGATTTACAAGGCATCTAAGCCCCGTTATATGTTTGAGAGATATGACTAAGATCTCGTAGGTTATGCGTTAATGGCGGTTTCATGAGCTATTGCCCACTTTTTGGGGGTTCCAGGTCGATTTACAACGATCATAAAACCCGATACATGTTTGAGAGATATGACCCAAATGACATAGTTTTCGCGTTATATGGCTCTTTTCATGAGCTATTGCCCACCGTTTTATGGTTCCAGGGTGATTTACAGCACCAAATAACCAGATACATGTTTGAGAGTTATGACCAAAAACTCGTCGCTTTCGTGTTTTATGGTCGTTTTTATGAGATATTCCCCGTAGTTTTATGGTTCCAGTGCGATTTAAAGCGACCTTAGGACCCAACACATGTTTGAGAGTTATGACCAAAGACTCGCCGGTTTCGTGTTTTATGGACGTTTTCATGAGTTATTGCCAACATTTTTTGGATTCCAGGAAGATTTCCAAGGCATGTATGACGCGTTACATGTTTGAGATACATGACAAAAAACTCATAGTTTTTGGTTTGAGAGATATGACCCAAAACTCGTAGTTTTCGCGTTTTAATGTTGTTTTCATGAGCTATTGCCTAAAGTTTTTTTTTGGTTCTAGGGCTCTTTATAACAACCTTAAGACCTGGTACATGTTTGAGAGTTATGACCAAAAACTCATCAATTTTATGGCTATTTTCATGAGTTATTGCCCATAGTTTTGGGTTCCAGACGGATTTCCATGCCTCATAAGACCCCTTACATGTTTGAGAGATATGACCAGAAACTCGTCCTATTCTCATTTTATGGTCGTTTTCTGAGCTATTGCCTACAGTTTTGGGGTTCCAGGGCGATATAAAATGACCTTAAGACCCGATACATGTTTGAGAGATATGACAAAAACTCTTCGTTTTCGTGTTTTTTGCCCATTTTCATGAGTTATTGCCCATAGTTTTGGGGTCTAGGCAGATTTACAAGGCATCTAAGACCCGTTACATGTTTGAGATATATGACTAAGAACTCGTAGTTTTCGCGTCTATGGTGCTTTCATGAGCTATTCCCACTTTTTTGGGGTTCCAGGCCGATTTACAACGATCTAAAACCCGATACATGTTTGAGAGATATGACCCAAATTACATAGTTTTCGCGTTATATGGCTCTTTTCATGAGCTATTGCCCACCGTTTTATGGTTCCAGGGCGATTTACAGCACCATATAACCAAATACATGTTTGAGAGTTATGACCAAAACTCGTCGCTTTCGTGTTTTATGGTCGTTTTTATGAGATATTCCCCATAGTTTTATGGTTCCGTATGATTTAAAGCGTCCTTAGGACCAACACATGTTTGAGAGTTATGACCAAAAACTCGCCGTTTCGTGTTTTATGGCCGTTTTCATGAGTTATTGCCCACATTTTTGGGTTCCAAAGCGGATTTGCAAGGCCGTATGACGTACATGTTTGAGAGACATGACTAAAACCTCATAGTTTTCGGTTTGAGAGATTTGACCCAAAACTCGTAGTTTTCGCTTTTAAGGTTGTTTTCATGTGCTATTGCCTAAAGTTTTTTTTGGTTCTAGGATCTTTACAACAACATTAAGACCTAGTACATGTTTGAGAGTTATGACCAAAAACTCATCAATTTCATGTTTTATGGCTATTTTCATGAGCTATTGTCCACAGTTTTTTTGGTTCTAGGGCTATTTACAACAACCTTAAGACCTGGTACATGTTTGAGAGTTATGACCAAAAATCGTCAATTTCATGTTTTATGGCTATTTTCTTGATTATTGCCCATAGTTTTGGGTTCCGACGATTTCCATGCCTCATAAGACCCCTTACATGTTTGAGAGATATGACCAGAGACTCGTCCTATTCTCATTTTATTGTCGTTTTCTGAGCTATTGCCTACATTTTTGGGGTTTCAGGGCGATATAAAATGACTTTAAGACCCGATACATGTTTGAGAGATATGACCAAAAAATCTTTGTTTTCGTGTTTTTTACCCATTTTCATGAGTTATTGCCCATAGTTTTCGGGTCCAGGCAGATTTACAAGGCATCTAAGACCCGTTATATGTTTGAGAGATATGACTAAGATCTCGTAGGTTATGCGTTAATGGCGGTTTCATGAGCTATTGCCCACTTTTTGGGGGTTCCAGGTCGATTTACAACGATCATAAAACCCGATACATGTTTGAGAGATATGACCCAAATGACATAGTTATCGCGTTATATGGCTCTTTTCATGAGCTATTGCCCACCGTTTTATGGTTCCAGGGTGATTTACAGCACCAAATAACCAGATACATGTTTGAGAGTTATGACCAAAAACTCGTCGCTTTCGTGTTTTATGGTCGTTTTTATGAGATATTCCCCGTAGTTTTATGGTTCCAGTGCGATTTAAAGCGACCTTAGGACCCAACACATGTTTGAGAGTTATGACCAAAGACTCGCCGGTTTCGTGTTTTATGGACGTTTTCATGAGTTATTGCCAACATTTTTTGGATTCCAGGAAGATTTCCAAGGCATGTATGACGCGTTACATGTTTGAGATACATGACAAAAAACTCATAGTTTTTGGTTTGAGAGATATGACCCAAAACTCGTAGTTTTCGCGTTTTAATGTTGTTTTCATGAGCTATTGCCTAAAGTTTTTTTTTGGTTCTAGGGCTCTTTATAACAACCTTAAGACCTGGTACATGTTTGAGAGTTATGACCAAAAACTCATCAATTTTATGGCTATTTTCATGAGTTATTGCCCATAGTTTTTGGGTCTAGGCACATTTACAAGGCATCTAAGACCCGTTATATGTTTGAGAGATATGACTAAAAACTCGTAGTTTTCGCGTTTCTGGTGCTTTCATGAGCTATTCCCACTTTTTTGGGGTTCCAGGCCGATTTACAACGATCTAAAACCCGATACATGTTTGAGAGATATGACACAAATTACATAGTTTTCGCGTTATATGGCTCTTTTCATGAGCTATTGCCCACTGTTTTATGGTTCCAGGGTGATTTACAGCACCATAAAACCAGATACATGTTTGAGAGTTATGACCAAAAACTCGTCTCTTTCGTGTTTTATGGTCGTTTTTATGAGCTATAACCCATAGTTTTATGGTTCCAGGGCGACTTAAAGCGTCCTTAGGACCCAACACATGTTTGAGCGTTATGACCAAAACCTCGCCGGTTTCGTGTTTTATGGCCGTTTTCATGAGTTATTGCCCACATTTTTTGGGTTCCAGGCGGATTTCAAAGGCCTGTATGACGCGTTACATGTTTGAGAGACATGACTAAAAACTCATAGTTTTCGGTTTGAGAGATATGACCCAAAACTCGTAGTTTTTGCGTTTTAAGGTTGTTTTCATGTGCTATTGCCTAAAGTTTTTTTTGTTTCTAGGGATCTTTACAACAACATTAAGACCTAGTACATGTTTGAGAGTTATGACCAAAAACTCATCAATTTCATGTTTTATGGCTATTTCATGAGTTATTGCCCATAGTTTTGGGTTCCAGACGGATTTCCATGCCTCATAAGACCCCTTACATGTTTGAGAGATATGACCAGAAATTCGTCCTATTCTCATTTTATGGTCTTTTTCTGAACTATTGCCTACAGTTTTGGGGTTCCAGGGCGATATAAAATGAACTTAAGACCCGATACATGTTTGAGAGATATGACCAAAAACTCTTCGTTTTCGTGTTTTTTGCCCATTTTCATGAGTTATTGCCCATAGTTTTGTCACATCCCAAGATTTTCCAAATCTTGTAATGTGAAAAATAAATGAATAAAATAAAACTTTGTTGATTTTCAGAGCCAGAAGAAACTTTTGAATCCAATTGGGAATCTTCAAACATATTTTGAACAATTAAATCCTAAAGGGATTTATAAAGATAAACATTTAATAAAGGCAAATAAAATGTTTTGGAATTACTATTTTAGATCTTTTAAATAAAAGGATTTGGTTCTCAAAGGAAATAGAAGTTTTATAAATAAATATTATTTGATAGATCCAAATTAAACTTTGGCCAAGCTTTTGAAATAAAACATTTTGTTTTGATAAAATAGTAAAGGTTTATTTAAATAAAATAATAAGGATTTAATATCCAAATTTTATTTAAATAAAGGCCTTTCCCATTTTAAATAAACACTAAAACCTATTTATTTATTTTAAATAAGTTTTCCAAGTATTTTATATTCTCAAATGAAACCTACTGAAGTGTTTTGGTTTTATTTTAGATTTCAAAATAAATAAATTAATAAAACAAATTCTATATGGATTATTAACTAAGGTCCATTGTATTTAAATATTAATAGAACCTAAAAAAAATGTTATTTTGTTTTAAACAAGATTTCCAAATATCATATATTTTCAAATAAAACCTACTGAATTGGTTTTGGAAATTTTTGGATTTCAAATGGAAATTTTATTAAATAAATCAAACCCTATTTGATTAAATAACTAAAGGGCTATTTTTTTTATTTTTTTTACATAGATCCTAAAAATGAATGAAAATATTATTTTATTTTGAGATTTGGTTTATGTTGATAAACAGAACCAAAAACTTATTTAAGTGTGGTGATTATTTGAATTGGTTGAATGCTTGAATAATTGATTGAAAATTCAAAACAGAAATTGATTTGGAAAATAGAAAAAGGTTTGAAATAGAAAAAAATAGAAACTGGCCGACCCAAATTTCACTAAAGCCCACCCCAGCCCATTTCATTTTCCCCACCCTCGACGAAATGTTTTTGCACTCAAACCCACACCATGAGGACACGACGACCGGACCTGCTCCTTTCCCTTTCTCACCGACTGAGGACCCCACCGCCACGTCCTCTTCTTCCCCAGCCCACGACTGTTCCTCCTCCTCACTTGCCATTGCAGGCTTTGATTCATGCTTGAATTCGCCTTAACACGGCCACCTTAACTCGCAATGACCAGGCACATTTAAACGCCACTCCTCTCCGTTTCCCTCTGTCTCCTCCCCAAGCACGCCCAGGCCGCTCAATTTCTCCCCGAGCCGCTGTCTCCGACGACCCTCGCCGATTCAAAGACACCTGTAGGGGTCCCAACTGATAAGGTAGAGTCCTCCTGTGTTTTACAATGCTAGTCCCTGGATCAATAGCTAGCATCCACAGTTAAGATGTAATATCAAGAAACAAAGGTCATAATATAACTTTATAACCAGGAAAACATAATTTTATTACATCATACATAGCTCATATGGCTATTACATTACATTGCAGCGGAATAACAATAAGTATGGGTCCATCATCTTCAAAGTGCCACAGGCAGATGTTGGTTGTAGACTTTGTAATCCTAGTCAATCAAACAATCTTCACTTAAAACAATCAAACCTGCAACATTACAAGTTACAGCCACAAGGGTCAATACATTTAAATTGTATTGGCAAGTTTCACTTTAGGTATAATATGAGTGGATCCTATCCATACATGCATATTTGGCTAAGTAGGGTTTAGGGTTTGTTTGCATAAAGCAACATTTATCCTATCTTTTACAAATTGGTTTGTCAAATCTCTTTTCAAATCACTTTTCCAAGTTCCTTGAACTCCTTGGTAGAAACTCAAGTGTTCAAGTCCTTGTCAAAATCTCTTGAGCACCTTGGTAACCCCAAGTGCATCAAGTTTTATCAAAAATCATGAGTTCCTTGGTAGCCCCAAGTACATCATGGTCTTGTGCACCTTGGTAACCCCAAGTGCAACAAGCTTAACAAAATCTCTTTGAATTCCTTGGTACCCCCAAGTGCATCAAGTTTTTATATTAGAAGTTGGAATGTCGAGATCTCCCATAGTTCAAACTTTAGTTGCTCAGTATTGTCCATAACCGGGGACACGGCTAAGTACTTAGATTTATTAACTTCTGCAGAAGGAGTACACTTTACCCACATGACACAATCCCATCTTGTTGCCACCAAGGGCCTTGGATTAGTGCTCACCAAGATGGAGTCTTGGCTGACGAGAATGTGAAGTCTTTCCAAAAGGTCCTCCCATACATCATTGCTAGCTTGTCTTCAGCCCCCATGAAGCATTCCAGATCCCCATGTCCGGTAACTAAAGACAATGTATGGGTCTTCCTAATGTAGTTGACTAAGCCAGAGCCATAATAGCATGTGGTTGTACACGAAAGCCACAATTGGAGAAACATGTTCAATCTCTAAGTTTCCTAGGTGGTTTTCATTTGGAGCACAACACAAAGTGATTTCCATAGACATGGATCCCTTTTGTTGCCACCTTCTCCAAAACATAAAGAGTCCACCACCTAGGTGGTTCATTGAGTCCTTGTTTTATTATATAAAAACACAAGTCCTTTTCTCAACCTTTGTAAAATCTCAACATGTATCTCTTTTTCAAAACATAGCATGGTTAAGCATGTACAACTTTAATATTTTCACTAAGGAGTGTTTAGGGAATCCTATTAGGATTAGCATAGCATAAGTATAAAATATTTTCATGCATGTTTACAAAATCCACTAAGTATATCGAAAATAGTAGGTCTTTTGTATGATAGTGTAACTTGCCTTTTTGTTAGGGAATGATAGTCACTCCTTGATCTTGCTAGTCTCACACTTTGCTAATTTCACTACAATCAAACAAGCATAGTATCAAGTAGCATTCCAACACTCAAACAATAATTCACCTACACAAAGCAATGTTTCCTAAGTCTTGTAAAAGAGGATTCTATTACAAAGTTGGTCTCTACTAGGTTTATAAGCTTTGTAAGGTTCATATTGGTCATTTACCTAAATGGCAAAGTCATTAGTTAGAGGGTTTTGCTCAAAGTCTATTTTAAAATCCATTCAACATTTTATGTGGTGAACTTTATTCTTTTTAAGGTAAAATTCTATGTTTTCCACCAGGTGAGTTGCTCTTGGTAAGGCTTGGTGTTTTGGGTCAGTAAGTTTGGTCCATAACATTTTCCCAAGGTTTTCCTTGTAACAACTTTTCCATAACAAATTTTGATGAGTTTATTTAGCTAGAAAATGACCAAGTTAACTAATTCAACTTAAATTTCACAAAAATCATTTTTAACACTATGGGTTGGTTCCTAGGGTCAGTAGGGTCACAATAAACCAATTGGCAAAGGTTTGATCTCAAAATTCATTTTTAAATGATTTTTCTAATGTTAGCAAGCACACAAAAGAATCTGCAAATTCAAACAATCTATCAAATACTATTTGCTAAACTAAGGGTAGGGTTGGCTAGGGCTTGCTCTCCTGATTTCATTGATACAAAATTTGCCAAATTTGGACGTATAGATCTCAAGTTATAAAGGTTTGAAGTTTGCAATTTAAATCAGATTCAAAACTGTTTCTAATTCTAACAGACGACACGTGGCGTGTTTCTACTCGCGGGTACCGCTTCGCGTGGATCGGCATCGTGGGCCGCTGGATTAAGTTAGATCGGATGGTTCTGAGCACATACCCCTTCGAGAATAAGTGGATCTATCTCGGGCGTTGGATAGAGATCCTACGGTGTTCGCTTGCTCGACCATTCGCGAGCGGCGCCGGCGATGGTTAACGGCGGCGACGGTCAGATTACGGCGGTGCTGGCGAAACAGGAAGCAAAACAGGGAGGGAGGAAGCTCACCGAGGTCGCGAGGCTGTGGTGAAACTCGTCGTGTGGTCGGCGTGGCTCGGGGCGTACTGTGTCGGGAAGAATCTCTCGCCGGAGTTGCTTTTGGCGACGGTCGGCTCTGGTCGACTACGGGGACGTTGCTGTGGTCCACGAGAAGACAAACGAAGGGCTGGGTTAGACGCAGGAGGTCACGGAGATGATATGAGCATGCACCAGAAGATGAGGGGCAACTGGGTTCTACCTGCGGGGCTCGTCGGAGAAGAAGGCAGACGGCGGCGCTTCTGATCCTTGTCGAAGTCGACTTCCTGGGACGCCCGCGGATGGACGGTTGGTACAGGGAGGTGCGTCGGGGAGTGGGGAACGTGCGTGCTTGGCCGTTGAAGCAAGGGGAGGCAGTGTGTGGCCGGATTTGAGAGTTAAGCTCGTCGGAGTAGAGGGTGCTCGGGGAGGAATCGAGGACGGTCTAGGGCGTGCTAGCTCGGGGTGTTAGAGGGGACTTATAGAGGCGGCTTGGGCGTTTATATCCGCGTGATCAAAGCGAGGTAAAGGCTCGGCATTAGAGCGTATTGAATCCGCGAAATCAAAGCAGCAACGGCAGCGAGGGAGAAGGCGTGGTCGTCGCGCGAGGAAGAAGGAGAACAGTGGAGGTGGGTCTACCTGTCAGTGGAGAAAGAAAGGAGGGAGGGGGTCCACTTGCCAGTCTCCTTGCGGGTTGATTAATTGGTTCGAATCGTTTTCTGCGGGGGAGGAGAGTTGGGCTGGCTTGCTGGGCCTTGTTGGGCTGTCTTGTTTCATTTTTTTTTATACTGAATGCCTTTTCTTTTTCTATTTCTATTTTCCTGATTTGTAATTAAAACAATCATTCAAGCATTCAAATAATTCAATCATTCAAACAAACATTAAACCTTGCATTGTGTTTTTGGTTCTGTTTAACCACATAATCCAACATTCCAAAATAAAACAATATTTTAAATGCTTTTTAGGTTTTATTTATTAATTAAATAAAATGGCTATGGTTTATTTATAAAATAGGGTTTGGTTTAATTAATAAAATCCCCATTTTAAATCCAAACATTTTTCAAAACCAAATCAGTAGGTTTTATTTGAAAGTATAAAATACTTGAATTACTTATTTTAAAAATAATATTTTATTATAGGGTCTTATTAATATTAAAATAAAATGGGCTTTAGTTATTAATTTAAATAGGATTTATTTTATTGAGACATTTATTTTGAAATCTAAATTATATTTAAAACACCTTAGTAGGTTTTTTTTGTGAATATCAAGTATTTGGAAAACTTATTTTAAATAATTTAACAAGTTTTGATGATTCCATTAAATTGGTAAAACCTTTTATTTGTATAAAACTTGGTTATTAGGTCCTTATTAATTTATTTAAATAATCTTTTGTTTATTTTTATTCAAAAATGTGCTAATTCCAAAGCTAGGCCAAGGTTTTAATTTGGCTTTATTAATAATCTTTATTTATAAATCCATCTTTTCTTTTGAACACCAGATATTTTATTAAAGGATCCAAAATTAGTGATTCCAAAACATTTTTTAATCCCCTTTATTAAATGTTTTATTTTATGAATCCCTTTAGGTTTTATTTAATTCAAATGAGTTTGGAGTTCTAATAGAAAAAAAAAAGTTTCTTCTGACTCTGAAATTTTAAACAAAGTTTTATTTTATACATTACAAGATTTGGAAAATCTCGGGATGTGACACACACGCCCCCTCCTGCCTCCTCGAGCACGCAACTGTGATCAACATTTTCCAGCGCACCTCTCTGTAGCCTCAGCTTACTCGCGCATGCCTCCCAAATACGGGCAACGCCGACGACTGCAAAGACCGCCGTCGCCTCTTCTCCGACGACGTCCCTAGGTAGTACCCGACCTCCCCTCTCATCCCCGTGGACACGATGATGACCTGCAAGCTCATACGAACCTAACAGCACCTTCCGGTTGTCCTAGGCGCCTATCCTCGCCCTCGACGACCTTCGAACCGCTTCAAGCCCGGCCTCGGCGAGCAATCAAGGATGACCCGGCGCCTTCATCAACCAAGACCACGTTGAGCATCAGCGGTGTCTGCGAACTCGATGAGCATCCCTTTTCCTTCCTCGCTTCCTATTTAACCGCGCCGCCACCGCCGGTCGCTTCCACCACCAGGCCAGAAGGCCGCCGCTTCGTTAGGTCGAGCACCCCACAGCCGTCTGATCCCGATCTGATGGATAGAATAGTTCACTTAAACGAAGGGGTACGCGTTGATCTGAGCCGCACTGCCTTTTAATCCTGTGGTCTCGGTCACTCGATCTAGATTTAACCGATCGCCAATCACGCGCTGACGTGGCGATGTTTGATTAAAACAGATTTAGAAACCAGATTTAAAAGCCATTTTGAAACCCATGTAAATTTCAAACCACACGTCCAAAAATTACAAATTTTATATCAATGGATTCAGGAGAACAAGCCCTAGCCAACTGTGGAATTAGTTTAGCAAATAGTATCTGTTTGTTTGCTCATTTTTGCAGATTGATTTGTATTCTTGTTTAGAGTATAAAAATTGTTTAAAATTGAATTTAAGGATAAAACCTTTGCAAATTGGATTGTTGTGACCTTACTGACCCTAGGAACCAACCCTTGGTATTAAAAATGATTTTTGAAAGATTTAGGTTGGATTACTTGACTTAGTCATTTTCTAGCCAAATAAAAAGAATGGTTTTTGTTATAAAAATGTTTATGGAAAGAAAACTTTAAGGAAATAGTTTGGACCAAACCTACTAACCCAAAAACACCAAGCTTTGCAATAGCAACTCATTGGTGAACAACTTAAGAGTTTTGCCTTAATAAAAACATTTTTCACCACATGAAATGATGAATGGATTTAAAAATAGTTTTTGGACAAAACCCTCTTGCTAATGACTTTGCCACTTTGGTAAATTACCAAATTGGATGTTACAAAGTTTAGAAACCCCATAGAGACCCCTTTGCAAAATAAAACTATCTTGTGCATGCTCCCATGCATGAATTGATTTCCATTGTCTTGTGTGTGTGAAATTGTATGAGTGATTATTGGATTGGAATATAAATTGAATTAGTGTTTGCTTGTTTGACTTGTAGTGAAGTGTGAGACTAACAAGATCAAGGAGTAAACTACCATTCCCTACCAAAAAGGAAAGTGATGCTTCATACTTTTTATCCCAATACTTTCACTATGCATTAGTGATTTTGCTAAGTAAACTTGCATGGATTTTGCTAAGTATAGATCTTGCTATAGGAAAACCTAGTAGATGAATCCTTAGTAGGATTTCCTAAGTTAAGTTTCCTATTACTACCAAGCTTAGCCTAGCTAATGGAAAACATGGGTGGAAAATATATTCACACTATGGAAAAATCTCTAAGTCTGAGGACTTATGTTTTTTGTTTAATAAAACAAAGTTAATGAATCACCTGGGTGGAATGGAAGGATTGTTTTATGTTGAGTGGTTCACAAGGCCATGGTCTTGGCTTGTGTATCTCACTTGTGGTATGCCACCCAGGCACAAAGAGATTTGAGATGTCAAATGTTGAGAAGCTTCAAGTGCAAGCACTTGGCAATATGGGCTCTGCCATGATCATATAGGTTGCAAGAACTTAGCCATATGGACAGTGGGTGGTAGTGTTTGACAGGTTGGAGCGCGTACATTTTTGGTCTAAGGGAAGGCTTCTGAAAGATTTTGTCTTGGGAAACCAAGTCTTGTGGGTAAAGTGCACCACCTCTGCAGAGTGTAAAATCTAAGTACTTAGCCATGTCCCTGGTAAAGGACAATTTGAGCATCAAGACATGGAAGCAATCAAGAATCTCATCATTCAAATTTCTAAATTAAAATCTCGTGGTTTGAACAAGGGTTGTTTGAAATCTTCAATCTTTGATTGGTAGATGCCTTGGAAAGGATCTTCAATCTTTGATAGAGAAAAATGATTTTGTCAAAGCAAAAACTTAGTATTTTCAAAATGATAAGAAAAATCTATTTTGAGAAATGCAAGCCTCAACTCCACTTAACCAAATGCATATAGTTGATAGACTCCACAATACTACCATAGTATCACTTGCCAATACAATTCAAATGTATTGACCCTTTATGGCTGTAACTTGTATGTTGCAGGTTTGATTGATTTAGTGAAGATTGATTGTTCAGGATTACAAAGTCTACAAGCAACATCTGCCTATGGCACTTTGAAGATGAAGGACCCCATGATTATAATTATTCCGCTGCAATGTAATGTAATAGCCAAATGAGCTATGTATTGATGTAATAAAATTATGTTACTCCTGGTTATAGAGATATTATATGACCTTTGTTTCTTGATATTACATCTAAACTGTGGATGCTAGCTATTTATCCAGGGACTAGCATTGTAAAACACAGGAGGCTCTATCTTATCTAAGATTGGGACCCCTACAGATGGTATCAGAGCATTGTGTTGCCAGTAGGATTTGTAAACCCTAGGATTGGACAAAACCCTTAGAAAAATAGGAGTTATAATTTGATCCAAAACTTAATTACAAAAACAAATCACTCTTTCCTCAACCATTTTGGTTTCAACACTACTTCTCTTCTACTTTAACTTGATGGAAAAACCTACCCCATGGCCAAAGACTACACCATGTGCAAAGGACTTCTTCAACTCTAATGACTTCAACTTCTTCAACTCTAATGACTTCAACATCTTCAGCATATTCACCAAGGACTTCCAACTTGGATACCACTAAGGACTACAAGAGAGACAAGAAAAACTTGCTCAAGATTTAGAGACTGAGGGAATGCAAAAGTTAGAAGGAGCCTACATCATTTGAAGTATTATAACCAAGAGTTTTCCTAAAGGAAACCAAGATATCATGTAGAAAGAAGAACCAACCAAGAAAGATGGAAAGATCACAAGTGAACCTTATAGATGGACCACCATATTTTAGCCAAGTCAAAACACACCAACTTATGTGGTGTAACAAAAATATTTTGTTGCCTAAAAATGTGCTTGAACTTTGTTGTTTGAGTGAAAAGTTGTGTGTGAATGCTTGCACATTGCTTGAGTGAATTGTGATGTGTGTGATTAGAAGTAATTCCTTAGAAATGACTTGCCTATTCTATTCTCCCTTCAACCCAAACAGATGACTTCTCCAAGAAACTCCAACATCAAGGTTGATGACAACAACAACCAAGAGGACAACATGAGAGAACTTATAACAACCTGAAACTAGTTGAGCCAAGAGACAACTCATCTTTTATCCAACAACAATGGACTAGACCCAGCTATACAAAGGATTTTGAAACTTCAATCCCAATTGTTGCAAGGAATGGTTACTCAAATGATCAACATGAGAGAAAACTTTTCCCAAGGAGCTAATGACAACAAGGATGACAAAGATGTTAATCTAGAAGGAACCCAAGTTAGCAATACTTGTGGAGACAAGGATCATGCATCCAAGGAGCATGAAGATCAATGCCCCAAGAAGAGAGAAAGATCTCCCACCTATGAAGAACATGAACTAGAAGAACTCCTAGCTTTGGAGAGACCCAAAAAGAATAAGAAGAAATGCCCCAACACTAGCAAGAAGGATATTACACAAGTGCAATGTTTCAAATGCAAAGAGATGGGACACTATGCCAATGAATGCCCAGAAAAGGAGAAGAGCCAAGAAGACAAACAAAGGCTAGTGAAACCCAAGATGAGAAAGGATATTAGCCAAGTGATGTGCAAACACTGCAAGGAGTTAGGACATTATGCATCATATTGTCCAGAGAAGCCACCTCAAGACCTCAAACTTATAACATGTTTCAAATGCAAGGAACTAGGCCACTATGCAAACAATTGTCCCGAAAAGATAAGGAACAAGTTAAACAAGTCTATGAAGGATCTCAACCTTGGCCCATGAGTCAAGTATTGAAACCAAGGACACCATGCAAATGATTGCTTAAGAGAAAATTTTCCCAGGGTCCCAAGAAGGACAATGTGTAATTTTTGTTTGAAAATTTTTAAGGGTGGTAGTACCCTAGTTGTTTTGAACCTTCTTGTAAACCTAGCCTCCCCAAATCTCGGGACGAGATTTATTTCTGGTGAAATTGTCACATCCCAAGATTTTCCAAATCTTGTAATGTGAAAAATAAATGAATAAAATAAAACTTTGTTGATTTTCAGAGCCAGAAGAAACTTTTGAATCCAATTGGGAATCTTCAAACATATTTTTAACAATTAAATCCTAAAGGGATTTATAAAGATAAACATTTAATAAAGGCAAATAAAATGTTTTGGAATTACTATTTTGGATCTTTTAAATAAAAGGATTTGGTTCTCAAAGGAAATAGAAGTTTTATAAATAAATATTATTTTATAGATCCAAATTAAACTTTGGCCAAGATTTTGAAATAAAACATTTTTTTTGATAAAATAGTAAAGGTTTATTTAAATAAAATAATAAGGATTTAATATCCAAATTTTATTTAAATAAAGGCCTTTCCCATTTTAAATAAACACTAAAACCTATTTATTTATTTTAAATAAGTTTTCCAAGTATTTTATATTCTCAAATGAAACCTACTGAAGTGTTTTGGTTTTATTTTAGATTTCAAAATAAATAAATTAATAAAACAAATTCTATATGGATTATTAACTAAGGTCCATTATATTTAAATATTAATAGAACCTAAAATAAAAATGTTATTTTGTTTTAAACAAGATTTCCAAATATCATATATTTTCAAATAAAACCTACTGAATTGGTTTTGGAAAATTTTGGATTTCAAATAGAAATTTTATTAAATAAATCAAACCCTATTTGATTAGATAACTAAAGGGCTATTTTTTTATATATTTTTAGATAGATCCTAAAAATGAATGAAAATATTATTTTATTTTGAGATTTGGTTTATGTTGATAAACAGAACCAAAAAATTATTTAAGTGTGGTGATTATTTGAATTGGTTGAATGCTTGAATAATTGATTGAAAATTCAAAACAGAAATTGATTTGGAAAATAGAAAAAGGTTTCAAATAGAAAAAAATAGAAACTGGCCGACCCAGCCCAGCTAAAGCCCACCCCAGCCCAGCAGCCCATTTTACCCACCCCTCTGACGAAATGTTTTTGCACTCAAACCCACACCCGCGAGGACACTGACGACTGGACCCCGTTCCCTTTCCCTTTCTCACTGACCAGAGGACCCCACCGCCACATCCCTCTTCTTCCCCAGCCCCACGACCTATTCCTCCTCCCTCGCCGGCCGTTGCAGGCTTTGATTCGCGGCTTGAATTCGCCTTAACACGGCCACCTTAACTCGCAGTGACCAGGCACATTTAAACGCCAGTGACTCCTCTCCGTTTTCCCCTCTGTCTCCTCCCCCAAGCACGCCCCCAGGCTGCTCCAATTTCTCCCCGAGCCGCTCTGTCTCCGACGACCCTCCTCGCCGATTCCGACCAGCACACGCCCCTCCTGCCTCCTCGAGCATGCAAATGTGATCAGCATTCTCCAGCGCACCTCTCTGTAGCCTCAGCTTACTCGCGCGTGCCTTCCAGCGTCGGCAACATCGACGACCTGCAGCACCGCCGTCTGCCCTCTTCTCCGACGACGTCCCTAGGTAGTACCCGACCTCCCCTCTCATCCCCGTGGACACGATGATGATATCCAAGCTCATATGAACCTAACAGCACCTTCCGGTTGTCCTAGGGCGCCCCCTATCCTCGCCCTCGACGACCTTCTGAACCGCCCGAAGCCCAGCTCGTCTCCGGCGAGCAATCAAGGACAGCCCCATGCGCCCCTTCATCAACCAGTACCACGTTGAGCATCATCAGTGTGCTGCGAACTCGGTGAGCATCCCCTTTTCCTTCCTCTCTTCCTATTTCACGGGCGCCGCCATCGCTGGCTCGCTTCCCGGCCAAGCAATACGCTCGTTTAAGGTCGAGCACCCCACAGCCGTCTGATCCCGATCTGATGGATAGAATAGTTCACTTAAACGAAGGGGTACGCGTTGATCTGAGCCGCACCTGCCCCTTTTAATCCTGTGGTCGGTGTCACTCGATCCAGACCGAATCTTGCCAATCACGCTGACGCGTGGCCAGTGTTTGATTAAAACAGATTTAGAAACCAGATTTAAAAGCCATTTTGAAACCCATGTAAATTTCAAACCACACGTCCAAAAATTACAAATTTTATATCAATGGATTCAGGAGAACAAGCCCTAGCCAACTGTGGAATTAGTTTAGCAAATAGTATCTGTTTGTTTGCTCATTTTTGCAGATTCATTTGTATGCTTGTTTAGAGTATAAAAATTGTTTAAAATTGAATTTAAGGATAAAACCTTTGCAAATTGGATTGTTGTGACCTTACTGACCCTAGGAACCAACCCTTGGTATTAAAAATGATTTTTGAAAGATTTAGGTTGGATTACTTGACTTAGTCATTTTCTAGCCAAATAAAAAGAATGGTTTTTGTTATAAAAATGTTTATGGAAAGAAAACTTTAAGGAAATAGTTTGGACCAAACCTACTGACCCAAAAACACCAAGCTTTGCAATAGCAACTCATTGGTGAACAACTTAAGAGTTTTGCCTTAATAAAAACATTTTTCACCACATGAAATGATGAATGGATTTAAAAATAGATTTTGGACAAAACCCTCTTGCTAATGACTTTGCCACTTCGGTAAATGACCAAATTGGATGTTACAAAGTTTAGAAACCCCATAGAGACCCCTTTGCAAAATAAAACTATCTTGTGCATGCTCCCATGCATGAATTGATTTCCATTGTCTTGTGTGTGTGAAATTGTATGAGTGATTATTGGATTGGAATATAAATTGAATTAGTGTTTCCTTGTTTGACTTGTAGTGAAGTGTGAGACTAACAAGATCAAGGAGTAAACTACCATTCCCTACCAAAAAGGCAAGTGATGCTTCATACTTTTTATCCCAATACTTTCACTATGCATTAGTGATTTTGCTAAGTAAACTTGCATGGATTTTGCTAAGTATAGATCTTGCTATAGGAAAACCTAGTAGATGAATCCTTAGTAGGATTTCCTAAGTTAAGTTTCCTATTACTACCAAGCTTAGCCTAGCTAATGGAAAACATGGGTGGAAAATATATTCACACTATGGAAAAATCTCTAAGTCTGAGGACTTATGTTTTTTGTTTAATAACACAAAGTTAATGAATCACCTGGGTGGAATGGAAGGATTGGTTTATGTTGAGTGGTTCACAAGGCCATGGTCTTGGCTTGTGTATCTCACTTGTGGTATGCCACCCAGGCACAAAGGGATTTGAGATGTCAAATGTTGAGAAGCTTCAAGTGCAAACACTTGGCAATATGGGCTTTGCCATGATCATATAGGTTGCAAGAACTTAGCCATATGGACAGTGGGTGGTAGTGTTTAATAGGTTGGAGCGCGTCCATTTTTGGTCTAATGGAAGGCTTCTGAAAGATTTTGTCTTGGGAAACCAAGTCTTGTGGGTAAAGTGCACCACCTCTACAGAGTGTAAAATCTAAGTACTTAGCCATGTCCCTGGTAAAGGACAATTTGAGCATCAAGACATGGAAGCAATCAAGAATCTCATCATTCAAATTTCTAAATTAAAATCTTGTGGTTTGAACAAGGGTTGTTTGAAATCTTCAATCTTTGATTGGTAGATGCCTTGGAAAGGATCTTCAATCTTTGATAGAGAAAAATGATTTTGTCAAAGCAAAAACTTAGTATTTTCAAAATGATAAGTAAAATCTATTTTGAGCAATGCAAGCCTCAACTCCACTTAACCAAATGCATATAGTAGATAGACTCCACAATACTACCATAGTATCACTTGCCAATACAATTCAAATGTATTGACCCTTTGTGGCTATAACTTGTATGTTGCAGGTTTGATTGATTTAGTGAAGATTGATTGTTTAGGATTACAAAGTCTACAACCAACATCTGCCTGTGGCACTTTGAAGATGAAGGACCCCATGATTATAATTATTCCGCTGCAATGTAATGTAATAGCCAAATGAGCTATGTATTGATGTAATAAATTATGTTACTCCTGGTTATAGAGATATTATATGACCTTTGTTTCTTGATATTACATCTAAACTGTGGATGCTAGCTATTGATCCAGGGACTAGCATTGTAAAACACAGGAGGCTCTATCTTATCTAAGATTGGGACCCCTACAAGTTTTTGGGTCCAGGCAGATTTACAAGGCATCTAAGACCCGTTATATGTTTGAGAGATATGACAAAGAACTCGTAGGTTTCATGTTTATGGCGCTTTCATGAGTTATTCCCACTTTTTTAGGGTTCCAGGCCAATTTACAACGATTTAAAATCCGATACATGTTTGAGAGATATGACCCAAATCACGTAGTTTTCACATTATATGGCTCTTTTCATGAGCTATTGCCCACCATTTTAAGGTTCCAGGGCGATTTACAGCACCATAAAACCAGATACATTTTTGAGAGTTATGACCAAAAACTCGTCGCTTTCGTGTTTTATGGTCGTTTTTATGAGCTATTCCCCATAGTTTTATGGTTCCAGGGCGATTTAAAGCGACCTTACGACCAACACATGTTTGAGAGTTATGACCAAAAACTCGCCGGTTTCGTGTTTTATGGCCATTTACATGAGCTATTGCCCACATTTTTTGAGTTCCAGGCGGATTTGCAAGGCCTGTATGACGCGTTACATGTTTAGAGAAATGACTAAAAACACAAACTTTTCGGTTTGAGAGATATGACCCAAAACTCGTAGTTTTCGCGTTTTAAGGTTGTTTTCATGAGCTATAGCCTAAAGTTTTTTTTGGTTCTAGGGCTCTTTACAACAACCTTAAGACCTGGTACATGTTTGAGAGTTATGAGCAAAAACTCATCAATTTCATGTTTTATAGCTATTTTCATGAGTTATTGCCCATAGTTTCGTGTTCCAGACGGATTTCCATGCATCATAAGACCCCTTACATGTTTGAGAGATATGACCAGAAATTCGTCCTATTCTCATTTTATGGTCATTTTCTGAGCTATTGCCTACACTTTTGGGGTTCCAGGGCGATATAAAATGATCTTAAGACCCGATACAAGTTTGAGAAATATGACCAAAAACTCTTCGTTTTCGTGTTTTTGCCCATTTTCATGAGTTATTACCCATAGTTTTTGGGTCCAGGCAGATTTACAAGGCATCTAAGACTCGTTATATGTTTGAGAGATATGACTAAGAACTCGTAGTTTTCGCGTTTATGGTGCTTTCATGACTATTCCCACTTTTTCGGGTTCCAGGCCGATTTACAACGATCTAAAACCCGATACATGTTTGAGAGATATGACCCAAATCACGCAGTTTTCACGTTGTATGGCTCGTTTCATGAGCCATTACCCACCGTTTTATGGTTCCAGGGCGATTTACAGCACCAGATAACCAAATACATGTTCGAGAGTTATGACCAAAACTCGTCGCTTTCGTGTTTTATGGTCGTTTTTATGAGATATTCCCCATAGTTTTATGGTTCCAGGGCGATTTAAAGCATCCTTAGGACCCAACACATGTTTGAGAGTTATGACCAAAAAATCGTCGGTTTCGTGTTTTATGGCCGTTTTCATGAGTTATTGCCCACATTTTTTGGGTTCCAGACGGATTTGCAAGGCCTGTATGACGCGTTACATGTTTGAGAGACATGACTAAAAACTCATAGTTTTCGGTTTGAGAGATTTGACCCAAAACTCGTAGTTTTCTGGTTTTAAGGTTGTTTTCATGAGCTATTGCCCATAGTTTTTTTTGGTTCTAGGGCTATTTACAGCAACCTTAAGACCTGGTACATGTTTGAGATTTATGACCAAAAACTCATCAATTTCATGTTTTATGGCTATTTTCATGAGTTATTGCCCATAGTTTTGGGTTCCAGCCGAATTTCCATGCCTCATAAGACCCCTTACATGTTTGAGAGATATGACCAGAAACTCGTCCTATTCTCATTTTATGGTCGTTTTCTGATCTATTGCCTACAGTTTTGGGGTTCCAGGGCGATATAAAATGACCTTAAGACCCGATACATGTTTGAGAGATATGACAAAAACTCTTCGTTTTTCGTGTTTTTGCCCATTTTCTTGAGTTATTGCCCATAGTTTTTGGGTCTAGGCAGATTTACAAGGCATCTAAGACCCGTTATATGTTGGAGAGATATGACTAAGAACTCGTAGTTTTCGCGTTTCTGGTGCTTTCATGAGCTATTCCCAATTTTTTGGGGTTCCAGGACGATTTACAACGATCTAAAACCCGATACATGTTTGAGAGATATGACCCAAATTACATAGTTTTCGCGTTATATGGCTCTTTTCATGAGCTATTGCCCACCGTTTTATGGTTCCAGGGTGATTTAAAGCACCAAATAACCAAATACATGTTTGAGAGTTATGACCAAAAACTCGTCGCTTTCGTGTTTTATGGTCGTTTTTATGAGATATTCCCCATAGTTTTATGGTTCCAGGGCGACTTAAAGCGTCCTGAGGACCCAACACATGTTTGAGAGTTATGACCAAAACTTCATGGTTCGTGTTTTATGGCCGTTTCATGAGTTATTGCCAACATTTTTGGGTTCCGAGCAGATTTCCAAGGCCTATGACGTTACATGTTTGAGATACATGACTAAAAACTCAGACTTTTCGGTTTGAGAGATATGACCCAAAACTCGTAGTTTTCGCGTTTTAAGGTTGTTTTCATGAGCTATTGCCTAAAGTTTTTTTGGTTCTAGGGCTCTTTACAACAACCTTAAGACCTGGTACATGTTTGAGAGTTATGACCAAAAACTCATCAATTTTATGTTTTATGGCTATTTTCATGAGTTATTGCCCATAGTTTTGGGTTCCAGACGGATTTCCATGCCTCATAAGACCCCTTACATGTGTGAGAGATATGACCAGAAACTCGTCCTATTCTCATTTTATGGTCCTTTTCTGAGCTATTGCCTACAGTTTTGGGGTTCCAGGGCGATATAAAATGACCTTAAGACCCGATACATGTTTGAGAGATATGACAAAAACTCTTCGTTTTCGTGTTTTTTGCCCATTTTCATGAGTTATTGCCCATAGTTTTTGGGTCTAGGCAGATTTACAAGGCATCTAAGACCCGTTATATGTTTGAGAGGTATGACTAAGAACTCGTAGTTTTCGCGTTTATGGTGCTTTCATGAGCTATTCCCACTTTTTCGTGTTCCAGGCCGATTTACAACGATCTAAAACCCGATACATGTTTGAGAGATATGACCCAAATCACACAGTTTTCGCGTTGTATGGCTCTTTTCATGAGCTATTACCCACCGTTTTATGGTTCCAGGGCGATTTACAGCACCATATAACCAAATACATGTTCGAGAGTTATGACCAAAACTCGTCGCTTTCGTGTTTTATGGTCGTTTTTATGAGATATTCCCTATAGTTTTATGGTTCCAGGGCGATTTACAGCATCCTTAGGATCCAACACATGTTTGAGAGTTATGACCAAAAACTCGTCGGTTTCGTGTTTTATGGCCGTTTTCATGAGTTATTGCCCACATTTTTTGGGTTCCAGGCGGCTTTGCAAGGCATGTATGACGCGTTACATGTTTGAGAGACATGACTAAAAACTCATAGTTTTCGGTTTGAGAGATTTGACCCAAAACTCGTAGTTTTGTGGTTTTAAGGTTGTTTTCATGAGCTATTGCCCATAGTTTTTTTTTGGTTCTAGGGATATTTACAGCAACCTTAAGACCTGGTACATGTTTGAGATTTATGACCAAAAACTCATCAATTTCATGTTTTATGGCTATTTTCATGAGTTATTGTCCATAGTTTTGGGTTCCAGCCGAATTTCCATGCCTCATAAGACCCCTTACATGTTTGAGAGATATGACCAGAAACTCGTCCTATTCTCATTTTATGGTCGTTTTCTGAGCTATTGCCTACAGTTTTGGGGTTCCAGGGCGATATAAAATGACCTTAAGACCCGATACATGTTTGAGAGATATGACAAAAACTCTTCGTTTTCGTGTTTTTTGCCCATTTTCATGAGTTATTGCCCATAGTTTTTGGGTCTAGGCAGATTTACAAGGCTTCTAAGACCCGTTATATGTTGGACAGATATGACTAAGAACTCGTAGTTTTCGCGTTTTTGGTGCTTTCATGAGCTATTCCCAATTTTTTGGGGTTCCAGGCCGATTTACAACGATCTAAAACCCGATACATGTTTGAGTGATATGACCCAAATTACATAGTTTTCGCATTATATGGCTCTTTTCATGAGCTATTGCCGACCGTTTTATGGTTCCAGGGTGATCTAAAGCACCAAATAACCAAATACATGTTTGAGAGTTATGACCAAAAACTCGTCGCTTTCGTGTTTTATGGTCGTTTTTATGAGATATTCCCCATAGTTTTATGGTTCCAGGGCGACTTAAAGCGTCCTGAGGACCCAACACATGTTTGAGAGTTATGACCAAAAACTCGCCGGTTTCGTGTTTTATGGCCGTTTTCATGAGTTATTGCCAACATTTTTTGGGTTCCAGGCAGATTTTCAAGGCCTGTATGACGCGTTACATGTTTGAGATACATGACTAAAAACTCAGACTTTTCGGTTTGAGAGATTTGACCCAAAACTCGTAGTTTTCGCGTTTTAAGGTTGTTTTAATGAGCTATTGCCTAAAGTTTTTTTGGTTCTAGGGCTCTTTACAACAACCTTAAGACCTGGTACATGTTTGAGAGTTATGACCAAAAACTCATCAATTTTATGTTTTATGGCTATTTTCATGAGTTATTGCCCATAGTTTTGGGTTCCAGACGGATTTCCATGCCTCATAAGACCCCTTACATGTGTGAGAGATATGACTAGAAACTCGTCCTATTCTCATTTTATGGTCGTTTTCTGAGCTATTGCCTACAGTTTTGGGGTTCCAGGGCGATATAAAATGACCTTAAGACCCGATACATGTTTGAGAGATATGACAAAAACTCTTCGTTTTCGTGTTTTTTGCCCATTTTCATGAGTTAATGCCCATAGTTTTTGGGTCTAGGCAGATTTACAAGGCATCTAAGACCCATTATATGTTTGAGAGATATGACTAAGAACTCGTAGTTTTCGCGGTTATGGTGCTTTCATGAGCTATTCCCACTTTTTTTGGGTTCCAGGCCGATTTACAACGATCTAAATCCCGATACATGTTTGAGAGATATGACCCAAATTACATAGTTTTCGCGTTATATGGCTCTTTTCATGAGCTATTGCCCACCGTTTTATGGTTCCAGGGTGATTTAAAGCACCAAATAACCAAATACATGTTTGAGAGTTATGACCAAAAACTCGTCGCTTTCGTGTTTTATGGTCGTTTCTATGAGCTATTCCCCATAGTTTTATGGTTCCAGGGAGATTTAAAGCGTCCTTAGGACCCAACACATGTTTGAGCGTTATGACCAAAACCTCGTCGGTTTCGTGTTTTATGGACGTTTTCATGAGTTATTGCCCACATTTTTTGGGTTCCAGGCGGATTTCAAAGGCCTGTATGACGCGTTACATGTTTGAGAGTGTTGGAGATATGCCCAAGAGGCAATAATAAAGTGGTTATTATCATATCTTCACACTTATGATAAATGTTTACATTCATGCTATAATAGTATTAACAAGGAAACATTGATACTTGTGTGATTTGTAAACTTAATTTGAAGTCCCTAGTATAGCCTCTATACTTCACTAGCTTGTTGGTTGATAAATGATTGTGGTTTCCCTATCATGAACATTGAGATGTTATCAACAACAAGATCATATCGTTAGGAGAATGATATGGTGGACATACTCCTATAGATAAGCGTAGCATAAAGATCAAGTCATTTCAATAGTTCAATTGCTATATGCTTTTACGATACATAGTAACCTAATTCCTTGACCATGAGATCATGCATATCACCTTTACCGGATGGATGCTTTGATGACATCAAACACCACCGTGGCGGGTGGGTATAAAGGGTGCATTGAGGGTTCGGAAAGTATTGGTTGAAACACATGGATCAAGAGTGAGATTTGTCCATCCATATGACGGATAGATATACTCTGGGCCCTCTCGGTGGAATGTCATCCAATTAGCTTGCAAGCATGTGTGACTGGGTCAAGGGATCACATATCACGGAACGAGAAAAGAGTACTTATCGTACGAGGTTGAACTAGGTATGCAGAGATACCAAGATTATAGCCTCGGATAAGTAAACTATCGTGAGACAAAGGGAAATTGGTATCGTATGTAAGTGGTTCATTCGATCAAAGTAATCATAGAAATATGTGGGAGCCATATGAATTTCAGATTCCTCTATTGGTTATTGTTCGGAGAAGTGTCTCGATCATGTCCGCATAATTCACGAACCGTAGGGAGACACACTTAAGGATTCGACGTTGTTTGAGTAGTTATGGTATTATGAGAAAGAGACCGAATGTTGTTCGAGTCTCGGATGGGATCCGGGATATCACGAGGTGATCCGGAATGGTCCGAGAATAAGATTCATATAAGGAAAGTCCTGTTTGAGTTCGGGAATAATTAGGTGTTTTCATCGGAATGTTCTAGAAGGTTCAATGTCCCAAGACTCGGGAAGGGGTACATGAATGTGTCATAACATATGGAATGATTGCATCATGTACTATGTGTTCTCGCTGTTCCAAATAAAGGATTAAATTGAATCCTAAAACTGAAAAGTCAAATGGCCAGTTTGAAAGTCAAACGGCTAAAACAGGAAACTGAGGGAAACAAGCAAGAGGAGGTTGAAACCGACTTGGGGAGGAGTCCCTCCTCTCCAAGCCGGCGCGCCACCCAAGGCCGACTTGGGGAGGGACTCCCTCCCCTTGGCCGCCCCTCCCACCTATAAAAGGAGGGGCAGGGCCTCCTCCTCTAGACACACAAGTTCCTATCCTCTAATCTAAATCCTAGCCCTAGACTCCGGTTTAGAGCCGCTTTGGTTTAGAGCTTCTAATTGCACTAGCCTTCGGATTAGAGCCTTCTAATTGGTGTGTATAAACCCTAGACCACTAATAGCTCTCTCATACTCCACCATACTCGCTCCGGCTTAAGGCGAAGCCCTGCGGGATCTCCCCTCTACTTCCGGTACCACGCCGTTGTGCTGCCGGAATCGCGAGGAGAGTGCTACAACCTCCATTTTCTTTGGAACAAGGGAGAGGAAGGTCTTCGTCGAAGTACCGAGCAGTGACCGATCATGAAGCGCTAACGCAGCATGGCCGAAGGATCGTCTACACGATCTTGAGATCGGGAAGAGTACGACTACATCACCCACGAGAATCCGCTCTCGTTAAACACTTTGGAATCTTCGAGGGTAAGTTATTCCATCGACTCGTTGCTACAATCTAGTAGATAGATCTTGGCTTGTTTGTTTGTATGCGATAGAAAATTTTTGTTTTCCATGCTACGAATCCCTACAGAGAGACATGACTAAAAACTCATAGTTTTCGGTTTGAGAGATATGACCCAAAACTCATAGTTTTCGCGTTGTAAGGTTGTTTTCATGAGCTATGGCCCATAGTTTTTTGGTTCTAGGGCTATTTACAACAACCTTAAGACCTGGTACATGTTTGAGAGTGTTGACCAAAAACTCATCAATTTCATGTTTTATGGCTATTTTCATGAGTTATTGCCCATAGTTTTGGATTCCAGACGGATTTCCATGCCTCATAAGACCCCTTACATGTTTGAGAGATATGACCAGAAACTCGTCCTATTCTCATTTTATGGTCGTTTTCTGAGCTATTGCCTACAGTTTTGTGGTTCCAGGGCGATATAAAATGACCTTAAGACCCGAGACATGTTTGAGAGATATGACAAAAACTCTTCGTTTTCGTGTTTTTTGCCCATTTTCATAAGTTATTGCCCATAGTTTTTGGGTCTAGGCACATTTACAAGGCATCTAAGACCCGTTATATGTTTGAGAGATATGACTAAGAACTCGTAGTTTTCGCGTTACTAGTGCTTTCATGAGCTATTCCCACTTTTTTGGGGTTCCAAGCCGATTTACAACGATCTAAAACCCGATACATGTTTGAGAGATATGACCCAAATTACATAGTTTTCGCGTTATATGGCTCTTTTCATGAGCTATTGCCCACCGTTTTATGGTTCCAGGGTGATTTACAGCACATAAAACAAGATACATGTTTGAGAGTTATGACCAAAAACTCGTCGCTTTCGTGTTTTATGGTCGTTTTTATGAGCTATAACCCATAGTTTTATGGTTCCAGGGCGACTTAAAGCGTCCTGAGGACCCAACACATGTTTTAGAGTTATGACCAAAAACTCGCCGGTTTCGTGTTTTATGGCAGTTTTCATGAGTTATTGCCAACATTTTTTGGGTTCCAGGCAGATTTCCAAGGCCTGTATGACGCGTTACATGTTTGAGATACATGACAAAAAACTCAGACTTTTCGGTTTGAGAGATATGACCCAAAACTCGTAGTTTTCGCGTTTTAAGGTTGTTTTCATGAGCTATTGCCTAAAGTTTTTTTTGGTTCTAGGGCTCTTTACAACAACCTTAAGACCTGGTACATGTTTGAGAGTTATGACCAAAAACTCATCAATTTCATGTTTTATGGCTATTTTCATGAGTTATTGCCCATAGTTTTGGGTTCCAGACGGATTTCCATGCCTCATAAGACCCCTTACATGTTTGAGAGATATGACCAGAAATTCGTCCTATTCTCATTTTATGGTTGTTTTCTGAGCTATTGCCTACAGTTTTGGGGTTCCAGGGCGATATAAAATGAACTTAAGACCCGATACATGTTTGAGAGATATGACCAAAAACTCTTCGTTTTCGTGTTTTTTGCCCAGTTTCATGAGTTATTGCCCATAGTTTTTGGGTCCAGGCAGATTTACAAGGCATCTAAGACCCGTTATATGTTTGAGAGATATGACGAAGAACTCGTAGGTTTCGCGTTTATGGCGCTTTCATGAGCTATTCCCACTTTTTTAGGGTTCCAGGCCGATTTACAACGATCTAAAATCCGATACATGTTTGAGAGATATGACCCAAATCATGTAGTTTTCACATTATATGGCTCTTTTCATGAGCTATTGCCCACCGTTTTATGGTTACAGGGAGATTTACAACACCATAAATCCATATACATTTTTGAGAGTTATGACCAAAAACTCGTCGCTTTCGTGTTTTATGGTCATTTTTATGAGCTATTCCACATAGTATTATGGTTCCAGGGCGATTTAAAGCGACCTTAGGACCCAACACATGTTTGAGAGTTATGACCAAAAACTCGCCGGTTTCGTGTTTTATGGCCGTTTTCATGAGTTATTGCCCACATTTTTTGGGTTCGAGGCGGATTTGCAAGGCCTGTATGACGTGTTACATGTTTGAGAGACATGACTAAAAACTCATAGTTTTCGGTTTGAGAGATATGACCCAAAACTCGTAGTTTTCTGGTTTTAAGGTTGTTTTCATGAGATATTGCCCATAGTTTTTTTTGGTTCTAGGGCTATTTACAGCAACCTTAAGACCTGGTACATGTTTGAGATTTATGACCCAAAACTCGTCAATTTCATGTTTTATGGCTATTTTCATGAGTTATTGCCCATAGTTTTGGGTTCCAGCCGGATTTCCATGCCTCATAAGACCCCTTACATGTTTGAGAGATATGACCAGAAACTCGTCCTATTCTCATTTTATGGTCGTTTTCTGAGCTATTGCCTACAGTTTTGGGGTTCTAGGGCGATATAAAATGAACTTAAGACCCGATATATGTTTGAGAGATATGACCAAAAAATCTTCGTTTTCGTGTTTTTTGCCCATTTTCATGAGTTATTACCCATAGTTTTTGAGTCCAGGCAGATTTACAAGGAATCTAAGACCCGTTATATGTTTGAGAGATATGACTAAGAACTCGTAGTTTTGCGTTTATGGCGCTTTCATGAGCTATTCCCACTTTTTCGGGTTCCAGGCCGATTTACAACGATCTAAAATCCGATACATGTTTGAGAGATATGACCCAAATCATGCAGTTTTCACGTTATATGGCTCTTTTCATGAGCTATTGCCCACCGTTTTATGGTTCCAGGGCGATTTACAGCACCATAAAACCAGATACATTTTTGAGAGTTATGACCAAACACTCGTCGCTTTCGTGTTTTATGGTCGTTTTTATGAGCTATTCCCCATAGTTTTATGGTTCCAGGGCGATTTAAAGCGACCTTAGGACCCAACACATGTTTGAGAGTTATGACCAAAAACTCGCCGGTTTCGTGTTTTATGGCCATTTACATGAGCTATTGCCCACATTTTTTGGGTTCCAGGCGGATTTGCAAGGCCTGTATGACGCGTTACATGTTTAGAGACATGACTAAAAACTCATAGTTTTCGGTTTGAGAGATATGACCCAAAACTCGTAGCTTTCGCGTTTTAAGGTTGTTTTCATGAGATATTGCCTACAGTTTTTTTTGGTTCTAGGTCTCTTTACAACAACCTTAAGACCTGGTACATGTTTGAGAGTTATGACCAAAAACTCATCAATTTCATGTTTTATGGCTATTTTCATGAGTTATTGCCCATAGTTTCGTGTTCCAGACGGATTTCCATGCATCATAACACCCCTTACATGTTTGAGAGATATGACCAGAAATTCGTCCTATTCTCATTTTATGGTCGTTTTCTGAGCTATTGCCTACAGTTTTGGGGTTCCAGGGCGATATAAAATGACTTTAAGACCCGATACATGTTTGAGAGATATGACCAAAAAATCTTCGTTTTCGTGTTTTTTGCCCATTTTCATGAGTTATTACCCATTGTTTTTGGGTCCAGGCAGATTTACAAGGCATCTAAGACCCGTTATATGTTTGAGAGATATGACTAAGAACTCGTAGTTTTCGCGTTTATGGTGCTTTCATGAGATATTCCCACTTTTTCGGGTTCCAGGCCGATTTACAACGATCTAAAACCCGATACATGTTTGAGATATATGACCCAAATCACGCAGTTTTCGCGTTATATGGCTCTTTTCATGAGCTATTGCCCACCGTTTTATGGTTCCAGGGCGATTTACAGCACCATATAACCAAATACATGTTTGAGAGTTATGACCAAAACTCTTCGCTTTCGTGTTTTATGGTCGTTTTTATGAGATATTCCCCATAGTTTTATTGTTCCAGGGCGATTTAAAGCGTCCTTAGGACCCAACACATGTGTGAGAGGTATGACCAAAAACTTGCCGGTTTCGTGTTTTATGGCCGTTTTCATGAGTTATTGCCCATATTTTTTGTGTTCCAGGCGGATTTGCAAGGCCTGTATGACGCGCTACATGTTTGAGAGACATGACTAAAAACTCATAGTTTTCGGTTTGAGAGAGATGACCCAAAACTCGTAGTTTTCGCGTTTTAAGGTTGTTTTCATGAGCTATTGTCCACAGTTTTTTTGGTTCTAGGGCTATTTACAACAACCTTAAGACCTGGTACATGTTTGAGAGTTATGACCAAAAAATCGTCAATTTCATGTTTTATGGCTATTTTCTTGAGTTATTGCCCATAGGTTTGGGTTCCAGACGGATTTCCATGCCTCATAAGACCCCTTACATGTTTGAGAGATATGACCAGAGACTCGTCCTATTCTCATTTTATTGTCGTTTTCTGAGCTATTGCCTACATTTTTGGGGTTTCAGGGCGATATAAAACGACCTTAAGACCCGATACATGGATTCAGGAGAACAAGCCCTAGCCAACTGTGGAATTAGTTTAGCAAATAGTATCTGTTTGTTTGCTCATTTTTGCAGATTCATTTGTATGCTTATTTAGAGTATAAAAATTGTTTAAAATTGAATTTAAGGATAAAACCTTTGCAAATTGGATTTTTGTGACCTTACTGACCCTAGGAACCAACCCTTGGTATTAAAAATGATTTTTGAAAGATTTAGGTTGGATTACTTGACTTAGTCATTTTCTAGCCAAATAAAAATAATGGTTTTTGTTATAAAAATGTTTATGGAAAGAAAACTTTAAGGAAATAGTTTGGACCAAACCTACTGACCCAAAAACACCAAGCTTTGCAATAGCAACTCATTGGTGAACAACTTAAGAGTTTTGCCTTAATAAAAACATTTTTCACCACATGAAATGATGAATGGATTTAAAAATAGTTTTTGGACAAAACCCTCTTGCTAATGACTTTGCCACTTTGGTAAATGACAAAATTGGATGTTACAAAGTTTAGAAACCCCATAGAGACCCCTTTGCAAAATAAAACTATCTTGTGCATGCTCCCATGCATGAATTGATTTCCATTGTCTTGTGTGTGTGAAATTGTATGAGTGATTATTGGATTGGAATATAAATTGAATTAGTGTTTGCTTGTTTGACTTATAGTGAAGTGTGAGACTAACAAGATCAAGGAGTAAACTACCATTCCCTACCAAAAAGGCAAGTGATGCTTAATACTTTTTATCCCAATACTTTCACTATGCATTAGTGATTTTGCTAAGTAAACTTGCATGGATTTTGCTAAGTATAGATCTTGCTATAGGAAAACCTAGTAGATGAATCCTTAGTAGGATTTCCTAAGTTAAGTTTCCTATTACTACCAAGCTTAGCCTAGCTAATGGAAAACATGGGTGGAAAATATATTCACACTATGGAAAAATCTCTAAGTCTGAGGACTTATGTTTTTTGTTTAATAACACAAAGTTAATGAATCACCTGGGTGGAATGGAAGGATTGGTTTATGTTGAGTGGTTCACAAGGCCATGGTCTTGGCTTGTGTATCTCACTTGTGGTATGCCACCCAGGCACAAAGGGATTTGAGATGTCAAATGTTGAGAAGCTTCAAGTGCAACCACTTGGCAATATGGGCTCTGCCATGATCATATAGGTTGCAAGAACTTAGCCATATGGACAGTGGGTGGTAGTGTTTGATAGGTTGGAGCGCGTCCATTTTTGGTCTAAGGGAAGGCTTCTGAAAGATTTTGTCTTGGGAAACCAAGTCTTGTGGGTAAAGTGCACCACCTCTGCAGAGTGTAAAATCTAAGTACTTAGCCATGTCCCTGGTAAAGGACAATTTGAGCATCAAGACATGGAAGCAATCAAGAATCTCATCATTCAAATTTCTAAATTAAAATCGTGTGGTTTGAACAAGGGTTGTTTGAAATCTTCAATCTTTGATTGGTAGATGCCTTGGAAAGGATCTTCAATCTTTGATAGAGAAAAATGATTTTGTCAAAGCAAAAACTTAGTATTTTCAAAATGATAAGAAAAATCTATTTTGAGCAATGCAAGCCTCAACTCCACTTAACCAAATGCATATAGTAGATAGACTCCACAATACTACCATAGTATCACTTGCCAATACAATTCAAATGTATTGACCCTTTGTGGCTGTAACTTGTATGTTGCAGGTTTGATTGATTTAGTGAAGATTGATTGTTTAGGATTACAAAGTCTACAACCAACATCTGCCTGTGGCACTTTGAAGATGAAGGACCCCATGATTATAATTATTCCGCTGCAATGTAATGTAATAGCCAAATGAGCTATGTATTGATGTAATAAATTATGTTACTCCTGGTTATAGAGATATTATATGACCTTTGTTTCTTGATATTACATCTAAACTGTGGATGCTAGCTATTGATCCAGGGACTAGCATTGTAAAACACAGGAGGCTCTATCTTATCTAAGATTGGGACCCCTACAAGTTTTTGGGTCCAGGCAGATTTACAAGGCATCTAAGACCCGTTATATGTTTGAGAGATATGACAAAGAACTCGTAGGTTTCACGTTTATGGCGCTTTCATGAGTTATTCCCACTTTTTTAGGGTTCCAGGCCGATTTACAACGATTTAAAATCCGATACATGTTTGAGAGATATGACCCAAATCACGTAGTTTTCACATTATATGGCTCTTTTCATGAGCTATTGCCCACCGTTTTAAGGTTCCAGGGCGATTTACAGCACCATAAAACCAGATACATTTTTGAGAGTTATGACCAAAAACTCGTCGCTTTTGTGTTTTATGGTCGTTTTTATGAGCTATTCCCCATAGTTTTATGGTTCCAGGGCGATTTAAAGCGACCTTACGACCCAACACATGTTTGAGAGTTATGACCAAAAACTCGCCGGTTTCGTGTTTTATGGCCATTTACATGAGCTATTGCCCACATTTTTTGAGTTCCAGGCGGATTTGCAAGGCCTGTATGACGCGTTACATGTTTAGAGAAATGACTAAAAACACAAACTTTTCGGTTTGAGAGATATGACCCAAAACTCGTAGTTTTCGCGTTTTAAGGTTGTTTTCATGAGCTATTGCCTAAAGTTTTTTTTGGTTCTAGGGCTCTTTACAACAACCTTAAGACCTGGTACATGTTTGAGAGTTATGAGCAAAAACTCATCAATTTCAAGTTTTATGGCTATTTTCATGAGTTATTGCCCATAGTTTCGTGTTCCAGACGGATTTCCACGCATCATAAGACCCCTTACATGTTTGAGAGATATGACCAGAAATTCGTCCTATTCTCATTTTATGGTCATTTTCTGAGCTATTGCCTACACTTTTGGGGTTCCAGGGCGATATAAAATGATCTTAAGACCCGATACAAGTTTGAGAAATATGACCAAAAACTCTTCGTTTTCGTGTTTTTTGCCCATTTTCATGAGTTATTACCCATAGTTTTTGGGTCCAGGCAGATTTACAAGGCATCTAAGACTCGTTATATGTTTGAGAGATATGACTAAGAACTCGTAGTTTTCGCGTTTATGGTGCTTTCATGAGCTATTCCCACTTTTTCGGGTTCCAGGACGATTTACAACGATCTAAAACCCGATACATGTTTGAGAGATATGAGCCAAATCACGCAGTTTTCACGTTGTATGGCTCTTTTCATGAGCTATTACCCACCGTTTTATGGTTCCAGGGCGATTTACAGCACCATATAACCAAATACATGTTCGAGAGTTATGACCAAAACTCGTCGCTTTCGTGTTTTATGGTCGTTTTTATGAGATATTCCCCATAGTTTTATGGTTCCAGGGCGATTTAAAGCATCCTTAGGACCCAACACATGTTTGAGAGTTATGACCAAAAAATCGTCGGTTTCGTGTTTTATGGCCGTTTTCATGAGTTATTGCCCACATTTTTTGGGTTCCAGGCGGATTTGCAAGGCCTATATGACGCGTTACATGTTTGAGAGACATGACTAAAAACTCATAGTTTTCGGTTTGAGAGATTTGACCCAAAACTCGTAGTTTTCTGGTTTTAAGGTTGTTTTCATGAGCTATTGCCCATAGTTTTTTTTGGTTCTAGGGCTATTTACAGCAACCTTAAGACCTGGTACATGTTTGAGATTTATGACCAAAAACTCATCAATTTCATGTTTTATGGCTATTTTCATGAGTTATTGCCCATAGTTTTGGGTTCCAGCCGAATTTCCATGCCTCATAAGACCCCTTACATGTTTGAGAGATATGACCAGAAACTCGTCCTATTCTCATTTTATGGTCGTTTTCTGATCTATTGCCTACAGTTTTGGGGTTCCAGGGCGATATAAAATGACCTTAAGACCCGATACATGTTTGAGAGATATGACAAAAACTCTTCGTTTTCGTGTTTTTTGCCCATTTTCTTGAGTTATTGCCCATAGTTTTTGGGTCTAGGCAGATTTACAAGGCATCTAAGACCCGTTATATGTTGGAGAGATATGACTAAGAACTCGTAGTTTTCGCGTTTCTGGTGCTTTCATGAGCTATTCCCAATTTTTTGGGGTTCCAGGCCGATTTACAACGATCTAAAACCCGATACATGTTTGAGAGATATGACCCAAATTACATAGTTTTCGCGTTATATGGCTCTTTTCATGAGCTATTGCCCACCGTTTTATGGTTCCAGGGAGATTTAAAGCACCAAATAACCAAATACATGTTTGAGAGTTATGACCAAAAACTCGTCGCTTTCGTGTTTTATGGTCGTTTTTATGAGATATTCCCCATAGTTTTATGGTTCCAGGGCGACTTAAAGCGTCCTGAGGACCCAACACATGTTTGAGAGTTATGACCAAAAACTCGCCGGTTTCGTGTTTTATGGCCGTTTTCATGAGTTATTGCCAACATTTTTTGGGTTCCAGGCAGATTTCCAAGGCCTGTATGACGCGTTACATGTTGGAGATACATGACTAAAAACTCAGACTTTTCGGTTTGAGAGATATGACCCAAAATTCGTAGTTTTCGCGTTTTAAGGTTGTTTTCATGAGCTATTGCCTAAAGTTTTTTTGGTTCTAGGGCTCTTTACAACAACCTTAAGACCTGGTACATGTTTGAGAGTTATGACCAAAAACTCATCAATTTTATGTTTTATGGCTATTTTCATGAGTTATTGCCCATAGTTTTGGGTTCCAGACGGATTTCCATGCCTCATAAGACCCCTTACATGTGTGAGAGATATGACTAGAAACTCGTCCTATTCTCATTTTATGGTCGTTTTCTGAGCTATTGCCTACAATTTTGGGGTTCCAGGGTGATATAAAATGACCTTAAGACCCGATACATGTTTGAGAGATATGACAAAAACTCTTCGTTTTCGTGTTTTTTGCCCATTTTCTTGAGTTATTGCCCATAGTTTTTGGGTCTAGGCAGATTTACAAGGCATCTAAGACCCGTTATATGTTGGAGAGATATGACTAAGAACTCGTAGTTTTCGCGTTTCTGGTGCTTTCATGAGCTATTCCCAATTTTTGGGGTTCCAGCCGATTTACAACGATCTAAACCCGATACATGTTTGAGAGATATGACCCAAATTACATAGTTTTCGCGTTATATGGCTCTTTTCATGAGCTATTGCCCACCGTTTTATGGTTCCAGGGTGATTTAAAGCACCAAATAACCAAATACATGTTTGAGAGTTATGACCAAAAACTCGTCGCTTTCGTGTTTTATGGTCGTTTTTATGAGATATTCCCCATAGTTTTATGGTTCCAGGGCGACTTAAAGCGTCCTGAGGACCCAACACATGTTTGAGAGTTATGACCAAAAACTCGCCGGTTTCGTGTTTTATGGCCGTTTTCATGAGTTATTGCCAACATTTTTTGGGTTCCAGGCAGATTTCCAAGGCCTGTATGACGCGTTACATGTTTGAGATACATGACTAAAAACTCAGACTTTTCGGTTTGAGAGATATGACCCAAAACTCGTAGTTTTCGCGTTTTAAGGTTGTTTTCATGAGCTATTGCCTAAAGTTTTTTTGGTTCTAGGGCTCTTTACAACAACCTTAAGACCTGGTACATGTTTGAGAGTTATGACCAAAAACTCATCAATTTTATGTTTTATGGCTATTTTCATGAGTTATTGCCCATAGTTTTGGGTTCCAGACGGATTTCCATGCCTCATAAGACCCCTTACATGTGTGAGAGATATGACTAGAAACTCGTCCTATTCTCATTTTATGGTCGTTTTCTGAGCTATTGCCTACAGTTTTGGGGTTCCAGGGCGATATAAAATGACCTTAAGACCCGATACATGTTTGAGAGATATGACAAAAACTCTTCGTTTTCGTGTTTTTTGCCCATTTTCATGAGTTATTGCCCATAGTTTTTGGGTCTAGGCAGATTTACAAGGCATCTAAGACCCATTATATGTTTGAGAGATATGACTAAGAACTCGTAGTTTTCGCGTTTATGGTGCTTTCATGAGCTATTCCCACTTTTTTGGGGTTCCAGGCCGATTTACAACGATCTAAAACCCGATACATGTTTGAGAGATATGACCCAAATTACATAGTTTTCGCGTTATATGGCTCTTTTCATGAGCTATTGCCCACCGTTTTATGGTTCCAGGGCGATTTACAGCACCATATAACCAAATACATGTTTGAGAGTTATGACCAAAACTCGTCGCTTTCGTGTTTTATGGTCGTTTTTATGAGATATTCCCCATAGTTTTATGGTTCCAGGGCGATTTAAAGCGTCCTTAGGACCCAACACATGTTTGAGAGTTATGACCAAAAAATTCGGTTTAAGTGTTTTATGGCCGTTTCATGAGTTATTGCCCACATTTTTGGGTTCAGCGGATTTCAAAGGCCTATATGGACGTTACATGTTTGAGACATGACTAAAAACTCATAGTTTTCGGTTTGAGAGATATGACCCAAAACTTCGTAGTTTTCTGGTTTTAAGGTTGTTTTCATGAGCTATTGCCCATAGTTTTTTGGTTCTAGGGCTATTTACAACAACCTTAAGACCTGGTACATGTTTGAGATTTATGACCAAAACTCATCAATTTCATGTTTTATGGCTATTTTCATGAGTTATTGCCCATAGTTTTGGGTTCAGCCATTTCCATGCCTCATAAGACCCTTACATGTTTGAGAGATATGACTAGAAACTCGTCCTATTCTCATTTTATGGTGTTTCGATCTATTGCCTATGATTTTGGGGTTCAGGCGATATAAAATGACCTTAAGACCCGATACATGTTTGAGAGATATGACAAAAACTCTTCGTTTTCGTGTTTTTTGCCCATTTTCTTGAGTTATTGCCCATAGTTTTTGGGTCTAGGCGGATTTACAAGGCATCTAAGACCCATTATATGTTGAGAGATATGACTAAGAACTTGTAGTTTTCGCGTTTATGGTGCTTTCATGAGCTATTCCCACTTTTTTGGGGTTCCAGGACGATTTACAACGATCTAAAACCCGATACATGTTTGAGAGATATGACCCAAATTACATAGTTTTCGCGTTATATGGCTCTTTTCATGAGCTATTGCCCACCGTTTTATGGTTCCAGGGAGATTTAAAGCACCAAATAACCAAATACATGTTTGAGAGTTATGACCAAAAACTCGTCGCTTTCGTGTTTTATGGTCGTTTTTATGAGATATTCCCCATAGTTTTATGGTTCCAGGGCGACTTAAAGCGTCCTGAGGACCCAACACATGTTTGAGAGTTATGACCAAAAACTCGCCGGTTTCGTGTTTTATGGCCGTTTTCATGAGTTATTGCCAACATTTTTTGGGTTCCAGGCAGATTTCCAAGGCCTGTATGACGCGTTACATGTTGGAGATACATGACTAAAAACTCAGACTTTTCGGTTTGAGAGATATGACCCAAAATTCGTAGTTTTCGCGTTTTAAGGTTGTTTTCATGAGCTATTGCCTAAAGTTTTTTTGGTTCTAGGGCTCTTTACAACAACCTTAAGACCTGGTACATGTTTGAGAGTTATGACCAAAAACTCATCAATTTTATGTTTTATGGCTATTTTCATGAGTTATTGCCCATAGTTTTGGGTTCCAGACGGTTCCATGCCTCATAAGACCCCTTACATGTGTGAGAGATATGACCAGAAACTCGTCCTATTCTCATTTTATGGTCCTTTTCTGAGCTATTGCCTACAGTTTTGGGGTTCCAGGGCGATATAAAATGACCTTAAGACCCGATACATGTTTGAGAGATATGACAAAAACTCTTCGTTTTCGTGTTTTTTGCCCATTTTCTTGAGTTATTGCCCATAGTTTTTGGGTCTAGGCAGATTTACAAGGCATCTAAGACCCGTTATATGTTGGAGATATGACTAAGAACTCGTAGTTTTCGCGTTTCTGGTGCTTTCATGAGCTATTCCCAATTTTTTGGGGTTCCAGGCCGATTTACACGATCTAAACCCGATACATGTTTGAGAGATATGACCCAAATTACATAGTTTTCGTTATATGGCTCTTTTCATGAGCTATTGCCGTTTTATGGTTCCAGGGCGATTTACAGCACCAGATAACCAAATACATGTTCGAGAGTTATGACCAAAACTCGTCGCTTTCGTGTTTTATGGTCGTTTTTATGAGATATTCCCCATAGTTTTATGGTTCCAGGGCGACTTAAAGCGTCAGGACAACACATGTTTGAGAGTTATGACCAAAAACTTCGGGTTTAAGTGTTTTATGGCGTTTTCATGAGTTATTGCCAACATTTTTGGGTTCGAGCAGATTTCCAAGGCACTGTATGGCGTTACATGTTGGAGATACATGACTAAAAACTCAGACTTTTCGGTTTGAGAGATATGACCCAAAATTAAGTAGTTTTCGTTTAAGGTTGTTTCATGAGCTATTGCCTAAAGTTTTTTTTTGGTTCTAGGGCTCTTTACAACAACCTTAAGACCTGTACATGTTTGAGAGTTATGACCAAAACTCATCAATTTTATGTTTTATGGCTATTTTCATGAGTTATTGCCCATAGTTTTGGGTTCAGACATTTCCATGCCTCATAAGACCCCTTACATGTGTGAGAGATATGACTAGAAACTCGTCCTATTCTCATTTTATGGTCGTTTTCTGAGCTATTGCCTACAATTTTGGGGTTCCAGGGTGATATAAAATGACCTTAAGACCCGATACATGTTTGAGAGATATGACAAAAACTCTTCGTTTTCGTGTTTTTTGCCCATTTTCATGAGTTATTGCCCATAGTTTTTGGGTCTAGGCAGATTTACAAGGCATCTAAGACCCATTATATGTTTGAGAGATATGACTAAGAACTCGTAGTTTTCGCGTTTATGGTGCTTTCATGAGCTATTCCCAATTTTTTGGGGTTCCAGGCCGATTTACAACGATCTAAACCCGATACATGTTTGAGAGATATGACCCAAATTACATAGTTTTCGCGTTATATGGCTCTTTTCATGAGCTATTGCCCACCGTTTTATGGTTCCAGGGTGATTTAAAGCACCAAATAACCAAATACATGTTTGAGAGTTATGACCAAAAACTCGTCGCTTTCGTGTTTTATGGTCGTTTTTATGAGATATTCCCCATAGTTTTATGGTTCCAGGGCGACTTAAAGCGTCCTGAGGACCCAACACATGTTTGAGAGTTATGACCAAAAACTCGCCGGTTTCGTGTTTTATGGCCGTTTTCATGAGTTATTGCCAACATTTTTTGGGTTCGTGCAGATTCCAAGACTGTATGACGGCGTTACATGTTTGAGATACATGACTAAAACTTCAGACTTTTCGGTTTGAGAGATATGACCCAAAACTTCGTAGTTTTTCGCGTTTTAAGGTTGTTTTCATGAGCTATTGCCTAAAGTTTTTTGGTTCTAGGGCTCTTTACAACAACCTTAAGACCTGTACATGTTTGAGAGTTATGACCAAAAACTCATCAATTTTATGTTTTATGGCTATTTTCATGAGTTATTGCCCATAGTTTTGGGTTCAGACAGTTCCATGCCTCATAAGACCCCTTACATGTGTGAGAGATATGACTAGAAACTCGTCCTATTCTCATTTTATGGTCGTTTTCTGAGCTATTGCCTATAGTTTTGGGGTTCCAGGGCGATATAAAATGACCTTAAGACCCGATACATGTTTGAGAGATATGACAAAAACTCTTCGTTTTCGTGTTTTTTGCCCATTTTCATGAGTTATTGCCCATAGTTTTTGGGTCTAGGCGGAATTACAAGGCATCTAAGACCCATTATATGTTTGAGAGATATGACTAAGAACTTGTAGTTTTCGCGTTTATGGTGCTTTCATGAGCTATTCCCACTTTTTTGGGGTTCCAGGCCGATTTACAACGATCTAAATCCCGATACATGTTTGAGAGATATGACCCAAATTACATAGTTTTCGCGTTATATGGCTCTTTTCATGAGCTATTGCCCACCGTTTTATGGTTCCAGGGTGATTTAAAGCACCAAATAACCAAATACATGTTTGAGAGTTATGACCAAAAACTCGTTGCTTTCGTGTTTTATGGTCGTTTTTATGAGCTATTCCCCATAGTTTTATGGTTCCAGGTCGATTTAAAGCGTCCTTAGGACCCAACACATGTTTGAGCGTTATGACCAAAACCTCGTCGGTTTCGTGTTTTATGGACGTTTTCATGAGTTATTGCCCACATTTTTTGGGTTCCAGACGGATTTCAAAGGCCTGTATGACGCGTTACATGTTTGAGAGTGTTGGAGATATGCCCAAGAGGCAATAATAAAGTGGTTATTATCATATCTTCACACTTATGATAAATGTTTACATTCATGCTATAATAGTATTAACAAGGAAACATTGATACTTGTGTGATTTGTAAACTTAATTTGAAGTCCCTAGTATAGCCTCTATATTTCTCTAGCTTGTTGGTTGATAAATGATTGTGGTTTCCCTATCATGAACATTGAGATGTTATCAACAACAAGATCATATCGTTAGGAGAATGATATGGTGGACATACTCCTATAGATAAGCGTAGCATAAAGATCAAGTCATTTCAATAGTTCAATTGCTATGCTTTCGATACATAGTAACCTAATTCCTTCGACCATGAGATCATGCATATCACCTTCGGATGGATGCTTTGATGACATCAAACACCACACCGTGGCGGGTGGCTATAAAGGTGGCATTGAGTGTTCGGAAAGTATTGGTTGAAACACATGGATCAAGAGTGGGATTTGTCCATCCATATGACGGATAGATATACTCAAGGCCCTCTCGGTGGAATGTCATCCAATTAGCTTGCAAGCATGTTGGGTCACAAGGGATCACATATCAGGAGCGAGAAAAGAGTACTTATCGGTAGCGAGGTTGAACTAGGTATGCGAGATACCGAAGATTATAACCTCGGATAAGTAAACTATCGTGAGACAAAGGGAAATTGGTATCGTATGTAAGTGGTTCATTCGATCGCAAAGTAATCGTAGAAATATGTAGAACCATATGAATTTCAGATTCCTCTATTGGTTATTGTTCGGAGAAGTGTCTCGATCATGTCGCATAATTCACGAACCGTAGGAGACACACTTAAGGATTCGGCGTTGTTTGAGTAGTTATGGTATTATGAGAAAGAGACCGAATGTTGTTGAGTCTCGGATGGGATCCGGGATATCACGAGGTGATCCGGAATGGTCGAGAATAAGATTCATATAAGGAAAGTCCGTTTGAGTTCGGGAATAATTCCGGTGTTTTCATCGGAATGTTCTAGAAGGTTCGAATGTCCGCACTCCCGGGGAAGGGGTACATGAATGTGTCATTACATATGGAATGATTGCATCATGTACGTGTTCTCGCTGTTCCAAATAAAGGATTAAATTGAATCCTAAAACTGAAAAGTCAAATGGCGTTTGAAAGTCAAGCAGCTAAAACAGAAACAAGCAAGAGGAGGTTGAAACCGACTTGGGGAGAGTCCCTCCTCTCCAAGCCACAGCGCCACCAGGCCGACTTGGGGAGGAATCCCTCCCTTGGCATCGACACCTATAAAGGAGGGGCCTCCTCCTCTAGACACACAAGTTCCTATCCTCTAATCTAAATCCTAGCCCTAGACTCCGGTTTAGAGCCGCTTTGGTTTAGAGCTTCTATTGCACTAGCCTTGGGATTAGAGCCTTCTAATTGGTGTGTCTAAACCCTAGACCACTAATAGCTCTCTCTCATACTCCACCATACTAGCTTACAAAGCTGACCTGCGGGATCTCCCTCTACTTAGGTACCACGCCAGTTGTCTTTGCCGAATCGCGAGGAAGAGTGCTACAACCTCCCTCTTTGGAACAAGGAGAGGAAGGTCTTTCAGTACCAGAGTGACCGATCTTGAGCGCTAGCAGCAGCCTTGGAAGGATCGTCTACACGATCTTGAGATCGGGAAGAGTACGACTACATCACCCACGAGAATCCGCTCTCGTTAAACACTTTGGAATCTTCGAGGGTAAGTTATTCCATCGACTCGTTGCTACAATATAGTAGATAGATCTTGGCTTGTTTGTTTGTATGCGATAGAAAATTTTTGTTTTCCATGCTACGAATCCCTACAGAGAGACATGACTAAAAACTCATAGTTTTCGGTTTGAGAGATATGACCCAAAACTCATAGTTTTCGCGTTGTAAGGTTGTTTTCATGAGCTATGGCCCATAGTTTTTTTTGGTTCTAGGTCTATTTACAACAACCTTAAGACCTGGTACATGTTTGAGAGTGTTGACCAAAAACTCATCAATTTCATGTTTTATGGCTATTTTCATGAGTTATTGCCCATAGTTTTGGATTCCAGACAGATTTCCATGCCTCATAAGACCCCTTACATGTTTGAGAGATATGACCAGAAACTCGTCCTATTCTCATTTTATGGTCGTTTTCTGAGCTATTGCCTACAGTTTTGTGGTTCCAGGGCGATATAAAATGACTTTAAGACCCGATACATGTTTGAGAGATATGACAAAAACTCTTCGTTTTCGTGTTTTTTGCCCATTTTCATAAGTTATTGCCCATAGTTTTTGGGTCTAGGCACATTTACAAGGAATCTAAGACCCGTTATATGTTTGAGAGATATGACTAAGAACTCGTAGTTTTCGCGTTACTAGTGCTTTCATGAGCTATTCCCACTTTTTCGGGTTCCAAGGCGATTTACAACGATCTAAAACCCGATACATGTTTGAGAGATATGACCCAAATTACATAGTTTTCGCGTTATATGGCTCTTTTCATGAGCTATTGCCCACCGTTTTATGGTTCCAGGGTGCTTTACAGCACATAAAACAAGATACATGTTTGAGAGTTATGACCAAACACTCGTCGCTTTCGTGTTTTATGGTCGTTTTTATGAGCTATAACCCATAGTTTTATGGTTCCAGGGCGATTTAAAGCGACCTTAGGACCCAACACATGTTTGAGAGTTATGACCAAAAACTCGCCGGTTTCGTGTTTTATGGCAGTTTACATGAGCTATTGCCAACATTTTTTGGGTTCCAGGCAGATTTGCAAGGCCTGTATGACGCGTTACATGTTTAGAGACATGACTAAAAACTCATAGTTTTCGGTTTGAGAGATATGACCCAAAACTCGTAGCTTTCGCGTTTTAAGGTTGTTTTTATGAGATATTGCCTACAGTTTTTTTTGGTTCTAGGTCTCTTTACAACAACCTTAAGACCTGGTACATGTTTGAGAGTTATGACCAAAAACTCATCAATTTCATGTTTTATGGCTATTTTCATGAGTTATTGCCCATAGTTTCGTGTTCCAGACTGATTTCCATGCATTATAAGACCCCTTACATGTTTGAGAGATATGACCAGAAATTCGTCCTATTCTCATTTTATGGTCGTTTTCTGAGCTATTGCCTACAGTTTTGGGGTTCTAGGGCGATATAAAATGACCTTAAGACCCGATACATGTTTGAGAGATATGACCAAAAAATCTTCGTTTTCATGAGTTATTGCCCATAGTTTTTGGGTCCAGGAAGATTTACAAGGCATCTAATACCCGTTATATGTTTGAGAGATATGACTAAGAACTCGTAGTTTTCGGGTTTATGGCTCTTTCATGAGCTATTGCCCACTTTTTTAGGGTTCCAGGGCGATTTACAACGACCGTAAAACCCTATCATGTTTGAGAGATATGACCCAAATCACGCAGTTTTCGTGTTATATGGATCTTTTCGTTTCCCATCGTTTTATGGTTCCAGGGCAATTTACAGCACCATAAAACCAGATACATGTTTGAGTGTTATGACCAAAAACTCGTCGCTTTCATGTTTTATGGTCGTTTTTATGAGCTATTCCCCATAGTTTTATGGTTCCTGGGTGATTTAAAGCGACCTTAGGACCCAACACATGTTTGAGAGTTATGACCAAAAACTCGCCGGTTTCGTGTTTTCTCGCCATTTTCATGAGTTATTACCCAAATTTTTTGGGTTCCAGGTGGATTTGCAAGGCCTGTATGACGCGTTACATGTTTGAGAGACATGACTAAAAACTCATAGTTTTCGGTTTGAGAAATATGACCGAAAACTCGTAGTTTTCGCGTTTTAAGGTTGTTTTCATGAGCTATTGCCCACAGTTTTTTTGGTTCTTGGGCTATTTACAATAACCTTAAGACCTGTAACATGTTTGAGAGTTATGACCAAAAACTCGTCAATTTCATGTTTTATGGCTATTTTCATGAGTTATTGCCCATAGTTTTGGGTTCCACACGGATTTCCATGCCTCATAAGACCCCTTACATGTTAGGGATATATGACCAGAAACTCGTCCTATTCTCATTTATGGCCCTTTTCTGAGCTATTGCCTACAGTTTTGGGGTTCTAGGGCGATATAAAATGAACTTAAGACCCGATACATGTTTGAGAGATATGACCAAAAACTCTTTGTTTTCGTGTTTTTTGCCAATTTTCATGAGTTATTGCCCATAGTTTTTGGGTCCAGGCATATTTGCAAGGCATCTAAGACCCTTTACATGTTTGAGAGATATGACTAAGAACTCGTAGTTTTCGCGTTTATGGCGCTTTCGTGAGCTATTGCCCACTTTTTTGGGGTTCCAGGGAGATTTACAACGATTGTAAAACCCGATACATGTTTGAGAGAGATATGACCCAAATCACGCAGTTTTCGCGTTATATGGATCTTTTCACTGAGCTATTGCCCACCGTTTTATGGTTTCAGGGCGATTTACAACACCATAAAACCCGATACATGTTTGAGAGTTATGACCACTAGTAGAAAAAGAGCTATCCGTTCGTGCCCCCTAACAGCATTAGTCCCGGATGCGCCACGAACCGGGACTAATGCTAGCACGCGTCCCGGTTCGAGCAGGCACGATGGCCAGAGGCATGCATCCCGGTTGGTAAGGGGTCATACGTCCCGGTTTGTAACACAAACCGGGACTAAAGGTGACTACCTTTAGTCCCGGTTTGTGTTACAAACCGAGACGTATGATCCCGCCCTCTATAAATGCGACGCCCCAGCCCTCTACCTCCCCTCTGTTTTTTCTTGGTGGAAGGTGTGAGAGGTGTGCTAGTTTATTTTTTTCCTATGCATGCATTCAAGGTGTTTGATGAAATGTTTGAGTGAATGATCCCGTTCAATTTCTCACAAAACAAAAACATAGAAGGTGTCCGAGACGCACTTGAGCTTTCTCCTCTCTATTTCCCTCGATCGAGGTTAGCAATCTTATCTTTTTTCTGTCATTCATACAATGCATGTGTCGATGTGAATTGGTTATTTCCCTATTTATGATGTCCTGTTTTTGATAAACTTACTTATATGATGCAGATGAACGGTCGGGAATGGATGTACGGTGACCGGCGTGTACCCGGGTACATTAAAGGCGTTTATAAATTTATCGATGTGGCTACGGCAAACAAAGAGAATGGTTTGATACGTTGTCCATGTGTTCAATGTCGGAACAACAAGGAGTACTCTTCCTCGAAAATCATTCGCGGCCACCTGGTTATGAAAGGTTTCATCCCAACTATAATTGCTGGACCAAGCACGGGGAAAGAGGGGTTATGATGGAAGACGGTGAAGAAGAAGATGATGATAACAACTATCATCATATGTTTCCTGAATACAGTGATACTGCAATGGAAGACAATGAAGGGGAAGGAGGTGAAGAACGGGCATCAGATGAGCCCGCTGATGAACTTGGTTGGGTCATTTCTGATGCAAAGCGAGACTGTGAAACAGAAAATGAGAAGTTGAAGTTAGATGGCATGTTAGAAGATCACAAGAAATTGTTGTACCCAAATTGTGAAGATGGCAGCACAAAGCTCGGTACCACACTAGAATTGCTGCGATGGAAGGCAGAGTGTGGTCTAACTGACTCCTCATTTGAAAAGATGCTGAAAATAATGAAGACAAAGTTTCCAAAACATAATGAACTTCCCGAGAGTACCTACGAAGCAAAGAAGACTCTCTGTCCTCTAGGATTAGATGTGCAAAAGATACATGCATGCATTAATGAATGTATCCTCTACCGCGGTAAGGAGTATGAGAATTTAGATATATGCCCGGTATGCAATGCATTGCGGTATAAGATCAGACAAGATGACCCTGGTGATATTGAGGGAGAGCCCCTCCGGAAGAGGGTTCCTGCTAAGGTTATGTAGTATGCTCCTATAATACCAAGGTTGAAACGCATGTTCAGAAACAAAGAGCATGCCAGGTTGTTGCGATGGCATAAAGAATACCGTAAGAAAGACGGGAAGTTGAGACACCCTGCTGATGGGTCACAGTGGAGAAAAATCGAGAGAGACTTCCCGGACTTTGCAGGTGACGCAAGGAACTTATGGTTTGGTCTAAGTACGGATGGCATGAATCCTTTTGGGGATCAGAGCTGCAGTCACAACACCTGTCCCATGACTCTATGTATCTACAACCTTCCTCCTTGGTTGTGCATGAAGCGTAAGTTCATTATGATACTAGTGCTCATCCAAGGCCCGAAGCAACCGGGCAACGACAACTTAGGCCATTAGTTGAAGAACTCTTACAGCTGTGGGGCAAACCAGGTGTACATGCGTGGGATGAGAACAAATAGGAGCCATTTGATCTACGAGGGTTGCTTTTTGTAACCATCAATGATTGTCCTACTCTTAGTAACCTTTTAGGACAGACAAACAAGGGATATAAGGCATGCACGCACTGTTTAGATAAGACTAAAGGTACATATTTGCATAAATGCAAGAAGGTTGTGTACCTGGCGAATCGACGATTTCTTCCGACCAATCATCTCGTAAGAAAGAAAGGCAAGCATTTCAAAGGTGAGGAAGATCGCCGGAAGAAGCCTGAACTCCCTGGTGATGATGTATTTGGTATGGTGAAGGACACAGAAGTAATTTTTGGAAAGGATCCTGGCGGTCAATCAGTTCCGAACGACTTCACTACAGGACACGCACCCATGTGGAAGAAGAAATCTATATTCTGGGAGCTGCCATATTGGAAAGTCCTACGTGTTCGCTCTTCAATCGGCGTGATGCACGTGACGAAGAATCTTTGCGTGAACCTTCTAGGATTCCTAAGAGTGTATGGGAAGACAAAAGATACACCAGAAGCACGGGAGGACAAACAAATTATGAAAGACCCAAAGAACATGCATACACAGAACAAGACGGATAAAGGGCGTCACTTAAGTCGTTCCAGCTATGCTCTTACCAAGCAGAGAAGGAAATCTTTTTTGAATTCCTTTACAGTTGGGCAATTCATAGGTAGAGAATGCATCACATTGCATGTACATGACATGATGATCACTATGAGATTCGTTTGGGCATTATAACATGATACATAGACCATAATTCAACTGCATCTATGACTAATAATCCACCTCTAGGATATCATCCGAACAACCCTCGGGTATTAAGTTGCAAGCAATAGATAATTGCATTAATAAAAGTGTGTAAAGTAAACAATACAATTTCCCTTGGACAAAGGATTGTTGTTTTCTTCCTAGTAGCAACAGCACATCTAAAACCTTAGAGGTTTCTGTCACTCCCCTAGATTACAAGTGGAATCAACCTACTATCGAGCATAAATACTCCCTCTTGGAGTCACAAGCAACTACTTGGCCAGAGTAACCACTAGCAACGGAGAGCATGCAAGATCACAAATAACATAAACATGATAGAAACATTAATCAATCTTTATGTAGTAATCAATATCCATCGGATCCCAACAAACACAACATGTAGGATTACAAATAGATGATCTTAATCATGATAGTCAGCTCACAAGATCTAAACATGGTAGCACAAAGAGGAGAAACAACCATCTAGCTACTGCTATGGACCCATAGTCCCAGGATGAACTACTCACGCATCACTCCGGAGGATGTAGGGGTTCGTAGCATGGAAAACAAAATTTTCTATCGCATACAAACAAACAAGCCAAGATCTATCTACTAGATTGTAGCAACGAGTCGATGGAATAACTTACCCTCGAAGATTCCAAAGCGGTTAACGAGAGCAGATTCTCGTGGGTGATGTAGTCGTACTCTTTCCGATCTCAAGATCGTGTAGACGATCCTTCCGGCAAGCGTTCCTAGGCGCTTCATGATCGGTCACATCGCTCGTACTGACGAAGACCTTCCTCTCCTTGTTCCAGCAGAAAGCGGAGGTTGTAGCACTCTCTCGATTCCGCAAAGACAACGTGGTACCGGAAGTAGAGGGGAGATCCCGCAGGGCTTCGCCTTAAGCCGGAGCGAGTATGGTGGAGTATGAGAGAGAGCTATTAGTGGTCTAGGGTTTAGACACACCAATTAGAAGGCTCTAATCCGAAGGCTAGAGCAATTAGAAGCTCTAAACCAAAGCGGCTCTAAACCGGAGGCTTTGGCTAGGGTTTAGATTAGAGGATAGGAACTTGTGTGTCTAGAGGTGGAGGCCCTGCCCCTCCTTTTATAGGTGGGAGGGGCGGCCAAGGGGAGGGAGTCCCTCCCCAAGTCGGCCTTGGGTGGCGCGCCGGCCTGGAGAGGAGCAACTCCTCCAAGTTGGTTTCAACCTCCTCTTGCTTGTTTCCCACAGTTTCCTGTTTTAGCCGTTTGACTGGCCATTTGACTTTTCAGTTTTAGGATTCAATTTAATCCTTTATTTGGAACAGCAAGAACACTTAGTACATGATGCAATCATTCCAATATGTAATGACACATTCATGTACCCCTCCCCCCCCCCCTCCCCCTCGAGTGCCGGACATTCCGGAACCTTCTAGAACATTCCCGATGAAAACACCGGAACCATTCCCGAATTCCGAAACGGGACTTTCCTTATATGAATCTTATTCTCCGGACCATTCTGGATCACCTCGTGATATCCCGGATCCCATCCGAGACTCCGAACAACATTCGGTCTCTTTCTCATAATACCATAAATACTCAAACAACGTCAAATCCTTAAGTGTGTCTCCCTACGGTTCGTGAATTATGCGGACATGATCGAGACACTTCTCCGAACAATAACCAATAGAGGAATCTGGAAATTCATATGGCTCCCACATATTTCTACGATTACTTTGTGTGGCATCCCGCAAAACCACTACTAGAAAATCGCGTTGAATTTGTGCATTGCATCGCCATCATCATGCATTGTTTGCCAAAACTATTTTTCGCAACACCCGTTTTGTTTTCCCAAAACGCCCCCTCTTGATTCAAACATCAAAATCCGGGTCGCCGGAATATTTTGTTTTTGCCCGATATCGGTTTGCAAAAGCTTTGGTTGAAATAAATAAAATTTATATTTATTTTAGTGGGGGCAGTCGAACGGGCCGATCGACCCGAACGACCACCCCCAGGATTTTAAATCGGTCCAGCTAGCCTGCCCCTCTAAATCCTATAGCTACCCAGCTATCTACCCAACCCAACCCTCCACATCACCCTGGCCACTCCCCTTGCGCCACCTCACCCTCTCCCTACCCTCCAACCAACTAGAAAACGCCACCTCAGCAGCCCCTCTCTCTCCCTCACCCCCTCTCCCCACCAGCCCTCCTCCCACGCAGTGACCCCCCTTGCAGCGCCCAGTCCCACATCCCCTGCACAGGCCTCTGCCCGCTGGCCCCACCCCTTGGCCCCTCACAGCGTGCCCACCTCCCTCCTCCTCCCCTGTCTTCTTCCCTGGCTCCCCCGAGACCCGCGCGTCGGCCGCTTCCTCCTCTTCCCCCCCGCGTGCACCCTCGACCCCGCCGCTCCTCACCGCAGCCGCCCTGCCCCTCCTCTCCCTCCTCGCCCCCACCCCAGCGCGTCGCCGTTCCCGCCTCGCCTCCGCCCGCCTCCAGCGCCGTGCTCCCCGCCTTGGCGCCTCCCCGCCAGAGCGAGATCCTCCGTCGCCTCCTCTCTCCGGCAGCGTCCCCTCACTGCCTGGCCGCCAGGACCCTCTCCCGTGGAGCTCCTCTCTCCCCAGGCCTCCTTCCGCCTCGGCCGCCGTCGGCCTCCTCCTTCGCTTCCCGTCGACGACGGCCCCTCAACCCGCTGGCTGCGGACCCCCTCACTTCGCCCGCTGCCGCCTGCTGCCTTCCGCGCCGCCGTCCGTGGCCCTTCCGCGCCAGGCTCCACCGCCCCTGCCGTCCTCTGCCTCTGGCGCGTGGCAGCACCACCACCTTCTCTGCGCGGGTTCGGCGGCGCCGCCCCATGTCTCGGCTCTTCTCTGGGCCTCTCCCCGCGTGCTCCCTGTCGCACGGGGCCCGTTCGCCTGCTGTCCTACGTCGCTGCCTTGGCCCTGTCCCCGCCGATGCCTTGTGGTGAGATACCGAGAGGCGGTTCACGCATGTGGTTGCTGGTGCTACTACATGTCAGAGACTACAACAGGCTTCCACGATCCCTATGCCGCTTAGAAGCCGACCCGACCTTGAGTAGATCAGCAGCGGTGTGGATGCTACGCTACTACCGCAACCTCGACGACAATTCTTCATCGCTGTCAATCAAAACAAGATCGCCGCCATGGAACCGATGATTGTGGGCGCCAAGTTAAATCGAACCCGTGGGTTTGTTGCTCGGCCGGTGAACACCGCCGCCAAGTTCGGGTTGAAGACCGCGTGCCGACAAGATCTTCCTGGCCTTTTGGGAGACCAAGGCCGACACGAGATGAGAACCCGAAAACCGACAATACCCCCGCCAAGATCTTCTCGACATTAGGGCCTTCGATATGGTTCCAACAAGATCGCCACACGGACGTGAACTCCAAGATCCTCGCAACGGCAAGATCGACCCCGTGGGACCCGACAAGATCCTCACGACGACAAGAACGGCATCCGACCGGAAGAATCAGATGCACCCCCGGCGCCAACCAAGTCCGGCTTACCGGATTCGACAAGATCTACTCCTGATATCCGATAACGCTCCCGCCGAGACCGGTCCGTCGAACCCTGGACCCTGAGACCGACCCCGAACCCCGGAACCCAAGATCGTCGAGCCCCCTCTGATGTGTGACCCCTTTTACTCGAACCCTATTTTATAACATAACAACTTGTTGCATATCTATTTGTCATCTCGCATGCATATCTGTGGTTTGGGGGCCTTATGCCGATTCACCTAATAATTAAATATGGGGCCCATATGCGGGCAAATTTAGTCTCATATTGGCCTCGTTTAAAATTGTGTAGCGAACCCGGTACTATCTTCTGCCTGTTAAACAACATTTAAATTGCGGGGGGTTTAAACAACTCGAACCATCTAATTAAATGTCGGGACCCCGGTTCCGCTTAATCTTGACCTAATTGGATCGCACCTTGCCAGGCCATACATCATACATGCATAATGCCGATCTTCTGCCGTGTATTAAATATTGCATCTGGTGTTATTCTAGTGTTTTGCTTCTTCGCGGATAAGGCCGTTGAGTTGATGTGAGCTTCGCCCCGATCTTCGGTTGAACCTTCGACACTGTTTTTCAGGCGAGCATCTCCCCCTTTCTACCTATCTTACTTTGCTAGTATTTACTTCCCTCCTGTTGATCTTTGCTATCTGTGTTGCGATGCTCTAGATTTCGTGCCGTGATATCCCTTGCAGCCATATATAGCCTTGGACACATCCTATTACCTGTTGTTTGGTAGATAGTTGGACCCGCGTGTCGTAGTCGCTTGCTCAAGTGTTTTGCTTGTCGTCAAGTACCACCTTTGTTGGAGAATTGCCGCATGTTGACGTTGGAGATGATCATGGTTTATTTATTGTTCACTTTAATTCCTGTTTAACAACTAAAATTGAATTAAGCAGAGGCATCGGTGGGTGATAGGTAAGTTTTGGTTTCCGACCGCCCACTTGTGTCCCGTAGGACCCGAGTTCTTGACACCTGTTCCGAGATCGAGCGCGCTAACCACAGGTGGGGAGATATGGGACCCCCATCGATTATTACCTGATTTCAAAGTATTGTACTGGGGGCCACAACTAGTTTGAGGTGTTTTTACTATTCTGTACTTATTCCATGCTACTTATGTATTTACGTTTGTGCGAGGAGCACACTGTACTGTTTAGGTAAGCGGAGTGATTACGCGGTATCGACAGTCCCCGTTTGGGGGCATACTGTCGTTTACAGCCATTGTCGCAAACCCTAAGTCCGTCTCGGAGACCGGCCGACTTCTATGGTGTACTTAGTGGGTGGGTGGCCCTGCTTGCTTTGGAGTCCAGGAACGCCGTGACTTAGGCCCCGACATACCGATGGGTGTATGTTAACCGATCGGCAAAAGGGTCAAGTGCTGTGGATACTTTGGTGCACCCTTCGTGGTTAAATCTTTTCGAGAAGCCGTGTCCGCGGTTATGGACGACTTGGAGCACAGTGCTTGATCATAGACAACTATAACTAAAGTTTATTGTTTTAAATTGACTTGTTCCCGATATGATTAGTAATCAGCTTCACTACAACGGAATGGCTAAATAAAAGTACCAACAATTGCTGGGTTTTGGGTTTATCTCATGCTACATGCATCTGGCTAGTAAGTGCTGCAACTATAACGGAATGGATAACTAAAAGTGCCCACTGCTTACTTTATCAGGACGATTATCTAAACCTGACTAGTAAAGTGCCGCAACTATAACTGAATAAGTAAAACTGCCAACTGTGTGAGTTCCTCGGTTGACTTCCTCGTTTGGTCTCGAGGGGGAAACGCCAGGATGGGTTTGTTTGATGCTAGTATCAGGTTGGATCCGAATAGGTCTCTCTTACCCCTCTCTGATAGCCGCCAGTTGTATCGAGTCTCTATAGGTTGTTTAGCGCATGCTGCCGCTGTCGCTCAGTCCACCATACCTATGTAGGCGAGGACCGCCGAATTCTAGCCTCGCCGTGTACTGGCCTCAGTACTGACGCTCCTCTTTTTCCTTTGCCCTTTGTCGGCACCCCTTTTGTTTCAAGCAGGTTTTGAGATCGACGCCGTTAGCAGGGTTACCCTTCCGGCTTGGCCTGGGCAGGGTTATGGACGCCATTGGTTATTCTTCAGGGCTCTTAGCCCCATTTGCATCTTGTCCGTAGTCGGACGCTCGATCATTTTCAAGGTGATTTGGATCTTTGTACCGTATATTTGTATTCTTGACTCTTTGAGTCGCTGATGTATATATACCTGTTCTGTGGGTCCCATCGAGGACTGTTGTGTAATGTTATTACTTTGCTTTCCACCCGCACGAAAGTGCCTGGTGGGCACCTTTGAATCGTTTCTATGCGGGTTTGGCGAGTTTTCCTAAAACTTGCATAGGGCCGATTCTGAGGGTGTTACAGAGTGGTATCAGAGCCCAGCAGTTGCGATACCCCACAAGTCCAGCCTGTAGGATAACCTAGCTAACGGCCGAAGTAGAGTGTCAAACTATTTTTGGAAATCGGTTGGATAGTTCTGATTAGGTCTGATTTTACTCCTTACCCCTCTGCTATTCTCCTCTTATCTCGACGTGTTTTGAATCTGCTCTCTTCTCTTTCTTCGAGTCCAGGAATTCTCGTGGTTGGGTTTCCGTTGTACCTTCAGGGTTTCGCTTCCTTCTTTGATAACGGTGTTGCTACATCTGGTGTTCAAGCTGCCTGATGAATCCGTCTGCTGTGGTACCATTCTTTGTTCCTTGTTTGTGCCTTCCGGTGTTTTCCGACGCGACGATATTCTCTACGCCAGATCTGATGCAGAGTCTGAATCACTCCTTTGATTCCGAACCTCGCTTGTCGAGATCTTCAGTCTGAATCTTGAGGGTTGGTTGCATTATCTGTCTATTCGTGTACAGGGTAATGCTTTGAGTGCGGGATGGAGTCGCGACCATACCACTACTCTTATCATTCGCTTATGTACATTGAATGGTGGATCGATGCAATTTTACTCCTTCCAGGGAAGTTAGAGGTGGCCTTACCTTTTAACTTCGTCCGTTGTTTATCCGGAGTGCTCTCTCGACGATCACGGACAACGACCTCTTGTTAGTGGTGTCGCGAGGATCTACACGTAGCGAGAAGACGCAGGTCGCCGACCCTTCCTTCCGGTACCATGAGGCGGATCTCGAGGGCGAGATCCATTGTTAGTGGTGTCGAATTGTGGCATCCCGCAAAACCACTACTAGAAAATCGCGTTGAATTTGTGCATTGCATCGCCATCATCATGCATTGTTTGCCAAAACTATTTTTCGCAACACCCGTTTTGTTTTCCCAAAACGCCCCCTCTTGATTCAAACATCAAAATCCGGGTCGCCGGAATATTTTGTTTTTGCCCGATATCGGTTTGCAAAAGCTTTGGTTGAAATAAATAAAATTTATATTTATTTTAGTGGGGGCAGTCGAACGGGCCGATCGACCCGAACGACCACCCCCAGGATTTTAAATCGGTCCAGCTAGCCTGCCCCTCTAAATCCTATAGCTACCCAGCTATCTACCCAACCCTCCACATCACCCTGGCCACTCCCCTTGCGCCACCTCACCCTCTCCCTACCCTCCAACCAACTAGAAAACGCCACCTCAGCAGCCCCTCTCTCTCCCTCACCCCCTCTCCCCACCAGCCACTCACCACGCCAAGACAAGACTTCAAGACGCGCCAGTCCCATCCCCACCACAGGCCTCTGCCCACTGGCCCCACCCGCCCCACTGGCCCCACCTCCCACCTCCTCCCTCCTTCCCCCCTGCTCCCCTGCTCCCAGCCGTCGCCGCTTCCTCCTCTTCCCCTCACAGGCACCTCGACCCGCTCCTCACTGCAGCCTGCCTCCCCTCCCTCCCGCCCTCACCCCAGCTTGCGCCATGCCGTTCCCCACCTCGTCAGGCGCCCGTGCTCCTCCCTCCGGCCACGCCTCGCTGCCAGAGCGAGCCTCTCCTCCGCCTCTCTCTCCGCAGCGTCCCCTCACTGCAGCGCTCACGCCATGACCCCTCTCCCGTGGAGCTCCTCTCTCCCCAGGCCCGCTCCTTCGCTCGCCGCTCCGGGCCCTCCTTCTGCCGCTTCGTCCGCGACAACGACGGCCCTCCAACCGCCGCTGCTGCGACTCGCTCGCCGCCGCTCGCCGCCCGCCGCTTGCCGCCGTCCGGCGGCCCGCTCCGCCAGCTCCACCGCCTCGCTGCCCTTCGCTGCGGCAAGACTTCCACCTTCTTCTCTGCGCGGGTTGGGCGGCGCCCCATGTCTCGGCTCTTCTGCGGCCTCTCCCGCGTGCTCCGACGGGCCCGTTCGCTGCTGCCCTCGCTGCCTTGGCCTGTCCGCCGATGCCTTGTGGTGAGATACCGCCGAGAGGAGCGGTTCACGCATGTGGTTGCTGGTGCTACTCATGTCAGAGACTACAACAGGCTTCCCACGATCCCTATGCCGCTTAGAAGCCGACGACCCCGACCTTGAGTAGACTGCGCAACAGTGTGGATGCTACGCTACTACCGCAACCTCGACGACAATTCTTCATCGCTGTCAATCAAAACAAGATCGCCGTCATGGAACAGATGATTGTGGGACGCCAAGTTCGTCGAACCCCGTGGGTTTGTTGCTCGCGCTTCGGTGAACACCGCCGCCAAGTTCGGGTCGAAGACCGCGTGCCGACAAGATCTTCCTGGCCTTTTGGGAGACCAAGGCCGACACGAGATGAGAACCCGAAAACCGACAATACCCCCGCCAAGATCTTCTCGACATCAGGGCCTTCGATATGGTTCCAACAAGATCGCCACACGGACGTGAACTCCAAGATCCTCGCAACGGCAAGATCGACCCCGTGGGACCCGACAAGATCCTCACGACGACAAGAACGACATCCGACCGGAAGAATCAGATGCACCCCCGGCGCCAACCAAGTCCGGCTTACCGGATTCGACAAGATCTACTCCCGATATCCGATAACGCTCCCGCCGAGACCGGTCCGTCGAACCCTGGACCCTGAGACCGACCCCGAACCCCGGAACCCAAGATCGTCGAGCCCCCTCTGATGTGTGACCCCTTTTCCTCGAACCCTATTTTATAACATAACAACTTGTTGCATATCTATTTGTCATCTCGCATGCATATCTGTGGTTTGGGGGCCTTATGCCGATTCACCTAATAATTAAATATGGGGCCCATATGCGGGCAAATTTAGTCTCATATTGGCCTCGTTTAAAATTGTGTAGCGAACCCGGTACTATCTTCTGCCTGTTAAACAACATTTAAATTGCGGGGGTTTAAACAACTCGAACCATCTAATTAAATGTCGGGACCCCGGTTCCGCTTAATCTTGACCTAATTGCATCGCACCTTGCCAGGCCATACATCATACATGCATCATACCGATCTTCTGCCGTGTATTAAATATTGCATCTAGTGTTATTCTAGTGTTTTGCTTCTTCGGGGATAAGGCCGTTGAGTTGATGTGAGCTTCGCCCCGATCTTCGGTTGAACCTTCGACAATGTTTTTCAGGCGAGCATCTCCCCCTTTCTACCTATCTTACTTTGCTAGTATTTACTTCCCTCCTGTTGATCTTTGCTATACGTTATGCGATGCTCTAGATTTCGTGCCGTGATATCCCTTGCAGCCATATATAGCCTTGGACACATCCTATTACCTGTTGTTTGGTAGATAGTTGGACCCGCGTGTCGTAGTCGCTTGCTCAAGTGTTTTGCTTGTCGTCAAGTACCACCTTTGTTGGAGAATTGCCGCATGTTGACGTTGGAGATGATCATGGTTTATTTATTGTTCACTTTAATTCCTGTTTAACAACTAAAATTGAATTAAGCAGAGGCATCGGTGGGTGATAGGTAAGTTTTGGTTTCCGACCGCCCACTTGTGTCCCGTAGGACCCGAGTTCTTGACACCTGTTCCGAGATCGAGCGCGCTAACCACAGGTGGGGAGATATGGGCCCCCCATCGATTGTTACCTAATTTCAAAGTATTGTACTGGGGGCCACAACTAGTTTGAGGTGTTTTTACTATTCTGTACTTATGCCATGCTACTTATGTATTTACGTTTGTGCGAGGAGCACACTGTACTGTTTAGGTAAGCGGAGTGATTACGCGGTATCGACAGTCCCCGTTTGGGGGCATACTGTCGTTTACAGCCATTGTCGCAAACCCTAAGTCCGTCTCGGAGACCGGCCGACTTCGTTGCGGGTGTACTTAGTGGGGTGGCCCCCCGTGCTTGCTTTGGTCCAGGAACGTCGTGACTTAGGCCCCGCCGACATACCGATGGGTGTATGTTAACCGATCCGCAAAAGGGTCAAGTGCTGTGGATACTTTGGTGCACCCCTGCAGGGTTAAATCTTTTCGAGAAGCCGTGTCCGCGGTTATGGACGACTTGGAGCACAGTGCTTGATCATAGACAACTATAACTAAAGTTTATTGTTTTAAATTGACTTGTTCCCGATATGATTAGTAATTAGCTTCACTACAACGGAATGGCTAAATAAAAGTACCAACAATTGCTGGGTTTTGGGTTTATCTCATGCTACATGCATCTGGCTAGTAAGTGCTGCAACTATAACGGAATGGATAACTAAAAGTGCCCATCGCTTTTATCGTGACGATTATCTAAACCTGACTAGTAAAGTGCCGCAACTATAACTGAATAAGTAAAACTGCCAACTGTGTGAGTTCCTCGGTTGACTTCCTCGTTTGGTCTCGAGGGGGGAAACGCCAGGAGGGGTTTGTTTGATGCTAGTCTCAGGTTGGATCCGAATAGGTCTCTCTACCCTCTCCGATAGCCGCCAGCTTGTATCGAGTCTCTATAGGTTGTTTAGCGCATGCCGCCTTTCGATCCACCATACCTATGTAGGCGAGGACCGCGATCTAGCCTCGCCGTGCATCGCCTCGATCTTGACGCTCCTCTTTTTCCTTTGCCCTTTGTCGGCACCCCTTTTGTTTCAAGCAGGTTTTGAGATCGACGCCGTTAGCAGGGTTACCCTTCCGGCTTGGCCTGGGCAGGGTTATGGACGCCATTGGTTATTCTTCAGGGCTCTTAGCCCCATTTGCATCTTGTCCGTAGTCGGACGCTCGATCATTTTCAAGGTGATTTGGATCTTTGTACCGTATATTTGTATTCTTGACTCTTTGAGTCGCTGTTGTATATATACCTGTTCTGTGGGTCCCATCGAGGACTGTTGTGTAATGTTATTACTTTGCTTTCCACCCGCACGAAAGTGCCTGGTGGGCACCTTCGAATCGTTTCTATGCGGGTTTGGCGAGTTTTGCTAAAACTTGCATAGGGCCGATTCTGAGGGTGTTACACTTTGCGATCAAATGAACCACTTACATACGATACCAATTTCCCTTTGTCTCACGATAGTTTACTTATCCGAGGTTATGATCGTCGGTATCTCTGCATACCTAGTTCAACCTCGTTACCGATAAGTACTCTTTTCTTGTTCCCGTGATATGTGATCCCTTGTGACCCAGTCACATGCTTGCAAGCTAATTGGATGACATTCCACCGAGAGGGCCCAGAGTATATCTATCTGTCATATGGATGGACAAATCCCACTCTTGATCCATGTGTTTCAACCAATACTTTCCGAACACTCAATGCCACCTTTATAGCCACCCAATTACGGTGTGGTGTTTGATGTCATCAAAGCATCCATCCGGTAAAGGTGATATGCATGATCTCATGGTCGAAGGAATTAGGTTACTATGTATCAGAAAGCATATAGCAATTGAACTATTGAAATGACTTGATCTTTATGCTACGCTTATCTATAGGAGTATGTCCATCACATCATTCTCCTAATGATATGACCCTGTTGTTAATAACATCTCTATGTTCATGATCAGGAAACCATGATCATATATTAACCAACAAGCTAGTTTAACAAGAGGCTTTACTAGGGACTCTTATTTTAGTTTACAAATCACACAAGTATTAATGTTTCCGGTTAATACAATTATAGCATGGTATGTAAACATTTATCATAAGTGTGAAGATATGATAATAACCACTTTATTATTGACTCTTGGGCATATCTCCAACAGTCTCCCACTTGCACTAGAGTCAATAATCTAGTTTCAAACCTTTGTGTATTCAACACCTATGGCTTTCCGATGTTGTATGTACACAATTTCTAGTGGTCAACTGATCTCCGGATCTGACACTTCCAGGTCCGTGTGTAATTGCATGTCTTTGCGTCTCTACGCATCACTCATTCTCTAATGAGATGGCTTCGTACAATTTGGTCCTTTGGTGTGACCTTTAGTTCTTTGGGGTTAAAAACATGTTGATAATATTGTCGTACAATATATCTTCATAGTATTATCCCACTGTGAACTACACCTAGTTTGATAACAAACTACTTGACACAAATGGCCTCTTTTGCTGCTAAAATAGCAGTCATATACTTAGCCTTTTGTTGTAGTATCTGTCACAATGTCTTAACTTTGGAACTCATCCAAATCCATTATGGAACTCACTTTCCATTATATTGTGCCACCCTTAGTTTCGATTGAGATAAACTTAATTTGTATTTTGTGACAAAGCTAGTATCAATGTAGTACTTTTACAATGAACTAACCATCTATTTGTCACTTCTACAAATAATATACTCTTAGTTCTTCCAAAAGATCATAAGAATATCCTTACTATTGTCCAATGATCATCTTACGAATCATTCTGGTATATGCTCACAACATTTAGAGCATAGGACATATCTGATTTGTACATATCACAAGATGATTGATATAAATACTCTTTGTGATTTCATACATCAAGTATCAATCTATACTTGATTATTTGTTTCACTTTACCAAATGTCAATACACTTGAATATATCATCAACATTGAACTCTTTCAATCCTTTCTGTGCGACAAGAACCTTTTCTTGTAGTTTCTATATTGAACTTATTCAATATCTCGTCTATGTACTTCTGGCACAACCATATTAGCGTCTATTGATGCCAAATATTTGGGTTTTGCCTAAGTCTTTCATCGGGATGAAATTCTTAATATGTGTTAATAAAAGATATATTTTTTCCAATCAACAATATGTCTTCCACATAATGTATTAGAAACATGTCTTAGCGCTCCCACTTAATTTCTTGCAAATGCAAGCATCTTCATTGTCTCTAATGAACTTTTAAACTCCTTTAACAGTTTCATCATAGTGAAGATTCCAACTCCGCGATGCTCACTTCAACCATTGAAGTTTGCATATGCTTTTAGCATCCTATGAATTAACAAAACCCTATGGACCGTGTTATGCACATGGCCTAGGTAAAGATTCTATTAGAAGAACTTGTTTTGTTTATTCAACTACCATATAACAAATTATATGTAGTGGTTGCTACATTAATCCGTCTTGACTAAATATCACTATGAAAGATCAAATCTTGTCATAGTCAACCTTTTGACATTGTTGTGAACTCTTTTCCAATATGTTGATTATAGATGTGAAACATCCATGTCTATTTCTTTATAGATCCAAACACAACTCTAAGGTCTTACACCTTTCTCGAGGGTCCTTCAAGTTCAAAACTTGATTTCTCGTGTATGGAACTATCACGGATTTTATGGCTTCAAGACATTTGACGGAGTCAGGGCTCATCATCGCTTCTTTGCATATAGTCGGATCATTATTGTCAAATAATGATTTAACTCTCAAATCTTGGTATTCGATTGTTCATCCGATCTACTTGTTTCAATAGGAACTTAGATCTCCGCGACCACAACCTTTGAAGTACGCACGCCATGAGCATTGTTGCTAACTCCGGAACACTTTTCGGCGCTGCGCAACTTTGCACATATAGCTAAGATTATTTTAACCTTATCAAAGTTCTATTGTCCTCCTACTTAACTTTTCACGAAAAATTCCTTCTCAAAGAAACTTGACGTTCTAAGCGACAAACACTTTTGTCTCCGGTGTTTATGGAGGAACACTTTAACATTTATACAAAGACAGGTTCATCCGACTTTGGTTGCACACATCTTTCTTATGCATAGCATACCAATGTTTTAAGAAAGGTCTACTTGGGTTTTATCCCAAACCATAACCTTATATGGTGTCATTTCAACGGATTATGATGAAGCTCTTTTCAGTGGAAAAACGGTAATCACTAAAGCTTTTAATCTTTAAAATATAATGACAGTTTTATGAATTACACCTTCGATCTTACCATGTCAAACAGGGTTTAATTACATACCTCGAACGCCCCATACCCTTATGGTGTTTCGGGAAATGCAAATCCACGGAACGATTCCTTAAATCTTAGGTACTATGCTAAACTTGTAACTCAAATATCTTCCTTTATGATCTTATCATAAACTATTTATATTCTTGTTACAATGATTTTGCACTTCATCTTGAAAGTCTTCGAACTTTTCAAATGTTTCATACTTCATCCTTATTAAGTAAATATTCATATATTCACTTAAATTTTCGAAGAAAGCATATGAAGTTGAAATCCATCGCTCTTGACTACACATAATGGACTTCGTACAACAATATGTACAAGTTCCAATAAGCTAATCATTCGTTCCCTTTTGGCCTACGAACGAAGTTTTAATTATCTCTAGGAAAGTTTCACAAGCGTCATTTGATCAAAAATCAAAAGACTCTAAAATTCCATCCATATGGAGTTTCTTCATGTTTTCTTTCCAATATAATTTAAACGGCGATGTCACTTCCTAACTGATCTTTCAATCAATTTGTCTTTCGACATTTTTAGCACTAGTTTTATGGATGTGATTTCTCCAACGAGATTTGTGAATCATCCATCTTTTATGGATTACGGCAATTATTTGAACAACCCTTTTGTTCTCATAATACCTGATAAAACAAATCTTGAAGGCAAGCTTTGATGTTTTAACGAGCAACACAATAACCCTTTATTTGTTCTCGATGAACATCATCACATATTCTTTTGCTAGTTACTTAGGCCATTGTAGTTCATGAATTCTGTTGTTTCGTATGACGATTCACACCAACAAATTCAGTATCAAATACTTAAGAACCACATTGTTTAATAAGCAAAGAATATAGCCATAACATGTATATCATCCATATACTTAAACTGAACAATTCTAGTCTTTTCTTTTCTGCCATATATTTATGAGATTCTCTTTCAGTATTTCCTTTTCTGTTTGAAAGAATCTATCAACATCAATAGTGGAGTCATACATATGACACATAGTCCAAAACATGTATAGTTAAATACCACTGTCTTTGGACTTGCACTTTGAAGTAGATCACCATCATCAAATGTTTGGTGTTCTTTCAAATTCCTTTATTTAGTAATCTCTTGGTGTAGTAAACATTTTACCTACATCAAATATTCATCCTTATCATGGAATCGTCCATGATCAAACTACCTTTAGCTTATAACGATGAATTACGAGTATAATGTTGCTATCCAAAACCTTTTGGAGGATTAGGACAACAAGTGTCTACAACCCTTCGCAAATTCTCATCAAAATATGAGAACATGAACTTTGCCATATTATACTCTATCATGTTGCAACCAAAACTTTGTTTCAGATATCACAATATCTTCCACACATCATGGTTTCTGAAACAACTCTTTCAGATCCTAGATAACCTTGATATTAAGACAATCCTTTGAATATCAAGACTTATGGAGACAAACATGATACTCATACACTAACACTTGGAATTGTTACTCTTGATTTAATACTAATTATTAAACTTCATGGAGTAACCGGAAGTTACTGAAAGTTTGCAATAGGACTTTTAAACTTTAGATTAACACTTCAAAACAATACGATACCAGTTCGTAAAGTAACTAACCAGAATTCTATAGTTCTATCATCTCAATTATAACTAAGTGCAAGGTGGTAAACGGATGCCAATGACTACAACAACTATGCAAATTCACTTTGATTTGGTTTATGATAAATTGAGTTCTAATTAATAATTAAATTAATCTAGGTGAACTCCCACTCAAAACAATATCCCTCACATCGTTTTAGTGATCACACGAACCAAATCCACCACATCAAAATCGATCATCACGAGAGTTGATATAGCTTCAATGGCGAACAATCAACATGTTCATCATATCTACTATATGACTCATGCTCTACCTTTCGGTAATCCGTGTTCCTGAGGCCATGTCTGTACATGCGAGGCTCGTCAAGATCAAACCTTAGCTTCCGCATAAGCAAATCTGTCTTGCTTACGTTGTATACACTTGTGGAATCTAACACACCCGATCATCACGTGGTGCTTCGAAACAACAAGCTTTAGCAACGGTGCATACTAAGGGTGAACACTTAAGAACTTGAAATTGTGTGCTTGAGGGATCATCTTATAATGCTACCGTCATCTACTAAGCAATACAAGATGCATAAAGGATTAACATCACATGCAATTCATAATATGTGATATGATATGGCCTTTCTTCTTTGTGCTTCCGATCTCCATCTTCAAGCATGAACATGATCTCCATCATTACCGGCATTGCATCAAGGTCAATGACGCTGCTCCATGGTTGTCGTCCACCGGCTTCAACTATTACAACTACTTTGAATAGACATGCGGGTCTTAACAGAAATTAAAGACAACCATATGGCTCCTGCCGGTTGCCAACTTACAATAAGGAACATTGCATACATCAAATATAATCACAATCATGGCCATATCACATCACTGCACACCCCTGCAAAACAAAGTTAGACGCCTCTACTTTCTTTGCATGTTTTACGTGGTTTGGGGCTGTTAATAAGTGTCGTTCTAACTTACGAACATGAACCACAACATTGATACTAGTATTGTTAATCACCCGTTGTAAATTGGATCTTAACTATGCTAGGAGAAACAGGCACCCGCAAAGCCACTTATGCAATACAAGTTGCATGTCGAGCGTGGAGCAAGTCTCATGAACGATGTCATGTAAGGTTAGCCCGGGCCGCTTCATCCCAACATACCGCAAGATGCAAAGTACACAAGAAGCAATTGACAATAAAAGCATCAACGCCCACAATGACTATTGTGTTCTACTCGTGCAACAGATCTACATATAGACACGGCTCTGATACCACTGTAGGGGTTCGTAGCATGGAAAACAAAATTTTCTATCGCATACAAACAAACAAGCCAAGATCTATCTACTAGATTGTAGCAACGAGTCGATGGAATAACTTACCCTCGAAGATTCCAAAGCGGATAACGAGAGCAGATTCTCGTGGGTGATGTAGTCGTACTCTTTCCGATCTCAAGATCGTGTAGACGATCCTTCCGGCGCTGCGTTCCGGCAGCGCTTCCGCAGTCGGTCACACGTTTGGTACTCGACAAAGACCTTCCTCTCCCTTGTTCCAGCAGGCAGCAGAGGTTGTAGCACTCTCCTCGCGATTCCGGCAAAGGCGTGGTACCTAAGTAGAGGGAGATCCCGCAGGCTTTTGCCGGAGCGAGTATGGTGGAGTATGAGAGAGAGATATTAGTGGTCTAGGGTTTAGACACACCAATTAGAAGGCTCTAATCCGAAGGCTAGGGCAATTAGAAGCTCTAAACCAAAGCGGCTCTAAACCGGAGGCTTTGGCTAGGGTTTAGATTAGAGGAAAGGAACTTGTGTGTCTAGAGGAGGAGGCCCTGCCCCTCCTTCTATAGGTGGGAGGGGCGGCCAAGGGGAGGGAGTCCCTCCCCAAGTTGGCCTTGGGTGGCGCGCCGGCTTGGAGAGGAGCGACTCCTCCTCCAAGTTGGTTTCAACCTCCTATTGCTTGTTTCCCACAATTTCCTGTTTTAGCCGTTTGACTGGCCATTTGACTTTTCAGTTTTAGGATTCAATTTAATCCTTTATTTGGAACAGCAAGAACACTTAGTACATGATGCAATCATTCCAATATGTAATGACACATTCATGTACCCCTTCCCCCCCCGGAGTGCCGGACATTCCGGAACCTTCTAGAACATTCCCGATGAAAACACCGGAACCATTCCCGAATTCCGAAACGGGACTTTCCTTATATGAATCTTATTCTCCGGACCATTCCGGATCACCTCGTGATATCCCGGATCCCATCCGAGACTCTGAACAACATTCGGTCTCTTTCTCATAATACCATAACTACTCAAACAACGTCAAATCCTTAAGTGTGTCTCCCTACGGTTCGTGAATTATGCGGACATGATCGAGACACTTCTCCGAACAATAACCAATAGAGGAATCTGGAAATTCATATGGCTCCCACATATTTCTACGATTACTTTGCGATCGAATGAACCACTTACATACGATACCAATTTCCCTTTGTCTCACGATAGTTTACTTATCCGAGGTTATGATCGTCGGTATGTCTGCATACCTAGTTCAACCTCGTTACCGATAAGTACTCTTTTCTCGTTCCCGTGATATGTGATCCCTTGTGACCCAGTCACATGCTTGCAAGCTAATTGGATGACATTCCACCGAGAGGGCCCAGAGTATATCTATCCGTCATATGGATGGACAAATCCCACTCTTGATCCATGAGTTTCAACCAATACTTTCCGAACACTCAATGCCACCTTTATAGCCACCCAGTTACGGTGTGGTGTTTGATGTCATCAAAGCATCCATCCGGTAAAGGTGATATGCATGATCTCATGGTCGAAGGAATTAGGTTACTATGTATCAGAAAGCATATAGCAATTGAACTATTGAAATGACTTGATCTTTATGCTACGCTTATCTATAGGAGTATGTCCATCACATCATTCTCCTAATGATATGACCCTGTTGTTAATAACATCTCTATGTTCATGATCAGGAAACCATGATCATATATTAACCAACAAGCTAGTTTAACAAGAGGCTTTACTAGGGACTCTTATTTTAGTTTACAAATCACACAAGTATTAATGTTTCCGGTTAATACAATTATAGCATGGTATGTAAACATTTATCATAAGTGTGAAGATATGATAATAACCACTTTATTATTGCCTCTTGGGCATATCTCTGGCCTCTAGACTCCGTCTTCGCCTCTAAAAAATAGGAAGTTCCGCTTTTGTTTCGTCAAATTCCGAGAATATTTCTTTACTAACTTTTCTAAAACCAATAACAGCAGAAAACAGAAACTGGCACTGTGGCATCCTGTTAATAGGTTAGTTCCAGAAAATGTATAAAAATGCCTTAAAGTTTAGACAAAACATAACATAGTTGGTATAAAACAAGCATGTAGCATCAAAAATTATAGATTCGTTTATGACATTATCAATGATCCGGAACCATTCTGGAACTTCTCCCTCATACATACCATCTCTACATACTCCTAAGAACAAAGTCTATTAAACGTGCGTGACCCCTCAGGTTCGGTATTCTGGAACACTTTCCGGACAATAATCAATAGCGAAATCTGAACACTCATATTGACACTCACATAACTACGAAGTAATCAAGAGAACCGATTGATGTGGCATACTATCGTTTCGCATCATGATATTACAAACCCAAGGCAAGAAAAGGTGCTATTCTCATAATACCATGTGGACCTCGTTACCGGTTTGACTTCTTCTCTCATTCACATATTCCAATATCTAGTGATCGTATCACCCTATGTCTGGCCTATAAGTGATACCGTAATATCGAGATCGTCCCAAGAGTATCTCTCCATTGTCGGAGTTGCGAATCCCACTACTGCACTATCTTGTGCCCATAGATACGTTTCCAACATATGTGAGCGACCACAGTTATGATCACCTGGTGAAAGGTAACGTTGGGTGATGATCAACACATATCTTCCAGTAAGATGGACAATTGATATCACCATGGTCAAAGGAAAAAAGTGACACAACAACAATAATGATATGCCAACAACAATAAGATGATGATTATCTTAATGTAGATCGTTTGCCTTGGGTCAGTTCAGCATCCTTGTACAACCGACAATATGCTCTTATTGTCAAATGGTATATATATATACCATGATCAGGGAGTTTGATCATCCCTTGACAATAAGATACCGCAAGACTATGAACACTTGGTATCACTTTACACGTGCTTCTGAGATTCACCTTTGATTCTCATAATCAAGATTATATGCAGTTGTAGCATAAAGACTAAACTCTAATCATGAACAAAAAGGAATATCGAGTAATCATCTATTATTTGACTATAGGGTATACATTTCCATCACTAGCCTTGTTTAGTCACCTATTGTCTTTCTCAAGCTTAAATAAATCAAAAAGTTCCCTTGCCACTTATCTAGATCTTCTTGAACCCATTACCGAGTAGGTAAGTTAGACTTGGAGATGTAATTAACATGAATATTCATAAGCATGTATTCATGCATCTTTTCTCCATCGGGCTTGGAAGGAAGATTCAGTTTTCATTGTCCCATCGAAGATGTCAACTTTGGATAGGTGCAGGCTCCTTGTTGGGCTTCGCATGTTCAGAAATCTCCAATGTGTGTTCATCATTGAAGAGGCTTTCCTAGTCGGTCCTTTCATCCATGCAGCAAGATAGGAAGAGACATTGGTCGTTTTCGATGCCCTGTGTATTCTAGCCTGAGTGTGGTTAGTTTATATACATAACATGTCTGCTATATGTGTGCATCCATGGGCACGAGTTCGACGGCATCCGTCGCCCACACCATTAGTAATAAAGTGCTATGTTTTGTGTTGGAAAATTTGGATCTCCTACCTACAGAGTCACCGTCTCCTCTTTATACTTGTACTTATTAGTGCAAATTTTTAAAGTTTTTAATGGTATACTTTTTTTTGAGGGACTAGTAGTTCGTGGGACGTGAGGCTGGATCTCAGTGGATCGTGGCAGCAAGGCCACTCTGCCACTTATAATGGTATACTTAATGGTATACAATGTACGCTAATAGATGTTACTCCCTCCATACCAGATTATTGGGCAAAATTAGCAAAACGCTAGGACCTATAGGTTATTTTTGATTGGCCATGAAAAAGAGAAAGGAGAGATAATTTAGCCTTCATCGATGTGTTAATTAAAACTGGATCAGTTTGGGTCCACGTTGAGAGAGAACCATGTTGGCATGCATGGCCGTTTCTCCTTCTTCTCGGCGCATGCAGTGGCCAAGAATATTAAAGGGGAGAGGATCGTGGAAAGGTTGTTAGAAAAGAGCCATGCAAGGATGTTAATCGAAGCAATTAATATCCAATTTATCCTAGTACTCCTGTGATTACACATATTCTACCCGTTAAGTTACGGATACGGAAACGAGTATAGGCTTGTATTCGTGGTATACCCATAAACTACCCATTTAATATGAAATGTGAAACTTACATGTAGAGTTTAAACCTATATGGATGAGCATCCTAGTGACGAGTATGAGATTGCGATTTCTAAATTTTGATAATTATCATGTACTCATCTAAATATTATTGAGTAGAGATAGTTTTTTTTTTCAAATATGCTATTGATGAATGTAAAATTTTGAATAACTCGTGTACAATTAGATCAACTCGACGGGTACTCAACGAGTATGGGTATCCGTCGGGTATGGCATGGGTAAAATTTTATACCCACAGGTACGGGTATGGGTAAGTTTTCCATCAATTGACTACACGGGTATAGGTAAAGTTTTCCAGAAGCTATATTAGCCTAATAATCCGGTATGAAGGGAGTATATTTTAATGTCATACTTTACTCAGAGGGAGTAATATACTACTCCCTTCGTTACGGTTTGGAGGGCGTTTTAGAAAGATTGTTGAAACCAAGGTGACCACTGATTGGGGCAAGATTTATGCCAAAAAGATGCGTCTTTTAATTACTCGACGCCCTATTAAACGTACTCCCTCCGTTCCAAATTACTCTTCGTTTTAGATTTTGTCAAAGTCAAACATGTTAAAACTTGACTAAACATTTTGGACAGAATAATAATATTTATAATATCAATTGTATATAATATAAAAGTATGTTTTATGGCGAGTCTAACTATATTTATTACATATTTTAGATATTGATATTTTTTCTTATATTTATAGTCAAAGTTTATGAAGTTTGACTTTGACTAAACCTAAAATGAAGAGTAATTCAGGACAAAGAGAGTAATTACTCAATGGAAACGAGAAGTTTAGGCATATGCATTGGTGGAGTCGTATGCAAAAATTAATTCCTTGACTGCATGGAGTAGAAAGTGGAGAGAAAAAAGGGTTTAATTCTATAATTAAGCCTAACGCGTCTAGAAGGAGAGGTGTTTTCGAAACGCATGACTTCTATAAGACGTCCTTCAAATTGTGACGGAGAGAGTACTATGTAAACGTCCTTCCCGCAATATAATATGGCTCATTAATGTGCCTTGAACGAATGCAACTACTCTAACACCACATAGGATTAGTACTCATAACCGGATCTGCCTTGGCCAATCTAGACCTTGGGGACCAATTAATGCAGATCCCAATTAAAGAATCAATTAATGCAGATCCCAATTAAAGGATCAATTAATGTAGATCCTGATCTAGATGTTGACTAATTAATTATCTAATAGATATAGCATTCACACACATTAATCGGCAAACAAATCTGCATCTCGTGACAAATGCACAACGACTTATGAATTTGTTTTTTATTTTAGGATATGATACAACTTATTATTGTGCTTCGATGTTACTTTTCTCCCATATTGTGTTGAGCTAGCGGGCCTTTGTCTCCTCTTTTTTTTTTGCTAATTGACATGCATTCATGGATTTTCATCCCATATATGTTTGCGTAGCGATAGGAGAAGGCTAACCTTCCTAAAGGTCTCCAAGTTTATATTCGCTTTTACTCTTGCAAGTAGAAACAAGATAGAAGTACATACTCCCTCTGATCCATATTAATTGATTTACATTTGTCAAATTTTGGATGAACCTATATACTAAATAGTGTCTAGATTCATCCAAATCTAGACAAATATGAGTCAATTAATATGGGTCGGAGGGAGTATTATAGTCCATATGGCCAAGTTCAAATTAAGCACAAATGCAATATGAGTAAAAACACAAAAAACAAAGTATATGTACTAAAAAAAATGGAGTATAACTAAATATATAAAAAATAAAGTATGATGTGAAAAAATATAAATAAGCTTCTACGGGACTTAAGTAAGTACTTCCTCCGTTTGGGGTTATAGGTCACACACGATTAACTAGGTTACAATTTGACCAATAGAATATAAATAAAACAACACAAAAATTTTATCATAAAAAACTCTAGATACAAATTTTTTTAATGGTATAATTTTTATGCTATATATTTTATATTTTATTAGTTAAATTAACGATCTAGGTATACGTGTCGGACCTATAATACCAAATAGAGGAAGTAGTAGACATCGGTTACCTTGTAGAACCTACAGCCATCTAATGTTCTATCTTGAAACTCGTAGCCAGATATTAGGGTTGGATCATGTTTCTCTTTTTTAAAGGGAGCAACATCCATCCTTCGCATATCAATGAATACAGATCCCAATTAAGAGATCAATTAATGCATATCCCGATATTGGGACCAATTAATGTAGATTCCAATTAACAAAGGCCTATATTGGGACCCTATAGTAGACCCATCCTCCACGGATCAATTAATATATAGATCCCAATTAATGCAGATCCCTATATTTGGACCATAACGTTATCGTAGGCATAATAAATAATTAAAAATAATCTTTACAATGGGTTGTTTTTAAGAGTTGTTTCTATATTTAATGAATTTGGTGACCTGTAGACATCGGATTGAGGCTAGCCATTATTTTGGCCTATGGTTTTGTGCAAAGGTTTTATCTTACTAGCTAAGATACAACATCAATCTCTTTCTTTATTAACTGTAGTGCTACATAGGCAAAATTCCTACTCCCTTCGTCCCAAATTACTCTACGTTCTTGGTTTAGTCGAAGTCCAACATTATAAATTTTGACTACGTATATAAGAAAAAATACCAACATCTAAAATATGTAATAAACATAGATAGACTCGCCATAAAACATAGTTTTATATTATATAAAATTGATCTATAAATATTAGTATTTTTTAAATATGTTTGGTCAAATTTTAAAAAGTTTGACTTTGACCAAACCCACAATGCAGTGTAATTTAAAATACAGGAAGTATGATACCATGCTAAGATACTACGTACCATTGTGAAACGCCTAAATACATAGGTAATTTACGATATCAGAGTTATATTAAGGATGATAATTTTACCCATAGGTATGGGTACCCGCGGGTACCATACTCACATGGGCTAGGTATGTGCATATTTTTATACCCATGGTGATTACACATATTCTACCCGTTAAGTTAAGGATACGGACACGAGTATAGGCTTGTATCCGTGGGTATACCCATAAACTACCCATTTAATATGACATGTAAAACTTACATGTAGAGTTTAAACCTATATGGATGAGCATCCTAGTGACGAGTATGAGATTGCGATTTCTAAATTTTGATAATTATCATGTACTCATCTAAATATTATTGAGTAGAGATTTTTTTTTTCAAATATGCTATTGATGAATGTAAAATTTTGAATAACTCGTATACAATTAGATCAACTCGACGGGTACTCAACGAGTATGGGTATCCGTCGGGTATGGCATGGGTAAAATTTTATACCCACAGGTACGGGTATGGGTAAAGTTTTCCATCAATTGACTACACGGGTATAGGTAAAGTTTTCCAGAAGCTATATTAGCCTAATAATCCGGTATGAAGGTAGTATATTTTAATGTCATACTTTACTCAGAGGGAGTAATATACTACTTCCTTCGTTACGGTTTGGAGGGCGTTTTAGAAAAATTGTTGAAACCAAGGTGAGCGCTGATTGGGACAAGATTTGTGCCAAAAAGATGTGTCCTTTAATTACTCGGCGCCCTATTAAACGTACTCCCTCCGTTCTAAATTACTCTTCGTTTTAGATTTGGTCAAAGTCAAACATGTTAAAACTTGACTAAACATTTTTGACAGAATAATAATATTTATAATATCAATTATATATAATATAAAAGTATGTTTTATGGCGAGTCTAACTATATTTATTACATATTTTAGATATTGATATTTTTTCTTATATTTATAGTCAAAGTTTATGACGTTTGACTTTGACTAAACCTAAAATGAAGAGTAATTCAGGACAAAGAGAGTAATTACTCAATGGAAACGAGAAGTTTAGGCATATGCATTGGTGGAGTCGTATGCAAAAATTAATTCCTTGACTGCATGCAGTAGAAAGTGGAGAGAAAAAAGGGTTTAATTCTATAATTAAGCCTAACGCGTCTAGAAGGAGAGTTGTTTTCGAAACGCGTGACTTCTGTAAGACGCCCTTCAAATTGTGATGGAGAGAGTACTATGTAAACGTCCTTCCCGCAATATAACATGGCTCATTAATGTGCCTTGAACGAATGCAACTACTCTAACACCACATAGGATTCGTACTCATAACCGGATCTGACTTGGCCAATCTAGACCCTGGGGACCAATTAATGCAGATCCCAATTAAAGGATCAATTAATGCAGATCCCAATTAAAGGATTTATTAATGCAGATCCTGATCTAGATGTTGACTAATTAATTATCTAATAGATATAGCATTCACTCACATTAATTGGCAAACAAATCTGTATCTCGTGACAAATGCACAACGACTTATGAATTTGTTTTTTATTTTAGGATATGATACAACTTATTATTGTGCTTCGATGTTACTTTTCTCCCATATTGTGTTGAGCCAGCGGGCCTTTGTCTCCTCTTTTTTTTTTTTGCTAATTGACATGCATTCATGGATTTTCATCCCATATATGTTTGCGTAGCGATAGGAGAAGGCTAACCTTCCTAAAGGTCTCCAAGTTTATATTCGCTTTTACTCTTGCAAGTAGAAACAAGATAGAAGTACATACTCCCTCTGATCCATATTAATTGATTTGTATTTGTCAAATTTTGGATGAACCTATATACTAAATAGTGTCTAGATTCATCCAAATCTAGACAAATATGAGTCAATTAATATGGGTCTGAAGGAGTATTATAGTCCATATGGCCAAGTTAAAATTAAGAACAAATGCAATATGAGTAAAAACACAAAAAACAAAGTATATGTACTCAAAAAAATGGAGTATAACTAAATATATAAAAAATAAAGTATGATGTGAAAAAATGTAAATAAGCTTCTACGGGACTTAAGTAAGTACTTCCTCCGTTTGGGGTTATAGGTCACACACGGTTAACTAGGTTACAATTTGACCAATAGAATATAAATAAAACAACACAAACATTATATCATAAAAAACTCTATATACAAAAAAATTTAATGGTATAATTTTTATGCTATATATTTTATATTTTATTAGTTAAATTAACGATCTAGATATACGTGTCGGACCTATAATACCAAATAGAGGAAGTAGTAAACATCGGTTACCTTGTAGAACCTAGTAGCCATCTAATGTTCTATCTTGAAACTCGTAGCCAGATATTAGGGTTGGATCATGTTTCTCTTTTTTAAAGGGAGCAACATCCATCCTTCGCATATCAATGAATACAGATCCCAATTAAGAGATCAATTAATGCATATCCCGATATTGGGACCAATTAATGTAGATTCCAATTAACAAAGGCCTATATTGGGACCCTATAGTAGACCCATCCTCCACAGATCAATTAATATATAGATCCCAATTAATGCAGATCCCTATATTTGGACCATAACGTTATCGTAGGCATAATAAATAACTAAAAAAATCTTTACAATGGGTTGTTTTTAAGGGTTGTTTCTATATTTAATGAATTTGGTGACCTGTAGACATGGGATTGAGGCTAGCCATTATTTTGGCCTATGGTTTTGTGCAAAGGTTTTATCTTACTAGCTAAGATACAACATCAATCTCTTTCTTTATTAACTGTAGTGCTACATAGGCAAAATTCCTACTCCCTTCGTCCCAAATTACTCTACGTTCTTGGTTTAGTCGAAGTCCAACTTTATAAATTATTACTATGTATATAAGAAAATATATCAACATCTGAAATATGTAATAAACATAGACAAACTCGCCATAAAACATAGTTTTATATTATATAAAATTAATCTATAAATATTAGTATTTTTTAAATATGTTTGGTCAAATTTTAAAAAGTTTGACTTTGACCAAACCCAGAATGCAGTGTAATTTAAAATACAGGAAGTATGATACCATGCTAAGATACTATGTACCATTGTGAAAGGCCTAAATACATAGGTAATTTACGATATCAGAGTTAGATTAAAGATGACAGTTTTACCCATAAGTATGGGTACCTGCGGGTACCATACTCACATGGGCAGGGTATGTGCATATTTTAATATCCATTGTGATTACACATATTCTACCCGTTAAGTTACGGATACGGACACGAGTATAGGCTTGTATCCGTGGGTATACCCATAAACTACCCATTTAATATGACATGTAAAACTTACATGTAGAGTTTAAACCTATATGGATGAGCATCCTAGTGACGAGTATGAGATTGCGATTTCTAAATTTTGATAATTATTATGTACTCATCTAAATATTATTGAGTAGAGATAGTTTTTTTGTCAAATATGCTATTGATGAATGTAAAATTTTGAATAACTCGTGTACAATTAGATCAACTCGACGGGTACTCAATGAGTATGGGTTCCGTCGGGTATGGCATGGGTAAAATTTTATACCCACATGTACGGGTATGGGTAAAGTTTTCCATCAATTGACTACACGGGTATAGGTAAAGTACCCTGCCCATTGCCATCCTTAGGTTAGATCATATTTCCTTTTAGAACAACCCCCTACATCTACAGATCAATTAATGTAGATTCCAATTAAGGGGCCAATTGTGGGGATAAATTAATGCATATACCAATTAACTAGAAGTATACACATTATAGTCCTAAGACCAATTTCAATTTAAGAACAAGTACAACACGAGTAAAAACATATAAAACAAAGTATACATACTAAAAAAATGGAGTATAACAAAATTCATAAAAAATAAAGTATTGTGCAGAAAAACATAATAAGCTAGCGAGTGGGGAAGCTCGGCACCCCGTAGAAAGTACAAAGTGCACGTCACCGAGGTGTGTGGCATGGTAATTAAAGCTGACCGCTGCGTCGTGAGTGGTTGTACGCGTTCACTTACATTGATGCAGCAGCATGCGTTAGGTTAGTTATAGTGGGAGTAACTTAGCTAGTAACATGCATGTACATGCAATGCCAAGTAAGTAAATTGGTGATATGGCATGATAATTAATGAAGAAAGATAGAAGATACTCCGCACATACCAAGACCATATGATTCTACATAAATTGATGATATGGCTCATTAATGAAGAAAGATAGAAGATACTCCGCAATATAACTTAGCTAGTTATCATAACATCACACATACCAAGACCATATGATTCTACATAAATTGATGATATGGCGTAAGCAAATTGATGATCCTGCATATGCCAAGTACATTTATTTGAGACGGGATCGAGTAGCTAGTGTTGAATGCTTGAAGAACAATTAATTGAATGGTTGGAGGCGGCGATTTGCTAGGTAAGGTTGGGGAATAGTGTTACTGGGGCTGTTGTGCACGTGCCTCCTCCTCCATTGGAATACAGTATAAATCAGAGACGCGCGCGAGGGGCCAAGTTGAAAGAAAACCCCAAGGCTAAGCTAAGCTAAGCTAGAGAGGCAAGCGGGAGGTCCAGTCCAATGGTGAGCCCCCCCTTCCTGATCGCGCTCACCACGCGATTCAGCTATGCCCTCATCTTCGCCTTCGGCCGCTTGCGTGACTTGTTCTGCAGGATCCTCGACGCTGCCAAATCCAGCAACCTCGAGGTCTATTCAATAGTCTTCTTCTTCTTCTTCTTCTTCTTCTTCTTCTTCTTCTTCTTCTTCTTCTTGATGACGTACGTGCGCTCTAGCTGATGCTGTTCTTGCTGATAATCCGTTAGGGTTACATGCCCATTTGTTGTGGGTACGAGGATTTCTACTGGCGCCGCGTCCACCTCCGCATGCAGGTGAGCGATCTATGATCGAGCTGGAACTCAGATATATAGATCATGTAATTACTAGCTAGGACACTACTATATTTACTCTGCTTAATCGGTCGATCGGTGGGCATGCAGGACTGCTTCGACCGCCCCGTTGCTAGTGCGCCGGATGCTTGGTTTGATCTAGTCGAGCGTCACTCAAATGACTCCCACAAGACACTCCAGTATGTATATATGTTTTCCTCGTATTTTTTTTGTGATTCCACAGCGTGCGTACGTACGCAAAAGAACTAATGCGCGGTCTCTGGTCGTGTTCCAATAATTAATGCAATGCAGGCGTACCGGTAAAACGTCCAGGTGTCTTAACTTGGGTTCCTACAACTACCTTGGTTTTGCTGCAGCAGATGAGTACTGCACCCCTCGTGTGATCGAGTCGCTCAAAAAGTACTCTGCCACTACTTGCAGCTCCCGAGTTGATGGAGGTACGTACATTTGAAATTTTCTGCCAATTCTTGGTTCGTTTCTGAAAATAAGATGGTGTCCTCTACATATTGAAGGAAGATGACACCTTCACGACATAAATCAAAGCAAAGGACCTTTGTTTTGGAAAATTTCATCAATCTATTAATAATCATCGATATAGGTACAAAGAGGCCCAAAAGTAATACAAATTACAAATAGGTCATTAAACCACCTAGCGGCGACTACAAACATTAACACGAGCTGAAGGTGCGCCGCCGTCCTCGCCCCTCCATCACCGAAGCCAGGCAAAACTTATCGTAGTAGAGCTTGTTATAGTAGAGAGACAGGAAGTCTTCATGTTAAGACCACAAAGGACCAATGCACTAGAGCAACAACTATTGTCAATGATGACAACTGTAGATCAGAAGAGAGTGACCTGAAAACAAATTAATAAATACAAAAACAGAGAAAATCCCAGGAGATCCGCTGGACATATGACTTCACGCGCCCTACTTCGAAACTAGATGCACCACCGGAATGAGGATAAAGCGGGAAGGATCTTATTCTAATTTCAGGACATAGCCATCACCTCAACATCACGAATAAGACACTAAAAAAAGGCTAAACAAAAAAAAAACACATCCCGCCGGCAAGATATCGTGGTCCGCCACACCTCCAAGGACCTAGGACACCGGAGGTGGAACGGACCGGTGATATCGCCGGCGAGAGGTGTGGAACCCTGGGGCCATCGTGGTCTCTCTCCTTAATTATCGCCTCTCCCAGCAGAGGTGCACGTACCAGTCAGTAGAGCAAAGGACTTTGATTAGGCCAGTATCAATAGCTCTAGCTAACATCCTAGTAAACACATCAAACGCTTGATTAAACAAGATGGGGGACATGGGATCCCGGCCCCTTGCCTCGGTCCTTTTCCAGTAACAAAGAAATTTCCTATAATGTTATTAAGCTTGACATGTACTAATTCTTATTGGGTGTATTTCCAACCATTCAATTCTTTTGGCCCAAAAACACTCTTAGCCCGGAGGTCTTGAAGGAATCTAGAAGGATCTAAATTTACTTTATAAAAAAAAAATTTCACAATCTATTTTAAAGATAAGCTCTTGAGATTTTTCATGTACCGTAGAGTGCAAGATTTTATGTGCAGTAACTCCTAAATAACACATCCTATTATATAGGCAGGCTAATTTATGGAAGCAATAGTTCGCGCGATGATGCAAAATCTATTCGTACTAACTTTGGTTAAAATTTTAAAAAACAGTTTAAAAGACTGATTGGCCTAAACTTTTTCTTGGAGCCGGCATCCGGGTGTTTTGGGATAGTCCTCACAAACTTTAATATCTTGCTCTCTATCTATCTATATATATAGGTAAAATAACTGACACTAGTAGAAAAAGGGTCTTCGGTTCGATCTAGAGTCTAACACTAGTCCCGATTTGTTACGGATCAGGACTAGTATGAGCACTAGTCCCGGATCGTACCGTTTTCGATGGCTAGAAGCCCGAGGAAACTCTAGTTCTGGGTCGTTTCGGACGGGCCGGGACTAAAGGGGTTCGGGCACGGGCAACGCCCTTTAGTCCCGGGTCGTGATACGGCCCCGGGACTAAAGGGGTGCGGGCCCCGGCAGGAAAACTTAAATTAACTTTTGCGTACGATATCGAAAAAAATGTACAACCTATCAAAATGTGTGGAAAAAAATTGTGATTTCGATTTCAATGGCCTTAGGCCGTTTTGGATTATTTTAGATTTTTAAAATTCGAAAAGAAAAAAAAGTTATTTAAAAAATTATTTTTTTTGGAATTTTATTTATTTCATATTTGGATTCCTCACATTTTTCTAATAATTATGGATATATTATTTGTTGAATTTCGATTTGCAGATTTAAAGATATTATTTATGCCATATTAAATGAATAAATGGCAAAAAAGAATACAATATTATTTTATTTGGTTTTTTACTTTCATTGGATTAAAATATTATTATTACTTATTTATTGTTGTTTACTAAAATATTTGTTTGTAATTTCAAAAAATAAAGATGTATGACATATTATTATGGGCTAATAGGATAGAATGGTAGTGTTGACAACAAGGTACAAATGAGCTTCGCGCGAGGACATCCCGATGAAACAGAGAAGTTAAGCGTGCTCAGGGTGGAGTACTGCTAGGATGGGTGACCGATTGGAAAGTTTACAGTAAGTGTAATTTAAACTAAGATTAGATATACTTAGTACTAAAAATGTTCCAAGTGAGATGATTACGAGCAAACAATTCAAAAGTTCAAGAAAAAAATCGAAAAAAAATTCAAAACAAATTTTTTTTTGAAAAAAGATCTTTAGTCCAGGGCCGTATTACAACCCGGTACTAAAAGTCCTTCGTCCCCCCGCTATAAAACGGCCATGCGGTGGCCCATGCGGTGACCTCTAATCATGTGTAACAAACCGAGACTAGAGATAGGGGCCTTTAGTCCTGATTTTGCTTACAAACGGGACTATATGCCCTTTTTCTACTAGTGTGGTGTACCATGGTGCCTAGCACCATACATGATACACGTATTTTTACTTTCAACCACACATGCATGAGGATATGCGTATCTAAGTAGCACATATCTAGGTATCACATACGTAAGATATACATACTTAAGTTATGTATACCTAAGATATTCTATACCTAAGATGTCCATACCCAGGTTACTTGAATATATTGCATACCTAAGATATTGCATACTTAACTTAGGTATGTACACCTTAGATATGCATTACCCTTATGTCACTACAGGAACGACACGCTACACCGAGAGGAAAAGCCGTCGGTGCAGACCAAAATGCCGTCGGCGTATGCTACGCCAACGGCTACCCTCGGCGTAGCCTCCTCGGCGGAGACACTTTTGCCCGTCGGCATAGCTCTAGCCGTCGGCGTATGCTACGCCGACGTCCTTGCCCTCGGCATATCCCCGTCGGCATAATAACTGCAGGTCGTAAAAAAATCCAAAAAATCATTTTTTTTTAATTTTTTTTAATTTTTTTAATTTTTGAATTGTTTGAATCGTTATAGATGGATCTGAGTAGAATATCTGCAGGAATTAATTTTATTCTATCCCTACATGGATAGTACTACGATTTTAATTAATTAGCATTTCAGAAAAGAATAGAGATCAAGTCATATGTGTATATATGCATGATCTTAGGAAATACCAAGCTCCACACGGAGCTTGAGGAGCTGGTGGCACGATTTGTTCGCAAGCCCGCGGCTATTGTTTTTGGCATGGGCTATGCCACAAACTCTGCGATCATTCCTTCATTGATTGGAAAGGTATATATGTGGCGAGGCCATTTTCTTCCCTTCTTTTGATGCATGCTGGAGCTAATGTGTATTATAATAATGATTTCAGGGAGGTCTAATAGTTAGTGATTCGCTTAACCATAATTCAATAGTGAGTGGGTCTAGATTTTCAGGGGCTACGATCAAGGTTTTCAAACATAACAGTAAGTGCCGTAACAAATCAATGACTTATTTTCCTTCTGTAACCATTCAGGAGAACTTCATGTCATATATATAGGCACGTACTTTAATGTTTCCTCTATTTTCTTCCAGACCCTGCACATTTGGAACATGTACTAAGGGAGCAGATTGCTGGGGGGCAACATGGCACGCACAAGCCATGGGAGAAGATAATTGTGATTATGGAGGGAATTTATAGCATGGAAGGGGAGATGTGCAACCTCCCTGGGATTATGGCTGTCTGCAAGAAGTATAAGGTTTGTGAATTGTGCATACTGATCAACCACTTATGCTTGTTTCCTATGAACACTCTATACCATATAGGGTTCCTACCATACAAAGCTTATTATCTGTGCTCACCTGCTAACAACAAACTGCTAGCGATGTATTTATATTGGAGTATTGACTTGACTAGAGTTCTTAATTATCTTAACATATATATAGGCTTACACATATTTAGACGAGGCACATAGTATTGGAGCCATTGGAAAGGCGGGGAGAGGTGTATGCGAACTAATGGGAGTGGATCCAGCTGATGTTGATATCATGATGGGAACATTTACAAAATCATTTGGATCGTGCGGAGGTTACATTGCAGCATCAAAAGTATACACAAGATCCTTACCAGTTCTTGTTTAAACATGTACAGATTTGATAAAACTTATCACTAGTTCATTCAATGTTTTATGTAGGAGATCATACACCATCTCAAGCATGCATGCCCAGCCCACATATATGCAACATCCATCTCACCTCCAGCAGCCCAGCAGGTCATCTCCGCAATGAAGGTTATCCTTGGGGAGGATGGATCTAACAGAGGTATACCCTCTGAATGAGGGTTGAAATATTCATATCATCTCTCTCTATGTCCCTCTTGTGTTGATGAAATTCCTAATCTAGTCATTTCTCTAAATAGGAGCCAGGAAACTTGCTCAGATTCGGGAGAATGGCAATTTTTTTCGTTTAGAGCTGAAGAAAATGGGTTTTGAGGTGCTAGGAGATAATGACTCACCTGTCATGCCAATCATGCTTTACAACCCCGCTAAAATGCCTGCATTCTCAAGGGAGTGTCTGAGAGAAAATGTGAGTTTTCATACAATAAACTAATATTAATGCATGTGAGATTTATTCAAACAAGTCAAGTTTGAGTTCCTCTCTACTAATGTGTCATGTTCACCATAATATAGGTCGCTGTTTGTACTATTGCATATCCTGCTACACCACTGCTACTTGCCAGAGCTAGGATATGTATCTCAGCTTCCCATTCTAGGGACGATCTTATAAGAGGTTTGGAGGTAAAGTCCGCACTCCTTTTAGATGAAACATGCTCACACAAAGCACATGACTGTTGATACGATACATGCAATATGAGACTTATGGATCATGTGATGCCCTAATGTGTTAAATTTGATCCAAACATTTTAGGTTATCAGCAAAGTTGGTGATCTTGTGGGAGTCAAGTACTGCCCAGTTGAGAAAGAGAAGACTACATTTGTTAAGAAACTTAAGAAGCTTATGTGAGTAGTTAGAAGAGACACACATATGTTGATTATATGCAAGATCTACCACCTTCGTTGGACCCTTCACTCTTCATCTACTTCTAAAGGAGTTTCAAGTCAAGTAGCAAGGATGATATCATTGTGTAAACCAAATAAGGGGATCTTTGTGGCGTCGCATTCTTATTCCTAGCAAAAAGGGAGATTCATTGATGTATATTGTAGTACAATCCACAATAAGACGATGTGGCACAATAATTAATAAAGAGACTTCACACCAGAATTATTTTATATTATAGTATCATGGCTATGAGATCATATCTAATCACTGTCACCCGCGGCTGCTTAGACTGGATCAAGTGTCGCATCGTAACAAGATGATCATAAAGGTGTATGTTGAGTATTCTAGAGGAACATGTTGAGGCGTATGTATTAATATCGGGATTTGTTCTCCCGCGTGTCGGGAAGATACACTAGTCCCACTCGGTGACATTGTATCCAATAAGTTGCAACAAATGACTAGGTCATGAGGATGTGATATAATGGGAACGAGTGTGGCATCCCGCAAAACCACTACTAGAAAATCGCGTTGAATTTGTGCATTGCATCATCATCATCATGCATTGTTTGCATAAAACTATTTTCGCAAAGCATGTTTTGTTTTCTAAAACGCCCCATATTTATTCAAATATCAAAACCGGGTCACCGGATTATTTTGTTGTCCGCTATCGGTTTGCAAACGTCAGTTGAAAACCACTAAAATATTTATTATTTTAGTGGGGGCAGTCGAACGGGCCGACCCGACCCGAACGACCACCCCCAGAAAACTAAATCGGTCCACCTCTAATCCTACAGCTACTAATCTTCCTACCCAGCCCTTCCCTCCACATCACCCCAACCAACCCCGTTACGCCACCTCACCCTCTCCCTTCCCCCCAACCACTCATAGCCCTCCACCTTACCACCTGCCTCTCACCCTCCCTTTCTCACCCCACCAACACACGCACGCCACACACAGGCCACCCACTCAACCCCCACCCGCTGACACCCTGGGCCCGCGCCTGCCCCCACCTCCCTCTCTCTCCAGACCCGCCCCAGCCGTGACCCCACGCGGGTCCCACCTCTGTCGGCCCTCCTCCCACGTCTCTCTCCTCCCTCGCTCGTCCTTCCCCAACTTCTTCTCCCCCACGCGGAAGCCCCGCCTTCCTCTCCACCCCGCCGGCCTCCCTCAAGCCACCGCCGCCGCCAGTTCCCCCTTCTCCTCCCTCGGCTTCCTCGCCCCGGCCCCCAAGCTCGCCGCGCTCGCCTCTCCTCTCCCCTCTCCCTCCTGGTTGCCTCCGTCGGCCGGCCCGCCAGCTCCCCTCCTTCCTCCCGCCTCTCGCCTTGCCTCGCCTCGCCCGCCTCCCCCCCCGCTCTCGCCAGCCCTCTTGCCTCCGAGCTTCGCGGCTCCGCCTCCACTGAACCCCTCTCCGGCCCTCGCCGCCAGCTCCCTCGGCGCCTGCAGCCCGCCTCGCCGCTCACGCCTCGCCCGCTCCCTCGCCTGCCTCCTCCTTCCCGCGTCCGCGCGTCGCCTCGCCGCCCAGCTCACCGCCTCCACCGCCCCGTCTCGCGGCGAGCCCGGCTCCCCTCTGCGGCTGCCCCTACCGCCGTCGTCGGCCGCGGCCCGCACGCCCCCTCCTCGCGACGCCCCCGCCTCCAGCGCCGCATCCTTCTTCCTCTACCCCCCTGCGAGCTCTCAGTCCGCCGCAGCCTCCCGTCGCCTCGCCGCCGGCGAGCGCGGCCCTCCACCGTCGAGCCGGCCCAGCATGCTTTGGCCCCTCCTTCCTCTGCCCGTGAAGCCACCGCCTACCTCTACCCCCTGTGAGCCGTGGTCCCCTGCCGCCATCTTGTTGCCGACCTCGCTGTCAGGAACCACACCAAGCGCTCCACCGCTCAAGCATCGACCACCGCCAGGGGTCTTCCCGAGTTATGTTGATGTGGTGGGATTATGAAGATATCGCGGTCAAAGTCCAAGACTAGTCCTGTTCGGGAAACGCCATGATCTTTGAAAGATTAACCGATGGAAGTTTGGTGCGACAATGCCTCCTCGTGGACAAGCAACCATGACCACCACCAAGATCTTCGGTCTACACCCTTCGACAAGAACTCCATTTCGGAACTCCAGGAACTACCTCATGGATACCGAAGGACGCCGAGCGCCAAGTACTTTCCTCGGACGCCAAAACCCGAACCGGTAAAACGCGAAGGTCGTCATCGGAACCACAAGGCCGTTGCAGTGAACTCGACAAGATCTACCACATAAAGACCGTACCGAACCGGTGACCCTCGACGAACCTCCGGCAAGAACTTCGACATGGCCAAGATCTACCGCAACCGAGTCCGGCACCGACAAGCGAAGTCAGAACCACCAAGCCCTTCCTCGCGGAACGCCTAGACCTACCTCTGTTTCCCGAGAACGACCCCGCCGCACCCGTCGAACCCTGGACCCTGAGACCGACCCCGAACCCCGGAACCCCAAGTTCGCCGAACCCTAATGTGTGAACCCCTTCCCGAAACCCTAATTTTATAATATAATACAATTGTTGCATATCAAATCATTCATCTTGCATACATTCATGTGGTTTGGGGGCCTTATGCCGATTCACCTTATAATTAAATATGGGGCCCATATGCGGGCAAATCTAGTCTCATATTGGCCTCATTTAAATTGGTGTAGCCAACCCGGTACTATCTCTTGCCATGTTAAAACAACATTTAATTTGCGGGGTTTTCTAAATAACTTGAACCACTTGAATATTGTCGGGACCCCGGTTCCACTTAATATTGACCTAATTGCATCGCACCTTGCCATGCCATGCATCATACATGCATCATGCCGATCTTCTGCCGTAATCTTAAATATTGCATCCGGTGTTTATTCTAGCGTTTTGCTTCTTCGCGGATAAGACCGTTGAGTTGATGTGAGCTTCGCCCCGATCTTCGGTCGAACCTTCGACAATGTTTTCAGGCGAGCATCTCCCCCTTTCTACCTATCTTACTTGTATAGTATTTACTTCCCTCCTGTTGATCTATTGCTATCTGTGTTGCGATGCTTTAGTTTCCGTACCTGTGTTATACCGTGCAGCCCTATATTGCCTTGGACACATCCTATTACCTGTTGTTTGGTAAATAGTTGGACTTGCGCGTCGTAGTCGCTTGCTCACGTGCTGTTGCGTTTCGTCCAGTGCCACAGTTGTTGATGTATTGCCGCATGTTGCTGTTGGAGATGATTCTAGTTTTACTTACCGTTCATTTTAATTCCTGTTTAACAACTAAAATGGAAGTAAGCAGAGGCATCGGTGGGTGATAGATAATATTTGGTTTCCGAATGCCCACTTGTGTCCCGTAGGACCCCGAGTACTTGATACCTGTTCCTTGATTTATCGCGCTATCCACATCCGGGAGGTATATGGGACCCCCCTGAGCCAGAGCTTGATTCATTCTTATTTCTTGGGGCCACAAACTAGTTTGAGGTTTTATTTACGATCCTGTACTTATGCCATGCTACTTATGTATTTACAATTGTGCGAGCACACTTTGCTGTTAGGTAAGCGGAGTGATTACGCTGTCGACAAGCCCAGCCACACTTTCGGGTTCCCGATAAGCTTCACCATTGACGCAAACCTTGAGTCCGTCGAAGCTTGCTTACCGTTCTATGGGTCTACTCAATGGGTGGCCCCTGAAATATTTCTGAATCCTGTGATTGTTCAACGTGAAAGCCTCGTTGGGTTTTGTTTTGGTTTTTCCGAGGTCGATCGGCGTGTGTTGCTATTGGTGCACCGGCCGGGTAAAACTTTACAAAGCCGTGTCCATGGATATGGGACGACTTGGAGCACAAGATTCTCGATCATAGACAAGCATAAATAAAGTTTATTGCTATAAATTTGACTTTATAATGACTAGTAATCAGCTTCACTATAATGGAATGGCTAATTAATACGCCCACAACTGCTTGTTTGGCGTGTCGCTTGCGACCATTGTACTGACTAGTAAGTATTACCTTGCAACTAGCGGAATGGCTGAATAAAAGTACCAACAACTGCTGGGTTTGGGTTTATATCATGTTATCTGTAACTGATTAGTAATTGCTGTAACTATAACGGAATGGTTAACTAAAAGTGCCCACTGCTTATTTTATCCGTATGATTATCTATACCTGACTAGTAATTGCTGCGATAATCGATTAAATAAAGCGCCAACCTGTGAGTTCCTCGGTTTACTTCCTCGATTGGTCTCGAGGGGGAAACGCCAAGATGGGTTTGTTTGACGATAGTATCAGGTTGGATCCGAATAGGTCATTCTTACCCCTCTCTGATAACCGCCAGTTGTATCGAGTCTCTATAGGTTGTTCGATTGCATCTTTGCCGCCGATCCACCATACCTATGTAGGCGAGGACCGCGAATTCTAGCCTCGCTGTACTGGCCTCGATCTTGACGCTCCTCTTTTTCCTTTGCCCTTTGTCGGCACCCCTTTTGTTTAAGCAGGTTTTGAGATCGACGCCGTTAGCAGGGTTACCCTTCCGGCTTGGCCTGGGCAGGGTTATGGACGCCACTGGTTATTCTTCAGGGCTCTTAGCCCCATTTGCATCTTGTCCGTAGCTGGACGCTCTATCGTTATCAAGGTGATTTGGATCTTGTATATTATATCTGTATTCTTGACTCTTTGAGTCGCTGTTATATATATATCTGTTCTGTGGGTCCCATCGAGGACTGTTGTGTAATGTTATTACTTCATTTTCCACCCGCACGAAAGTGCCTGGTGGGCACCTTTGAATCGTTTCTATGCGGGCTTGGCGAGTTTCGCTAAAACTTGCATAGGGCCGATTCTGAGGGTGTTACAGAGTGGTATCAGAGCTCAGCAGTTGCGATACCCCACAAGTCCAGCCTGTAGGATAACCTAGCTAACGGCCGAAGTAGAGTGTCAAAAATATTTTTGCAAAATCGGTTGGATAGTTCTGGATAAGTCTGATTTTACTCCTTACCCCTCTGCTATTCTCCTCTTATCTCGACGTGTTTTGAATCCGCTCTCTTCTCTCTCTTCGAGTCCAGGATTTCTCGTGGTCGGGTTCCGTCGTACCTTCAGGGTTTCGCTTCCTCCTTTGGTAACGGTGTTGCTACATCTGGTCTTCATGCTATCCGAGGAGCCCTTCGTCTGTGGTACCATCCTTTGTTCCTTGTTTGTGCCTTCCGGTGTTTTCCGACGCGACGACATCCTCTCGCCGATCCGGCGTGAGTCTGCGCATCACTCCTTTGTTCGAACCTCTTTGTCGAGATCTTGATCTGCTTCGAGAATGGTTGCACACTTTTCCACTGATTGTGCAGAGTAATAGTTTGGGTGCGTGATGGATTGGCCCCCATGCCGACTACCCTTTCTATTCGCTTTTGTACATTGAAGTGGATGAGAATGCATCGGTTCCCTCTTTCCATCGAAGTTAGGGGTGGCTTTATTTGTGGATACCTCTACCTTCGACCTTTTTGTTTCCGGAGTGTTCTCTCGACGATCACGGACAACGACCTCTTGTTAGTGGTGTCGCGAGGATCTACACGAAGCGAGAAGATGCAGACCGTCGGCCTTCTTTCCGGTACCATGAGGCGGATCTCGAGGGCGAGATCCCTTGTTAGTGGTGTCGAATTGTGGCATCCCGCAAAACCACTACTAGAAAATCGCGTTGAATTTGTGCATTGCATCGTCATCATCATGCATTGTTTGCATAAAACTATTTTCGCAAAGCATGTTTTGTTTTCTAAAACGCCCCATATTTATTCAAATATCAAAACCGGGTCACCGGATTATTTTGTTGTCCGCTATCGGTTTGCAAACGTCAGTTGAAAACCACTAAAATATTTATTATTTTAGTGGGCGTCAACGGGCAATCCGACCCGACGACCACCCCTGAAAACTAAATCGGTCCACCTCTAATCCTACAGCTACTAATCTTCCTACCCAGCCCTTCCTCCACATCACCCCAACCAACCCCGTTCGCCACCTCACCTCTCCTTCCCCCAACCACTCATAGCCCTCCACCTCACCACCTGCCTCTCCCCCTCCCTTTCTCACCCCCCCCACACACCCCCGCCACACACAGCCACCACTCAACCCCACCACGACACCTGGGCCCTGCCCCCACCTCCCTCTCTCTCCAGACCCGCCCCAGCCGTGACCCCACGTGGGTCCCACCTCTGTCGGCCCTCCTCCCACGTCTCTCTCCTCCCTCGCTCGTCCTTCCACAACTTCTTCTCCCCCGCGCGGCAGCCCCGCCTTCCTCTCCACCCCGCCGGCCTCCCTCAAGCCACCGCCGCCGCCAGTTCCCCCTTCTCCTCCCTCGGCTTCCTCGCCCCGGCCCCCAAGCTCGCCTCGCCAAGGCCACGCCTCCCTCTCCCCTCTTTGGTTGCCTCCGTCGGCCGCCCGCCGGAGCTCATGCGCCTCCCCTCCTCATGGCCCCGCCTGCCAAGCGCCGCTCTCCTGAGCCTCTCGCCTCCAGCTCAGCGGCTCCGCCTCCACCTGAACCCCTCTCCGGCCTCGCCGCCTCCCGGCTCCCTCGCGCTGCGCCCGCCTCCGCCGCTCCGCCTCGCCGCTCCCTCCACCGCTGCCTCCTTCTTCCAGCGTCCGCGTCGCCTCGCCGCCCAGCTCACGCCTCCGCCCCGTCTCGGCGAGCCGCTCCCCTCTGCGCTGCCCCCACCGCCGTCGTCGGCCAGCCGCGCCCCCTCGCGCCCGCCTCCAGCGCCGCATCCTTCTTCCTCTACCCCCCCTGCGAGCTCTCAGTCCGCCGCAGCCTCCCGTCGCCTCGCCGCCGGCGAGCGCGGCCCTCCACCGTCGAGCCGGCCCAGCATGCTTTGGCCCCTCCTTCTTCTGCCCGTGAAGCCACCGCCTACCTCTACCCCCTGTGAGCCGTGGTCCCCTGCCGCCATCTTGTTGCCGACCTCGCTGTCAGGAACCACACCAAGCGCTCCACCGCTCAAGCATCGACCACCGCCAGGGGTCTTCCCGAGTTATGTTGATGTGGTGGGATTATGAAGATATCGCGGTCAAAGTCCAAGACTAGTCCTGTTCGGGAAACGCCATGATCTTCGAAAGATTAACCGATGCAAGTTTGGTGCGACAATGCCTCCTCGTGGACAAGCAACCATGACCACCGACAAGATCTTCGGTCTACACCCTTCGACAAGAACTCCATTTCGGAACTCCAGGAACTACCTCATGGATACCGAAGGACGCCGAGCGCCAAGTACTTTCCTCGGACGCCAAAACCCGAACCGGTAAAACGCGAAGGTCGTCATCGGAACCACAAGGCCGTTGCAGTGAACTCGACAAGATCTACCACATAAAGACCGTACCGAACCGGTGACCCTCGACGAACCTCCGGCAAGAACTTCGACATGGCCAAGATCTACCGCAACGAGTCGAAGTCCGACAAGCGAAGTCGAACCACCAAGCCCTTCCTCGCGGAACGCCTAGACCTACCTCTGTTTCCCGAGAACGACCCCGCCGCACCCGTCGAACCCTGGACCCTGAGACCGACCCCGAACCCCGGAACCCCAAGTTCGCCGAACCCTAATGTGTGAACCCCTTCCCGAAACCCTAATTTTATAATATAATACAATTGTTGCATATCAAATCATTCATCTTGCATACATTCATGTGGTTTGGGGGCCTTATGCCGATTCACCTTATAATTAAATATGGGGCCCATATGCGGGCAAATCTAGTCTCATATTGGCCTCATTTAAATTGGTGTAGCGAACCCGGTACTATCTCTTGCCATGTTAAAACAACATTTAATTTGCGGGGTTTTCTAAATAACTTGAACCACTTGAATATTGTCGGGACCCCGGTTCCACTTAATATTGACCTAATTGCATCGCACCTTGCCATGCCATGCATCATACATGCATCATGCCGATCTTCTGCCGTAATCTTAAATATTGCATCCGGTGTTTATTCTAGCGTTTTGCTTCTTCGCGGATAAGACCGTTGAGTTGATGTGAGCTTCGCCCCGATCTTCGGTCGAACCTTCGACAATGTTTTCAGGCGAGCATCTCCCCCTTTCTACCTATCTTACTTGTATAGTATTTACTTCCCTCCTGTTGATCTATTGCTATCTGTGTTGCGATGCTTTAGTTTCCGTACCTGTGTTATACCGTGCAGCCCTATATTGCCTTGGACACATCCTATTACATTGTTTGGTAAATAGTTGGACTTATGCGTCGTAGTCGCTGCTCACGTCTGTTGCGTTTCGTCCAAGGCCACGCTTGTTGATGTATTGCCGCATGTTGCTGTTGGAGATGATTCTAGTTTTACTTTACGTTCATTTTAATTCCTGTTTAACAACTAAAATGGAAGTAAGGAGGCATCGGTGGGTGATAGATAATATTTGGTTTCGAATGCCCACTTGTGTCCGTGGGACCCGAGTACTTGATACCTGTTCCTTGATTTATCGCGCTATCCACATCCGGGAGGTATATGGGACCCCCCTGAGCCAGAGCTTGATTCAGTCTTATTTCTTGGGGCCACAAACTAGTTTGAGGTTTTATTTACGATCCTGTACTTATGCCATGCTACTTATGTATTTACAATTGTGCGAGGAGCACACTGTACTGTTTAGGTAAGCGGAGTGATTACGCGGTATCGACAAGCCCAGCCACACTTTCGGGTTCCCAGTCGCTTACAGCCATTGACGCAAACCTTGAGTCCGTCTCGAAGCTTGCTTACTTCGTTGCGGGTCTACTCAATGGGGTGGCCCCCTGAAATATTTCTGAATCCTGTGATTGTTCAGTCGTGAAAGCCTCGTTGGGTTTTGTTTTGGTTTTTCCGAGGTCGATCGAGCGTGTGTTGCTATTGGTGCACCCCGGCCGGGTAAAACTTTCTGAAAGCCGTGTCCGCGGATATGGACGACTTGGAGCACAGTATCTCGATCATAGACAAGCATAACTAAAGTTTATTGCTATAAATTTGACTTTATAATGACTAGTAATCAGCTTCACTATAATGGAATGGCTAATTAATACTGCCCACAACTGCTTGTTTGGCGTGTAAACTTCGACCATTGTACCTGACTAGTAAGTATTGCAACTACAACGGAATGGCTGAATAAAAGTACCAACAACTGCTGGGTTTGGGTTTATATCATGTTATCTGTAACTGATTAGTAATTGCTGTAACTATAACGGAATGGTTAACTAAAAGTGCCCACTGCTTATTTTATCAGTATGATTATCTATACCTGACTAGTAATTGCTGCAACGATAACTGATTAAATAAAACTGCCAACTGTGTGAGTTCCTCGGTTTACTTCCTCGATTGGTCTCGAGGGGGAAACGCCAGGATGGGTTTGTTTGACGATAGTATCAGGTTGGATCCGAATAGGTCATTCTTACCCCTCTCTGATAACCGCCAGTTGTATCGAGTCTCTATAGGTTGTTCAGTGCATGCTGCCGCTGCCGCTCAGTCCACCATACCTATGTAGGCGAGGACCGCCGAATTCTAGCCTCGCCGTGTACTGGCCTCAAGATCGACGCCCTCTTTTTCCTTTGCCTTTTCGGCACCTTTTGTTTAAGCAGGTTTTGAGATCGGCCGTTAGCGGTTACCCTTCCGGCTTGGCACAGGCAGGGTTATGGACGCATGTGGTTATTCTTGTGGCTCTTAGCCCCATTTGCATCTTGTCCGTAGCTGGACGCTCTATCGTTATCAAGGTGATTTGGATCTTGTATATTATATCTGTATTCTTGACTCTTTGAGTCGCTGTTATATATATCTGTTCTGTGGGTCCCATCGAGGACTGTTGTGTAATGTTATTACTTCGTTTTCCACCCGCACGAAAGTGCCTGGTGGGCACCTTTGAATCGTTTCTATGCGGGTTTGGCGAGTTTCGCTAAAACTTGCATAGGGCCGATTCTGAGGGTGTTACAACGAGTTAAGTAGACTTGTAGGCAACGAGATTGGTATCTTCATACCGATAATCAAATCGAAGTAACAAAAGGAATTGAACTCGGAGTTTATGATCCAAACGACAGAACAACATGGAATGCATAGGGGTTATAATGGGCATCCCAGTTGAAATGGATCGTATGGGCACCTAGAGGGGGGGGTGAATAGGTGTTACCCAATTTTTTGTTCTTTTTCAATTTTAGGCTTGACTCAAAGTAAATTCTCTAGATATGTAACTACGAGAATTTCCCTAAATGCAAACCTAGCTACTAAGCACGTAAAGGGAGGAGCGAGGGAACCGTAGTGGAGCACACGGAGACACAGGGATTTGTTTTACCGCAGTTCCTTCCTTGTTAAGGGAAGTACATCTGCGTTGGAGGGGTGGGCGTTTCTAAGACCACCACGCCACAATAGGCCTCACCCTATTCTCCGATGGATCTCGCCACGAAAGGCCTGATCCACCTTCTCCACTATTGGTACCCTTCGAGGCGGGAACTGGTGCCTTTACAATGCTACCGGGGCACACACCCACAACTGAATTGGGGCCAACCGAGATGACAACAAGCTGTCACAAGAACAAGGTTTATCAATATAAACAAAACAAGGATCTAGGTATTTTCAAGAAATACTAGATCTGTGATTCTTCAAATGAATGGAGAGGAGATGAAGCGCTTGATTGCAGTTGATGAAGATCGAGTCCTCCTCCTTCGATTCCCCAAGGGACAGGGCCTTTGGGTGGATCTAGGTGGAGTTCTCTTGGATGAAGGTTGCAGATCAGATCTTGACTTTTTTGAATGAACCAAGAGATCTGGCGGGAGGGGGAAGGCTGGCTTAAATACCCCCTGCATAGATCTGGCCATTGGATAAGTTTGGGGGCGGATTATCCGCCCCCACTAGGGGCGGACTATCTGCCCCCTAGGAAAACTCCGCCCCATGGCGGATTTTCCGAGGAGAAAATCTGCCCCCTCTTTGGGGCTGGCGCCTGGAGAACTTGACGAAGACCTTGGGTGGGCGGATTATCCGGCCCCCTCCAGGCACGGATTATCCGGCCCCCTCGAGGGGCGGATTATCCGGCGTAGCCGAAAAGTCCGGCCGAAACTCCACCCCCCCCTCTCTGAGTCTTGCGCCTTGGCAATGATCATGAGGGGCGGATTATACGGCCCCCTTTAGGGGCGGATTATCCGGGGGGTGCCGGAAAATCCGGCCGAAACTCCGCCCCCCTTCTGGGTCTTGCGCCTATCTGGGAAAAGGGTGGGCGGATTATCCGCCCCCCAAAGGCAGATTCCTTTTCCTTTTATCCTTAGAGAGAGCTGCAACACTTCAACACACATTAAATAATCCTCGATATTGTTATCTAACAAACAAAACATTAGGGATTATGAAATGTTCTTTCAATCTCCCCCTTTTTGGTGTTAGATGACAATACTAGGATTTGCAATGAAACCGGCTAACGCCACCTAAAAATAATGAAAGAGGCTCCCCCTAGATATGTGCATATTTACAATCTGCATTTGAATACAAATACACACACTAGAGAGAACGCAACTTGCATAGCAACGATAATTGAAACAAGGTGGGTTAGTAAACAAGGTCATACCACCGGGATGTGATTATAGCCAAGGAAAATAATGAGATTGTCAGGCTCCAAGCACATCCCACAAAATCGATGCATGCATTAGATAATCCCATGATTCTATATGCCATCAAATATACTCCAGAGATAAATCCAGAATTCCATTAGAGTAGACCCACAATATAAATCCAGAATTCCAGAAGATCAAACAGAGTCAAGCACGACATAGTCTTACATAAACCACGCACAAATAACAAATAAGTTCACGCTAAAAAGGGCACAAGCAAGACAAGTGCTTGCACCTGACCCTTGCAAATCCACGAGACCTAATAGAACTACTTCTCCTCCTTTGGCATCGAAACGCCAAAAAGTAAGAAGAGCGATGATAACGCCCCAGAAGATCACGCCTCCTCATCCTCGTCGTAGTCATCCCCGTCCCCTTCCTCTTCGTCATACTCATCATCATCGTCATCAGCTGCAGGAGTAGGAGCCCACGGAGGTGGAGGAAACAGGCAACTCTCAAGCTCACCATAGTTGATCCCTGAAGTGTTCCACTGAGCATATGGTTCCGGGGCAGTGGGAGGAGGTGGATGGCCAGTGGCACCGAAAACATGGTGAAGAATAAGCTGTTGAGTGTGATCCCTCTCATGGCTCCTCCGGTACGCCTCATATTGGCCCTTGTGAGTGTCAATGCCCATGCAAAGGATGTGCCGCTGGAACCAAGTGAGCTGCTTAACCTCGCATGCCATTGGGGACACCGCGGAACGACGACCACTAGCCCGTGCATCACGCATGAAGGACTCAGGGGCAGTGGAAGGGTGATGGGTCTTCTAAGCCTTGTTGTAGATTTTCTTGGGCTTGTGAACACCATCCAAATCAGTGCCAAAATCCTCAAGGGGTAGCATATGCTTGATGAGCATCATAATGAAAGGAGCATATGGGAAAGAGAGCCTGTTGATCATAGCATCCGTCATCTCATGATATATGTAGTCCATGACATCCAGTTTGTAACATGTGGCTGAACTAGAATTAGTGGCACACTCGTGAGCAAAAGCAAGGAGAGGAACCAGGTGGCCGCGGATCTTGTCATTGTTGCCACCACTTGGAGAAATGCTTTCCCTAAATATGCCAACAAGGGAGGCATACAAGGGAGAAAGTCCAGCAAAGGTACCAGCAATACCATCAGAAGTAAGACAAGGGGTGAGCACAGTGTCCTTGGATGGCTTCAGTGGAGAAATGATGTGGTGGCCAGAAAGAGTGTCACGGCCATGGAAGGCATACCCAAGAACCTGCCCAAAAATGCGGAAGTCCGACTGAATCATTGTAGTCCCGGTCATCCACTTCATGGTGCGGCACTCATCACCGCAAATCACAAGTGTCGAGAAAAACTGCCTCACCACGAAGGAATCATAGTTGCATTGAAGAGTCATAAGGTGGTGAAGCCCCATCTTGTTGGTCACATCCAATGCCTCAAGGAGACTTGCCTTGGATTGAGCATCAGTCATATTGATGGGTGCATGGGGCGAAGCTTGAGAGTGGCATACACATCATCATTAATAGCCCGAAAGTGGGCATTCCAAAACATAGAGTCCTCCGGGGGACCATCACTGTCAGCCTCATCATAGTAATCAGTCTGGCGAATGGAGGCATACTGAATACTATCCATAGCCTTGTAGTGGGCTGAGACTATTTGCCCTTGCGAGATGCAGTCCTCTTTGTTTTCTTTCCTTCCTCTGCCATCCGTTCAGCCTCTCTTGCTGCTCTACTAAATTCGGTTTTGTCAATGAACGTCCCTTCTGTAGTGGGCTTGAGATAACAGACACGGGGACGACGATAGAAGGTCTTAGTAGCCTTGGAACCACCTGTGAAAAGCATGAGAGGGATAGCATGGAGATAAGCACACACACAAGTCCAGGAGAAATGGTAGAAATAGTAGAAAAGCAATCCATAAGCCAATGCCGTGCATTGCAGAAATCAGGACCAAACCAGACCAGATGTAAATCTCCAGGCCAGATTATCCGGCCCTGCAGGGGCGGATAATCCGCTCCCCCGCAGAAAAATTCTGGTATGGCCCAGATTTACCATGGCAAAACAGATCAGGCACTAGGGTTGCAATACTACTGATTCTACCATGCAAGGAAAACACCAAGGATCTTCTACAAGAAGATTTCCACCAAAAAAATGAATCCCATACAAAAGGAGAGAGATGAGGGAGTTACCCTCACTCATTGGAGGAAAATCGGCGAGGTGAAGAAGATCCGGGGAGGGCCCGAAGAATCCGCTGGTCAAATCGACTCTAGGGAGGGGCGGAAGCTCCGACGGAGGCTGGGGGGTAGAGCTAGGGTTGGGGGAGGGCTGGCTGCTCTGTTTGAGCCTGGCCTCCCCGACCCATCCCTTAAGAGACAGAATTCGCCCGGGACGGAGAATCCGCCCCCCACTTGGGGCGGATAGTCCGCTCCCTCTGAATTTTCTGTTTAGAACAGATTCAGGCTGAAACACCCTTGCAAAACCCCTCGATGGTGTATAGAGGACTTGTGTGCAAGAATAGATGGTTCAAGGAGGGAAAGAAGGCTTGGGTTTAGAGCAACAAACTGAGATGGTACTACACACCCAAATTTGCAAGAACCAAATCAAACAAAAACCAAAGTTGGGTGTGTTTTCCATAAGAACAAGAAATATGCAAGAAAATCCAAAGAGAGCCATAGAAACCAACTCTTCTCAAGGAAGAGGGCGGTGGCCGAAGCCACCATGTTGGAGCACATGGCATGACACCGCGAAGATGTATCTTGAGTTCAAAACCAATGCTCGTCAATAACCCACATATCACTAAATGACATTAAGGGAAAAGATTTTTCTTGCTTTCGGCATTATGGGGGGAGGGTTAGCCCAATCAATTAGGACTACACTCCCCCTATGTCTATGCCCGCATCTAAACCAAATACATGAGAAGAGTAAGTGAGTGTGCAAGGGTAGTCAAGCCAAGATCCTTGAATCTATGATATTTAGCTCATTTCGCAAATAACAAAATCTTGCTTCATCAAGAGGCTTCGTGAAAATATCAGCAAGTTGGTTCTTCGTGCTCACAAAGGATAGGGAAATATCACCACGAGAAACATGATCCCGAATGAAATGGTTGCGAATCTCAATATGTTTTGTTCTTGTATGCTGCACGGGATTGTAAGAAATTTTGATAGAACTTTCATTGTCGCATAATAGAGGCACTTTGTCACAATTGACACCATATTCCTTGAAAGTTTGCTTCATCCATAATAACTGTGTACAAGCACTTGCAGCACCAACATATTCAGCTTCGGCAATTGAGAGTGAAACATTGAGATGTTATTAACCACAAGATCATATTGTTAGGAGAATGATATGATGGACATACTCCTATAGATAAGCGTAGCATAAAGATCAAGTCATTTTAATAGTTCAAATTGCTATATGCTTTCTAATACATAATAACCTAATTCCTTTGACCATGAGATCATGCTTATCACCTTCACCGGAAGGATGCTTTGATGACATCAAACACCACACCGTAACTGGGTGGCTATAAAGGTGGCATTGAGTGTTCGGAAAGTATTGGTTGAGACACATGGATCAAGAGTGGGATTTGTCCATCCATATGACGGATAGATATACTCTGGGCCCTCTCGGTGGAATGTCATCCAATTAGCTTGCAAGCATGTGACTGGCTCACAAGGGATCACATATCACGGGAAAGAGAAAAGAGTACTTATCAGTAACGAGGTTGAACTAGGTATGTAGAGATACCGACGATCATAACCTCGGATAAGTAAACTATCGTGAGACAAAGGGAAATTGGTATCGTATGTAACTGGTTCATTCGATCGCAAAGTAATCGTAGAAATATGTGGGAGCCATGTGAATTTCCAGATTCCTCTATTGGTTATTGTTTGGAGAAGTGTCTCGATCATGTCCGCATAATTCACGAACCGTAGGGAGACACACTTAAGGATTCGTCGTTGTTTGAGTAGTTATGGAATGATGAGTAAGAGACTGAATGTTGTTCGGAGTCTCGGATGGAATCCGGGATATCACGAGGAGATCCGAAATGGTCCAGAGAATAAGATTCATATAAGGAAAGTCCTGTTTCGGGGTTGGAGAATGGTTCCGGTGTTTTCATCGGGAATGTTCTAGAAGGTTCCGGAATGTCCAGCACTCCAGAGGGGAAGGGTACATGAATGTGTCATAACAAGTTGGAATGATTGCATCATGTACTAGGTGTCATCGCTTAACAAAATAAAGGGTTTAATCAAATCCTAGTTTGAAAAGTCAAACGCCAATTTGAAAAGTCAAATGGCTATTTTGTGAGGTGGAGGGAGAGTAGGAAACCTACTTGAGGAGGAGTTCCCTCCCTCCACCGCCGGCCCACTTGGAGACCGAGTTGGGGAGGGATTCCCCTCCCCTTGGCGTGCCCCCTCCACCTATATAAGGAGGGGCAGGGCTGCCCCTCCAAGCACACAATACCACGCCCCGCAAACCCTAATCCTAGCCGCCGGCGCCGCCACCTTCTGCTGCCGCCGCCGCTGCCTAGGCAAACCCTAGCACCGGCCTTGCTCCTCCTTGGTGTGTCTAACCCTAGATCACTGAGGGCTCTCTCATAGTCCACCATACTCGCTCCGGCTTAAGGCGAAGCCCTGCGAGATCTCCCCTCTACTTCCGGTACCACGCCGTCGTGCTGCCGGAATCGCGAGGAGAGTGCTACAACCTCCGCTGCCTGCTGGAACAAGGGAGAGGAAGGTCTTCGTCGAGTACCGAACGTGTGACCGACTGCGGAACCGCTGCTGGAACGCAGCGCCGGAAGGAGCGTCTACGCGATCTTGAGATCGGGAAGAGTACGACTACATCACCCACGAGAATCTGCTCTCGTTAATCACTTTGGAATCTTCGAGGGTGAGTTATTCCATCGACTCGTTGCTACAATCTAGTAGATAGATCTTGGCTTGTTTGTTTGTATGCGGTAGAAATTTTTTGTTTTCCATGCTACGAAACCCTACATTATAATGGAAGACAATGAAGAAGAGGAGGAGGATGACAACTTTCATAGTTTCCTAGAGTACGGAGATACTTCCATGGGGGATGCTGAAGGGGAGGCTGAAGAAGAGACACATGATGTAACCCGCTGATGATCTTGGTCGGACCATTGCCGATGCACGAAGAGATTGTGAAACTGAAAAGGATAGGGAGAAGTTCAATCATATGTTAGAGGATCACAAAAAGTTGTTGTACCCAAATTGCAAAAATGGTCTGAAAAAGCTGGGCAGCATACTGGAATTGCTTTGATGGAAGGATGAGTGTGCTATACATGACTCCTCATTTGAAAAGTTGCTGAAAATGATGAAGAATATGCTTCCAAAAGATAACGTATTGCCCGCCAGTACGTACGAAGCAAAGAAGGTTGTCTGCCCTCTAGGTTTAGAGGTTCAGAAGATACATGCATGCCCTAATGACTGCATCCTCTACCGTGGTGAGGAGTATGAGAATTTGGATGCATGCCCGGTATGCACTTCACTTCGGTATAATATTAGATGAGATGAACCTGGTGACGTTGAGGGCGAGCCCCCCGAAAGAGGGTTCCTGCCAAGCTGATGTGGTCTGCTCCTATAATACCACGGTTGAAACGCTTATTAAGAAACAAAGAGCACACCAAGTTGTTGTGATGTCATAAAGAGGAACGTAAGTCAGACGGGATGTTGAGACACCCCGCTGCTGGGTTGCAATGGAGAAAAGTCGATAGAAAGTACCCGGATTATGCAGATGACGCAAGGAGTTTAAGGTTTGGTCTAATTACAGATGGCATGAATCCCTTTGGGGAGAAGAGCTCCAGTCACAACACCTGGCCCGTGACTCTATGCATCTATAACCTTCCTCATTGGTTGTGCATGAAGCGGAAGTTCATTATGATGCCAGTGTTGATCCAAGGTCCGAAGCAACCCGGCAACGACATTGATGTGTACCTAAGGCCATTAGTGGAAGAACTTTTACAGTTATGGCACGAACCCAGGATACGCGTGTGAGATGAGCACAAGCAAGAAGAATTTAACCTCCGAGCATTGCTTTTCGTAACAATCAATGATTGGCCCGCTCTTAGTAACCTTTCAGGACAGTCAAACAAGGGATACAATGCATGCACACACTATTTAGATGAGACTGAAAGTATATATTTGGAACATTGTAAGAAGAATGTCTACAATGAGCATCGTCGATTTCTTTTGGCCAAGCATCCCTTAAGAAAGAAAGGCAAGCATTTCAACAGTCTGGCATGTCACCAGACGAAGCCTAAGGAGCATACTGGTGTTGATATATTTGATATGGTCAAAGATTTGGATCAAATGGTAACCTTTAGAAAGGGTCCTGGCGGAAAATCTGTTACAAAGGACGCTGAAGGACACGCACCCATGTGGAAGAAGAAATCTATATTTTGGGAGCTACCATATTGGAAATTCTTAGAGGTCCGCTCTGCAATCGATGTGATGCATGTGACGAAGAATCTTTGCGTGAACCTGCTAGACTTCTTGGGCGTGTATGGGAAGACAAAAGATACAACGGAAGCACGAAAGGACCATCAACGTATGAAAGACCCAGATGGTCTGCATCCAGAATGGTTTCAAGGTCATGCCAGCTATGCTCTTACCAAACAAGAGAAGGAAATATTTTTTGAATGCCTAAGCAGTATTAAGGTCCCATCTGGATTCTCGTCGAATATAAAGGGAATATTAAATATGGTAGAAAAAAAGTTCCAAAACCTAAAATCTCATGATTGCCACGTGATTATGACACAGAAGCTTCCGATTGCATTGAGGGGGCTTCTACCAGATAATGTTCGAGTACCCATTGTGAATATATGTGCATTTCTCAATGCAATCTCTCAGAAGATAATCAATCCTGAAGATCTACCACGGTTACAGAATGATGTGTTCCAATGTCTTGTCAGTTTTCAGTTGGTGTTCCCACCATCCTTCTTCAATATTATGACGCACCTGCTAGTTCACTTAGTCGAATAGATTTCCATTCTTGGTCCTGTATTTCTACACAATATGTTTCCCTTTGAGAGGTTCATGGGAATCTTAAAGAAATATGTTCATAACCTTGCTAGGCCAGAAGGAAGCATCTCCAAAGGCTATGGAACAGAGGAGGTCATTGAATTTTGTTTTGACTTCGTTCCTGACCTTAGGCCGATTGGTCTTCCTCAATCAGTATGAGGGAGGGAGTGGAAAGGGTACTCTAGGAAGGAAATCAATAATATGTAGGGACGGACATTCTTACACCGAAGCACATTACACCGTTCTACAGAATTCTATCTTGGCAGCCCCATATATCGAGGAACACAAGAAAATCTTACGCTCCAACAACCCTGGAAAGCATGACTCTTGGATTAGAGATGAACACATGAAGAGTTTCGGCGGTTGGTTGCAACATCTCATAAAAAACAACACTCTTGGAGATCAGCTATACTTGTTGTCTAGGTCACCATCTTCGACTATATCGACTTTCCAAGGGTACGAGATAAATGGTTAAACATTTTACACGATAGCCTAAGATAAAAAGAGCACCAACCACAACAGTGGTGTCCACTTTGATGCAACAGACAACAATGGGTCAAAGAACACATATTATGGTTACATAGAGGAGATATGGGAACTTGACTATGGACCTAATTTTAAGGTCCCCTTGTTTCGGTGCAAATGGGTCAAGCTGACAGGAGGAGGGGTTGAGGTAGACAAGAAATACGGAATGACATCGTTGGATCTCAACAATCTTGGGTACTTAGACGAACCATTCGTCCTAGCCAATGATCTAGCTCAGGTTTTCTATGTGAAGGACATGTCTACCAAACCTAGAAAAAGAAAAAATAAGAAAAAGAATACATCAGACGATGAGCCAAAGCGCCACATAGTTCTTTCAGGAAAAAGAAACATCGTGGGAGTGGAGGATGACCCAAGCATCATGTTAATGAATGAAGATGCTCCATGGATACGACGGGATTAGAAAGGAACACACGCGAAGAAATGATATGTAATAATTGTAACATTTTATGAGTGAAGATACTCCATGTGTCCATTTTTATAGTGTTGTCTACAAACAATCTTGAGTGTGTTAGTCCCGTTTTTTGGCTGGACTGGGACTAAAGGAGGGCCTTTATTCCATTAAGATCTGATCTCCAAATGCGCGAGGTCACATATTAGGGAGTGCCTCTATGACCAGTTTCTTGGAGATGTCGGAGGACTGGGCTCCGGTGGCATCTCCCTGAAACTGGCCGTAGTGGTGTCCCTGCTCTCAAAAACCATCTTGCAGCTTGTAACTTCTCTAACTAGATCAATACGCCCGGGAGCTAACTAATTTCACATATTAGGGAGTGCATCTATGACCAGTTTCTTGGAGATGCCGGATGACTGGGCTCCGGCGGCATCTCCCTGAAACTGGCCGTAGTGGTGTCCCTGCTCTCTAAAACCATCTTGGAGATGCCTCAAACTGACTGGAGGACTAGACTCACAAGGATGCCTATTTATAGTACAAGCAACTCGGCATAATGTCGACACTCACGACATAATGTCGACACTCACGACATAATGTCGACACTCACCCCTATTATTAGTGCTGACTCATGTTTTGTCCTGGTTGGTGTCTCCAACCGGGACTAAAGGTTCATTTTTAGTCCCGGTTGGTGACACCATCTGGGACAAGGTACAAGCCGCACGACATAATGTCGATACTCACCCCTATTATTAGTGTTGTCTGGCCCAGTCTGCCGCAATCCCTTCAATCGTGGTTAGTTTCTCGAACCGGGACTAAAGATGAACCCTCTCTTTATAGGCATTTCCCTCTATTTATAGGCTGCTCGATCCAGCCTTCTCTATTTATAGGCCTTTTACTCTAAATACAACATCTTCATATTTAGGTAACACTCAAGACATTTATTAATATTAAAATCCCGGACAAACCGGGACTAGCTAACACTCAGGACTAAAGCCTTCCCCTTTAATCATAATCATGCCTAGTCCTATAGTACGCAGCTTCAGGGTCTTCTTCGTCATCATCATCATCATCGTCATCGTCACCTTCCAGTCCGGGGATCCTCAGACCAGCCATGACATATACCAGGGGCCATTCCAGCCTCGGATTCACGGCGGGCGGGGGGAGGGGTCTCCTGGAAGACGATGCCGCTACCGCCGGGAGGGTGTGGGGCCTTTTTGTGGCTCTGTGGCGGGTGGACTTGTGGGCACCGTAGGCGAGGTTAGTCTCCCCCGGCGATGTAGCGCATCACTCCGATGATAGTACGGTTCGCCCACCACAGACGACAGCCGACTTCGTTGTGGTTCACTACGGGCGGGCCATCACCCTCATACCTGGCAAGCTCCCTTTCCCGCCTATTAGCGAAGAAGGCATTCCAGGTGTCGTAGTTGTCGGGATCCCACTGGGGATCCATCCGCTGCTTCGGCGTGAGCTCGTGGTAGAAGTGGTTCCTGATGGCCGCCTGGAGTGCGGAACCTTGAGGGACAGGAGGGACAGGAACCCCTCCAGCCAAGATCCGGCCAGCGACCGATTGGCGGATAAGGGTAGTTGGAGGCGCACAGCGCCTCGGTCTCCTCGAGGGTCAGAATGGCCTAGTAGGCGTTGTCCGTTGTTCTAAGAGAGGAAGGTGTGGATGTGTGGATAGCCATGGCACGATCACCCTAGATATAGAGGGAAAGGGCTGGAAAACTTGGCGTGAAGCTTTGGGAAATGGCGGGAAATATCTGTAGTCCCGGTTAGTGACTAAAACCGGGACTAAAAGCTCTCGTAGAAAGGAAAGGGCGGGAAAACTTGGCGGGAAGTGGTGGGAAGTGGTGGGAAATGGCGGGAAGTCCCGGTTTGTGACTACAACTAGGACTAAATGGATATTGTATTAAGATTCTTTATATTTTTTGATAATAATAGACATATTATTTGTTTTATTTGGATTTTTACAATAAAAGATATGATTTTCCAAAGTTTTATATTTGATATGAAGTAAAAAAAGAAATTTACAAATGAAATAATTTAGAAATGATGCAAACAGATAAATGGATATTATATTAAGATTCTTTATATTTTTCTGATAATAATAGACATATTATTTGTTTTATTTGGATTTTTACAATAAAAGATATGATTTTCCAAAGTTTTATATTTGATTTGAATTAAAAAAATTACAAATGAAATAATTTATAAATGATGCAAACAGATAAATGGATATTATATTAAGATTCTTTATATTTTTCTGATAATAATAGACATATTATTTGTTTTATTTGGATTATTACAATAAAATATATGATTTTCCAAAGTTTTATATCTGATTTGAATTAAAAAAAGAAAATTTACAAAAAAATAAATAGTGCCTGCGCGCGCGAAGACGAAGCGGCCGAAAAAACCCTTTAGTCCTGGGCCATGGCTTAACCCGTGACTAAAGGAGGGTCTTTAGTCGCGGGTTAAGCCACGACTCGGGACTAAAGACCCTTTAGTCCCGTCCCGTGTCTTAGCCCGGGACTAAAGGTTCGTCCCTTTATATTCTGCGCGCCACCGCCCCTGCCCAGCACTTGCATTTCTTGACAAAGACGAAGACGAAGCAGACGCAGAGACAAAACGTAGGGGAGGTGCTGTCCGGCCGCCGATTCCACCGCGTCGCCGCCCTCGTCTCCAACCGTGCGTGCTCCGCCGTGCCGCGCTCCGCCATGCCGCGCTCCGTCGTTCGATATCGTCTTTGCGCCGCCTGCGCGTCTGCGTCACGCCACTCACGCCTCGCCGTCACGTCATTGTCATGGCGTCGATGGCCTTCGATCGAGGCCGAGGTTGTTTTTTTATTTTAGTTAGGATTAGGATTATTATTTTAGTTATTAGGATTAGTATTAGGATTATTGTTTTAGTTATTATTATTTTATTTAAAATATTAGAATTAGGATTAGGATAATTGTTTTAGTTATTTTTTTGTTTTATTTATTAGGATTATATTTTTTTTAGTTATTTTTTTGTTATTAGGATTATTAGGATTATAATTATTATTTTAGTTATTAGGATTAGTACTAGGATTATATTATTTTAGTTATTAGGATTAGAATTATTGTTTTAGTTATTAGGATTAGTATTAGGATTATTGTTTTAAGTAAAATATTAGAATTAGGATTAGGATTATTGTTTTAGTTATTTTTTTTGTTTTATTTATTAGGATTATATTGTTTTGGTTATTTTTTTTGTTTTACCACAAATAATATTAGGATTATTGTTTTATTAGGGTTATTTTTTTTGTTTTAGTTATCATTATTATTTTTTTAGCACAAATAATATTAGGATTATTATAATTAGGATTATATTGTTTTAGTTATTAGGATTATTGTTTTACCACAAATAATATTTGGGTTTTTTTCTTTTAGTTATTAGGATTATTGTTTTACCAAAAATAATATTAGGATTTTTGTTTTGCCGTATATAATATTAGGGTTATTAATTTGTGTTATTAGGGTTATTTTTTTTGTTTTAGTTAAGTTTTTTCTAACCTGTTTAACTCTCTTTTTGTTATAGATAATTAAGTCATGGATCCATCCGAAGATCCTGGTCGCATCGGTGAAGGTTTTCTTCAGGGCATGATAAGAGGTGAAATTCCTCTTAATATTACTACCGACGAAGATATTTTGCTCGAGGAAGAGATATCCTCATATCTAAATCCATCCGGTGATGGACTAGAGGAAAACCTAATGTACCAAGGGGAAGATCAGATGGACGAAGGGCAAACAAATAACAACAATAATGATGGCCCCTCGACAGGATCCGGCGAGGTATATATATATATATATAAAGTCTCGTGTTACCTCTATTCATTAACTGATCTAGATATATATTAATCACTCTCTCTTCTTCTTTTAGCCCACCGGATCGAAGCAATCGACAGCTCGAACGAACTGAGGGCCGAACAAAAAGTTGGATGGTAATCAGAGGTTCACCATCGAAGAAATAGATGATGATGGTGAACCGATTGCTCTAGAGAAGCACTAGAGGATGTTTATAAATCAATGCGGGGTGCTTGTTAGGGACAACCTGCCGATCACCATCTAGGAATTGAATCAGTCAAATAAATCCGGTGAAGAATCTAGCTGTGTCACCGATGATGCCAAAGATGACCTTTGGCAGAAGCTCATAGCGCATTTCATACTATGTATCAGAAAGCATATAGAAAATGAACTATATTAAATGACTTGATCTTTATGCTACGCTTGACTATAGGAGTATGTGTAGAGTTTCCCAACCTTTAATAATGTAGAGATCCCTGTGTTTACAATGCTAGACCCTGGATCAATAGCTAGCATCCATAGTTAAGATGTAATGTCAAGAAACAAAGGTCATAATATAACTTTATAACCAGGAATAAAATAATTTATTACATCTTACATAGCTCATTTGGCTATCTCATTACAATGTAGCAGAAATAACTATAGCATGGAGTCCTTCATCTTCAAAGTGCCACAGGCAGTCATGTTGGTTGTAGACTTGTAATCCTATTCAACACACTTCACTAACATCAAACAAACCTGTAACATAATAAGTTGCAGCCACAAGGGTCAATACATTTTAATTGTATTGGCAAGTTTCACTACTATGTAGAAATAAGTGGATCCTATCATTACATGCATATTTGGATAAGTAGGGTTTAGGCTCATTTGCAAAAAGCAATATAGGTTTATCCTATCTTTTCAAAATAGTTTTCATCTTTTGAAAATCTTTCTGAACTTCTTCGAAAAACTCCAAGTTCTTCTAATCCCTTGTTGTCACCATCAAGTTTTACTTTGAGAAATTGGAATGTCGAGATCTTCCATAGCTTCAGGCCTTAGTTGCTCAGAATTGTCCGTAACCGAGGACACGGCTAAGTACTTTGAATTTGATCTTCTGCAGAAGTTGTACACTTTACCCACATGACACAATCTCGTCTTGACGCCACCAGTGGCCGCTGGATAAGTACTCACCAAATGGAGTACCGGCAGATCGAGAATGTGACAAAGTCTTTCCATAGAAGTCGTCCCAATACACAATGCTAGCTTGTCTACCAGGCACCAATGTAGGGATATATTTCCCTACACAATTCTAGTTAACCTGAAGATGCCAATGCATGGGTCTTCCACTATGTAGTTGACTAAGCCAGAGCCCATTTAGCATGTGACTGTACACGGAAGCCACTATACGAGAAACATGTTCAATCTTTAAGTCCCTGGGTGGTTTCCTTCTAGTGGACATACAAAAAGATAGCCATATAAACATGGTTCCCTTTGTTGCCACCTTGTCCAAAACTTGTGTATCTTCTTTCCACCCAGGTGGTTCATTGAGTACTTGTTTTATTATATAAAACATATAATTTTTCCAACACTTCATATAATCATATCATGTATCACATCCCAATATATATAGCAGGGCTAAGCATACTACAACTACATTGTTATCACTAAGGAAGATATAAGGATATCCTAATAGGATATAGCTGTTGGAGATATACCCAAGAGGCAATAATAAAGTGGTTATTATCATATCTTCATACTTATGATAAATGTTTACATACCATGCTATAATTGTATTAACCGGAAACATTAATACTTGTGTGATTTGTAAACATAAAAGAGTCCCTAGTAAAGCCTCTTGTTAAACTAGCTTGTTGGTTAATATATGATCATGGTTTCCTGATCATGAACATAGAGATGTTATTAACAACAGGGTCATATCATTAGGAGAATGATGTGATGGACATACTCCTATAGTTAAGCGTAGCATAAAGATCAAGTCATTTAATATAGTTCATTTTCTATAAGCTTTCTGATACATAGTAACCTAATTCCTTAGACCATGAGATCATGCTTATCACCATCACCGGAAGGATGCTTTGATGACATCAAACACCACATCGTAACTGGGTGGCTATAAAGATGGCATTGAGTGTTCGAAAAGTATGGGTTGAGACACATGGATCAAGAGTGGGATTTGTCCATCCATATGACGGATAGATATACTCTGGGCCCTCTCGGTGGAATGTCATACAATTAGCTTGAAAGCATGTGACTGGCTCACAAGGGATCACATATCACGGGAATGAGAAAAGAGTACTTATCGGTAACAAGGTTGAAGTAGGTATGCAGAGATACCGACGATCAAAACCTCGGATAAGTAAACTATCGTGAGACAAAGGGAAATTGGTATCGTATGTAAGTGATTCATTCGATCGCAAAGTAATCGTAGAAATATGTGGGAGCCATATGAATTTCCAGATTCCCCTATTGGTTATTGATCGGAGAAGTGTCTCGATCATGTTCGCATAATTCACGAACCGTAGGGAGACACACTTAAGGAATCGATGTTGTTGAGTAGTTATGAAATGATGAGTAAGAGACCAAATGTTGTTCGGAGTCTCGGATGGGATCCGGGATATCACGAGGAGATCCGGAATGGTCCGGAGAATAAGATTCATATAAGGAAAGTCCTATTTCGGAGTTAGGGAATGATGTCGGTGTTTTCACCGGGAATGTTCTAGAAGGGTCCGGAAGGTTCGGCACTCCGGAGGGGAAGGGTACATGAATGTTTCATAACAAGTTGGAATGGTTGCATCATGTACTAGGTGTCATTGCTGAGCAAAATAAAGGGATAAATCAAATCCTAGTTAGAAAAGTCAAACGCCAATTTGAAAAGTCAAACGACAAGTTTGCTTGGTGGAGGGAGAGTAGGAAACCTACTTAGGGAGGAAGTCCTACTCCCTCCACCCGCCGGCCAAGGAGGAGGAGTTGGAGGAGGACTCCCTCTTCCCAACCGCGCCTCCCTCCCACCTATAAAAGGAGGGGCAGGGGTGCCCTCTTCCCTACACCTCTCTCCTCTAAACCCTAGCCCTAGCCGCCAGCCTCCACCAAGTCGCCGCCGCCACTAGGGTTTGCCTAGCCACCGAGTTAGGGCCCTCCCCTTTCCCTAGCCGCCGGCCTAGCCCTCTATCCTTGGTGCCTCTAAACCCTAGATCGCCAAGGCCTCTCTCATAGTCCACCATACTCGCTCCGGCTTAAGGCGCAGCCCTGCGAGATCTCCCCTCTACTTCCGGTACCACACCGTCGTGCTGCCGGAATCGCGAGGAGAGTGCTACAACCTCCGCTGCCTATTGGAACAAGGGAGAGGAAGGTCTTCATCGAGTACCGAACGTGTGACCGACTGCGGAAGCGCTGCCGGAACGCAGCGCCGGCCGGAAGGATCGTCTACGCGATCTTGAGATCGGAACTGTACGATTATACATCACCCATGAGAATCTGCTCTCGTTAACCGCTTTGGATCTTTGAGGGTTAGTATTCTATTGACTCGTTGCTACAATCTAGTAGACAGATCTTGGCTTGATCATAGATTAGATCTTGATTGTGTGTTCATGCGGTAGAAATTTTTTTGTTTTCCATGCTACGAACCCCTATAGTGGTATCAGAGCCGTGTCTATATGTAGATCTGTTGCACGAGTAGAACACAAAGGTCATTGTGGGCGTTGATGCTTTTGTTGTCGATTGCTTCTTGTGTACTTTGCATCTTGCGGGATGGTGGGATGAAGCGGCCCAGGCTAACCTTACATGACATCGTTCATGAGACTTGCTCCACGCTTGACATGCAACTTGTATTGCATAAGTGGCTTTGCGGGTGCCTGTTTCTCCCAACATAGTTAAGATTCAACTTACAACGGGTGATTAACAATACTAGTATCAATGTTGTGGTTCTTGTTCGTAAGTTAGAACGACACTTATTGAAAGCCCCAAACCACGTAAAACATGCAAAGAAAATTAGAGGCGTCTAACTTTGTTTTGCAGGGGTGTGCTGTGATGTGATATGGCCATGATTGTGATTATATATGATGTATGCAATGTTCCTTATTGTAAGTCGGCAACCGGTAGGAGCCATATGGTTGTCTTTTAAATCCGTTAAGTCCTGCGTGACTATTGTTCAAGATAGTTGTAATAGTTGATGCTGGTGGAAGACAACCATGAAGCGGCGTCATTGACCTTGATGCAATGCCGGTGATGATGGAGATCATGTTCGTGGTTGAAGATGGAGATCGGAAGCACAAAGAAGAAAGGCCATATCATATCACATATTATGAATTGCATGTGATGTTAATCCTTTTATGCATCTTGTATTGCTTAGTTCACGACGGTAGCATTATAAGATGATCCCTCAAATACACAATTTCCAGTTTTAAAGTGTTCATCCTTAGTAAGCACCGTTGCTAAAGCTCGTTGTTTCGAAGCACCACGTGATGATCGGGTGTGTTAGATTCTGCGAGTGTATACAACATGAGCAAGCCAGATTTGCTCATGCGGAAGCTAAGGTTTGATCTTGACGAGCCTAACATGTACAGACATGGTCTCGGAACACGGATCACCGAAAGGTAAAGCATGAGTCATATAGTAGATATGATGAACATGTTGATTGTTCGCCATTAAAGCTACATCAACTCTCGTGATGATCGGTTTTGATGTGGTGAATTTGGTTCGTGTGATCACTAAAACAATGTGAGGGATATTGTTTTGAGTGGGAGTTCAACAGCAATATGATTAAAAGTTGAACACTATTTATCATAAATTAAAGCAAAGTGAATTTGCATAATTTTTGTAGTCGTTGGCATCCGTTTACCATCTTGCGCTTAGTTATAATTGAGTTGATAGAACTATAGAATTCTGGTTAGTTACTTTACGAACTGGTATCATATTGTTTTCAAGTGTTAATCTAAAGTTTAAAAGACCCATTGCAAACTTTCAGTAAGTTTCGATTACTTCGTGAAATTTAATAGTTGGTATTAAATCAAGAGTAACAATTCCAGTGTTAGTATATAAGTATCATGTTTATCTTCATGATTCTTGATATTCAAAGGATTGTCTTAATATCAAGGTTATCTAGGATCTGAAAGAGTTGTTTCAGAAACCATGATGTGTGGAAGATATTGTGATATCTAAAATGAAGTTTTGGTTGCAACATGATAGAGTATAATATGGAAAAGGTCATGTTCTCATATTTGATGAGAATTTGCAAAAGGTTGGAGACACTAGTTGTCCTAAACCTCCAAAAAGGTTTTGGAGAGCAACATTATACTCGCGATTCACCGTTATAAGCTAAAAGTAGCTTGATCATGGATAATTCCATGATAAAGGGTGAATATTTGATGTAGGTAAAATGTTTACTACACCAAGAGATTACTAAAGAAAGGAATTTGTAAGAACACCAAACATTTGATGATGGTAATCTACTTCAAAGTGCAAGTCCAAAGACATTGGTATTTAACTATACACGCTTTGGACTATGTGTCATGTGTATGGATCCACTATTGATGTTGATAGATTCTTTCAAATAGAAAAAAGAAATACTGAAAGAGAATCTCATAAATATATGGCAGAAAAGAAAAGACTAGAATTATTCAGTTTAGGTATATAAAGGATATATGTGTTATGGCTATATTCTTTGCTTGTTAAATAATGTGGTTCTTAAGTATTGGATACTGAATTTGTTGGTATGAATCGTCATATGAAACAACAGAATTCATGAACTACAATGGCCTAAGTAACTAGCAAAAGAATATGTGATGATGTTCATCGAGAACAAATAAAGGGTTATTGTGCTGGTTGTTAAACATCAAAGCTTTCCTTCAAGATTTGTTTTATCAGGTATTATGAGAACAAAAGGGTTGTTCAAATAAGTGTCGTAATCCATAAAAGATGGATGATTCACAAATCTCGTTGGAGAAATCACATCCATAAAACTAGTGCTAAAAATTTCGAAAGACAAAATGATTGAAAGATCACTTAGGAAGTGACATCGCCGTATAAATTATATTGGAAAGAAAACATGAAGAAACTCCATGTGTTTGGAATTTTGGAGTCTTTTGATTTTTGATCAAATGATGCTTGTGAAACTTTCCTAGAGATAATTAAAACTTCGTTCATAGGCCAAAAGGGAACGAATGACTAGCTTATTGGAACTTGTACATATTGTTGTATGAAGTCCATTATGTGTAGTCAAGAGCGATAGATTTCAACTTCATATGCTTCCTCCGAAAACTTGAGTGAATATATGAATATTTACTTAGTAAGGATGAAATATGAAACATTTGAAAAAGTTCAAAGACATTCAAGATGAAGTGCAAAATCATTGTAACAAGAATATAAATAGTTTATGATAAGATCATAAAGGAAGATATTTGAGTTACGAGTTTAGCATAAAAACACCCAAGATTTAAGGAATCATTCCGTGGATTTGCATTTCTCGAAACACCATAAGAGTATGGAGCATTCGAGATATGTAATTAAACCTTGTTTGACATGGTAAGATCAAAGGTGTAATTCATAAAACTGCCATTATATTTAAAGATTAAAAGCTTTAGAGACTATTGTTTTTCCACTGAAAAGAGCTCCATCATAATCCGCTGAAATGACACCATATAAAGTTATGGTTTGGGATAAAACCCAAGTTGTCCTTTCTTAAAAATTGGTATGCTATGCATAAGAAAGATGTTTGCAACCAAAATCGGATGAACAAATATTTGTATGTTATTTTGAATAATAGTTAAGTATTCCTCCATAACACCAAAGACAAAAGTGTTTGTCGCTTAGAACGTCAAGTTTCTTTGAGAAGGAATTTTTCGTGAAAAGTTAAGTGGGAGGACAATAGAACTTTGATAAGGTTAAAAGAACCTTAGCTATATATGCAAAGTTGCGCAGCGCCGAAAAGTGTTCCGGAGGCAGCAACAATGCTCATGGCTCACATGCCTCAAAGGTTGTGGTTACGAAGGTCAAAGTTTCTATTGAACCAAGTAGGTCGGGTAAACAATCAAATACCAAGATTTGAGGGTTGAATCATTATTTGAGAATAATGAACGGACTACATGCAAAGAAGCGATGATGGGCCCTGACTCCGTAAAATGGCTTGAAGCCATAAAATCCGTGATAGTACCATACACGAGAAATCAAGTTTTGAACTTGAAGGACCCTCGAGAAAGGTGTAAGATCTTACAGTTGTGTTTGGATCTATAAAGAAATAGACATGGATGTTTCACATCTATGAAATTATCGACATGTCGGGAAATAGTTCACGACAATGTTCAAAGAGTTGACTATGATAAGATCTGATCTTTCATTAAGCGATATTTAGTCTAGACGGATTAATGTAGCAACCACGACATATAATTTTGTTATGTGTTGAATAAACAAAACAAGTTCTTCTAATAGAATGGTTACCTAGGACGTGTGCATGGCACGGTCCAAAGGGTTTTGTTAATTCAAAGGATGCTAAAAGCATATGCAAACTTCAATGGTTGAAGTAAGCATCGCGGAGTTGGAATCTTCATTATGATGAAACTGTTAAAAGAGTTTAATTTCATCAGAGACGATGAAGATGCTTGCATTTGCAAGAAATTAAGTGGGAGCGCTAAGACATGTTTCTAATACATTATGTGGAAGACATATTGTTGATTGGAAATAATGTATCTTTTATTAACACAGGATAAGAATTTCATCTCGATGAAAGACTTATGCAAAACCCAAATATTTGGCATCAATAGACGCTAATATGGTTGTGCCGAGAGTACATAGATGATATATTGAATGAGTTCAATATAGAAACTACAAGAAAGGTTCTTTTCACACAGAAAGGATTGAATGAGTTCAATATTGATGATATATTCAAGTGTATTGACACTTGGTAGGTGAAACAAAGATTCAAGTATAGATTGATACTTGATGTATAAAATCACAAAGAGTATTTTATCAATCATGTTGTGGTGTGTACAAATCTAGATATCTCCTATGATCTAAATTTTATGAGCGTATACCAGAATGATTCATAAGATGATTATTGGACAATAGTAAAGATATTCTTATGATCTTGTAAAAGAAATAAGAATATATTATTTTGTAGAAGTGACAAATAGATGGTTAGTTCATTGTAAATGAATTACATTGATACTAGTTTTGTCACAAAGTACAAATTAAGTTTATCTCAATCTAAACTAAGGGTGGCACAATATAATGGAAAGTAAGTTCCATAATGGATTTGGATGAGTTCCAAAGATAAGACATTGTGACAGATACTACAACAAAAGGCTAAGTATATGACTGCTATTATAGCAGATAAAGAGGGCATTTGTGTCAAGTAGTTTGTTATCAAACTAGGTGTAATTCACAGCAGGGATAATACTATGAAGATATATTGTACGACAATATTATCAACATGTTTTAACCCCAAAGAACTAAAGGTCTCACCAAATGACCAAATTTATACAAAGCCATCTCATTAGAGAATGAGTGATGCGTAGAGATGCAAAGACATGCAATTACACACGAACCTGGAAGTGTCAGATCCGGAGATCAGTTGACCACTAGAAATCGTGTACATACAACACCAGAAATCCATAAGTGTTGAATACACAAAGGTTTGAAACTAGATTATTGACTCTAGTGCAAGTGGGAGACTGTTGGATATATGCCCAAGAGGCAATAATAAAGTGGTTATTATCATATCTTCATACTTATGATAAATGTTACATACCATGCTATAATTTTATTAACCGGAAACATTAATACTTGTGTGATTTGTAAACATAAAAGAGTCCCTAGTAAAGCCTCATGTTGAACTCGATTGTTGGTTAATATATGATCATGGTTTCCTGATCATGAACATAGAGATGTTATTAACAACATGGTCATATCATTAGGAGAATGATGTGATGGACATACTCCTATAGTTAAGCCTAGCATAAAGATCAAGTCATTTAATATAGTTCATTTGCTATAAGCTTTCTAATACATAGTAACCTAATTCCTTCGACCATGAGATCATGCTTATCACCATCACCGGAAGGATGCTTTGATGACATCAAACACCACATCGTAACTAGGTGGCTATAAAGATGGCATTGAGTGTTCGGAAAGTATGGGTTGACACACATGGATCAAGAGTGGGATTTGTCCATCCATATGACGGATAGATATACTCTGGGCCCTCTCGGTGGAATGTCATCCAATTAGCATGCAAGCATGTGACTGGCTCATAAGGGATCACATATCACGGGAACGAGAAAAGAGTACTTATCGATAACAAGGTTGAACTAGGTATGCAGAGATACCGACGATCAAAACCTCAGATAAGTAAACTATCGTGAGACAAAGGGAAATTGGTATCGTATGTAAGTGGTTCATTCGATCGCAAAGTAATCGTAGAAATATGTGGGATCCATATGAATTTCGAGATTCCCTTATTGGTTATTGATCGGAGAAGTGTCTCGATCATGTTTGCATAATTCACGAACCGTAGGGAGACACACTTAAGGATTCGATGTTGTTGAGTAGTTATGAAATGATGAGTAAGAGACCGCATGTTGTTCGGAGTCTCGGATGGGATCCGGGATATCATGAGGAGATCCGGAATGGTCCGGAGAATAAGATTAATATAAGGAAAGTCCTATTTCGGAGTTGGGGAATGATTCCGGTGTTTTCACCGGGAATGTTCTAGAAGGGTCCAAAAGGTCCGGCACTCCGGAGGGGAAGGGTACATGAATGTGTCATAACAAGTTGGAATGGTTGCATCATGTACTAGGTGTCGTCGCTGAGCAAAATAAAGGGATAAATCAAATCCTAGTTTGAAAAGTCAAACGCCAATTTGAAAAGTAAAACGACAAGTTTGCTTGGTGGAGGGAGAGTAGGAAACCTACTTAGGGAGGAAGTCCTACTCCCTCCACCCGCCGGCCAAGGAGGAGGAGTTGGAGGAGGACTCCCTCCTCCCAACGGCGCCTCCCTCCCACCTATAAAAGGAGGGGCAGGGGTGCCCCTCTTCCCTACACCTCTCTCCTCTAAACCCTAGCCCTAGTCGCCGGCCTCCACCAAGTCGCCGCCGCCCCTAGGGTTTGACTAGCCGCCGAGATAGGGCCCTCCCCTTGCCCTAGACGCCGGCCTAGCCCTGTCACATCCCAAGTTTTTCCAAATCTTGTAATGTGAAAAATAATTGAATAAAAATAAAACTTTGTTGATTTTCAGGGTGAAAAGAAACTTTTTGATTTCAAATGGGAACCTTCAAACTTATTTTGAACGAATAAATCCTAAAGGGATTTAAAAAGATAAACATCTAATAAAGGAAAATAAAAATATTTGGAATTACTATTTTGGATCTTTAAAGAAAAGATTTGGTTTTCAAAAGAAAAAGTAGATTTATAAATAAGGATTATTTTATGGAACCAAAATAAACCTTGGTCAAGCATTTGAAATAAAACATTTTTTTTAATAAAAGTAGAAAAGGTTTATTTAAATAAAATAAAAAGGATTTAATATCCAATTTTATTTAAATAAAAGGTTTTACCATTTTAAATAAAACATCAAAACTTATTAAATTATTTTAAATGAGTTTTCCAAGTGTCTATTATTTTCAAATAAAACCTACTGATTTGGTTTTGGAAATATTTAGTTTTCAAATGGAGATTTTATTAAATAAATCAAAACCTATTTGAATTAATAATCAAGATCTATTTTATTTAATTATTAAATAGATCCTAAAAAGAATAAAATTATTTTATTTTATTTGGGATTTGGTTATGTTGTTAAACAGAACCAAAACTCATTACAAGTGTGGTGAATGTTTGAAATGTTTGAATGGTTTTGAATGCTTGAATTGTTGTATAAAAATTCAAAACAGAAAATAGATTTGGAAAAAGATAAAACTTTTAGGAAGAAAAAAAAATAGAATCGGACTCAGCCCAGCTGGCCAAGCCCAACAAGGCCCAGTACCAACCCACTCCCTCTCTCCCGAAAGAAAACGATTCATACTCAATTTTTTTGAACCCGCGCAGACACTGACATGTGGCCCTTTTCCCTTGTCTCTCTTTCTCGCTGACAGGCATGCCCCACCTCTCCAGCTCATCTTCTTCCTCGCGCAGACGACGCCCTGCCGTTGCAGCCATTACTCCGGCGAATCAATACGCGTTGATTCCGCGACCGTTACTCGCCGTGACTACGCCCGTTTAATCGCCTGTGTCTCCTCTTCCTTTCCCCTCAGACTCCACGCCCTGAACGCCCCTAGGCTGCCTCAATTCGAGCTCGCAACGCCACTGCTCCGACCACCGTCCCTCCTCGATTCCGTCCGAACCGTGCCACCTCCTGCCTCCCCGACCAAGCACACATACTCCCTACTCCCAGGCGCACTTGCCTGTACCCTCCGTTCAACCGCGGGCTCCCTAGAACCTCGGCTTCGACGACCTCTGAGCGCCGCCGTATCTGCCTCTCTCTCCGGCGACATCCCCTGGTAAGCACAGACCGCCCCACGCCGTCTCGTTCACGCTCCCACACTCGCCACATCCTCCTGCATCTGACCATGCTCTTGTCTTCCCTTAGGGCGGTCTGCAGCGTCGCCTCCGAACAGGACCAGAGCCGCCCGACGCCATTCCCCACTCCGGCGAGCGATTACCTCCACGCCAGTGCGCCCCTCGACCAACCGACCACGCCTCGAGCATCACCACGTCCTTGCGATCACGGTGAGCATCCCCACTTCGTTCTTTGCTTCCTAGAACCGCCGCTAGCCCATCGCCTGACCGTCGCCGCCGTCTACCGCCGCGCAGCGCCGCCAGTTCTTGGTTGTGTTGCTGCGGACCGTAGGATCTAGATCGGACGAACGAGATAGATCACTTAAACGCTGAAGGGTACGCAACCAGAGCCGTGCGATCTGCTTAGATCCAACGAACCGCAGAGGCTAATCCGCACGAAGCGGTACTGCCCAATAGGAACATGACGCGTGGACAGACTTCGTTTTAAAACAAATTTGGATCTGTTAGAGATTCAATTTTGAAACCTTTGTAACTTTTGATCCACACGTCCAAAAATTACAAACTTTATATCAATGGAATCAGTGGAACAAGCCCTAGCCAACCATGCAATTTGATTAGTAAAAAGCCTCTGGTAGATTGTTTGTTTTTGCATAAACATTTGAATGCTTGTTTAGATTAGAAAAATTGTTCAAAAATGTTTTTGAGGTTGAAAACTTGGCAAATTAGTTTGTGGTGAACTTACTGACCCTAGCCGGAATGGTACCGGAAGTAGAGGGGAGATCTCGCAGGGCTTCGCCTTAAGCCGGAATAAGGTAGAGTCCCCTGTGTTTACAATGCTAGTCCCTGGATCAATAGCTAGCATCCACAGTTATGATATAATATCAAGAAACAAAGGTCATATATAACTTTATAACCAGGAATAACATAATTTTATTACATCTTACATAGCTCATTTGGCTATTACATTACATTGCAACGGAATAACTATAAGCATGGGGTCCTTCATCTTCAAAGTGCCACAGGCAGACATGTCGGTTGTAGACTTTGTAATCCTAATCAATCAATCTTCACTAAAATCAATCAAACCTGCAACAATACAAGTTACAGCCACAAGGGTCAATACAATCCATCTCTCCTTGGTGCATCTAAACCCTAGATCACCAAGGCCTCTCTCATAGTCCACCATACTCGCTCCGGCTTAAGGCGAAGCCCTGCGATATCTCCCCTCTACTTCCGGTACCACACCGTCATGCTGCCGGAATTGCGAGGAGAGTGCTACAACCTCCGCTGCCTGTTGGAACAAGGGAGAGAAAGGTCTTCATCGAGTACCGAACGTGTGACCGACTGCGGAAGCGCTGCCGGAACGCAGCGCCGGCCGGAAGGATCGTCTACGCGATCTTGAGATCGGAAGTGTACGACTACATCACCCATGAGAATCTGCTCTCGTTAACCGCTTTGGATCTTCGAGGGTTAGTATTCTATCGACTCGTGGCTACAATCTAGTAGATAGATCTTGGCTTGATGATAGACTAGATCTTGATTGTGTGTTCATGCGGTAGAAAATTTTTGTTTTCCATGCTACGAACCCCTACAATAGCATAGCATAGAAATATAGTAGTCCTGTCATGCATACTACAAAAATCCACTAAGTGTAATGAAAATAGTAGGACATGGATGATAGGGTCACTTGCCTTAGCAACAAGGGTCTAGATCTTGATAATATTTTCCGCCACTCTTCGAGCAATCTATCGCAAATGTATAGTAATAAAAATAAATACACAATTGCAATGAAACATACATTCATACATACAAGAAATAAAACATAATAATATTCATAGGAAAGATGCACTAAAATCTAAATTAAGAGAAAACCTTTTATATACTGTCAAGCATAAATATTGTAAGGTAGAGTTCCCAACCTTTAAATAAGGTAGAGTCCCCTGTGTTTACAATGCTAGTCCCTGGATCAATAGCTAGCATCCACAGTTATGATGTAATATCAAGAAACAAAGGTCATATATAACTTTATAACCAGGAATAACATAATTTTATTACATCTTACATAGCTCATTTGGCTATTACATTACATTGCAACGGAATAACTATAAGCATGGGGTCCTTCATCTTCAAAGTGCCTCAGGCAGACATGTCGGTTGTAGACTTTGTAATCCTAATCAATCAATCTTCACTAAAATCAATCAAACCTGTAACAATACAAGTTACAGCCACAAGGGTCAATAAAATCCCTCTCTCCTTGGTGCATCTAAACCCTAGATCACCAAGGCCTCTCTCATAGTCCACCATACTCGCTCCGGCTTAAGGCGAAGCCCTGCGAGATCTCCCCTCTACTTCCGGTACCACACCGTCATGCTGCCGGAATCGCGAGGAGAGTGCTACAACCTCCGCTGCCTGTTGGAACAAGGGAGAGGAAGGTCTTCATCGAGTACTGAACGTGTGACCGACTGCGGAAGCGCTGCCGGAAGTATCGTCTACGCGATCTTGAGATCGGAAGTGTACGACTACATCAACCATGAGAATCTACTCTCGTTAACCGCTTTGGATCTTCGAGGGTTAGTATTCTATCGACTCGTTGCTAAAATCTAGTAGATAGATCTTGGCTTGATGATAGACTAGATCTTGATTGTGTGTTCATGCGGTAGAAATTTTTTGTTTTCCATGCTACGAACCCCTACAATAGCATAGCATAGAAATATAGTAGTCCTATCATGCATACTACAAAAATCCACTAAGTGTAATGAAAATAGTAGGACCTGGATGATAGGGTCACTTTCCTTAGCAACAAGGGTCTAGATCTTGATAATATTTTCCGCCACTCTTCGAGCAATCTATCGCAAATGTATAGTAATAAAAATAAATACACAATTGCAATGAAACATACATTCATACATACAAGAAATAAAACATAATAATATTCATAGGAAAGATGCACTAAAATCTAAATTAAGAGAAAACCTTTTATATACTGTCAAGAATAAATATTGAAGAAAAAAAGATATACCTATAATAAGTCAAATCCTAATTCAACCATTTTAAAACTAGGATTTCTAATAAGTTAAACAAATTAAAATATTAATATTACTGTATATAAAGTTTTAACCGCACTAATAGATACACAAGTCCATTAGTTCCAATTTATAGAAAGGTCAATTTTTATACGATTTATGGAAATTAAATTACATCCAATATAATTTATTTCGTACTACAGATTTGACCAAATTTAAATGTAATGAAATGTGAAACTAAGTGTACTATTGTATTCAAAATTATACAAGGATTCCAATGTTACCAAATTTGTTAAATTCGAAATAAGGAGCCGAGAACTAATAGGACACGGGGATGATTTATTCTAGTTAGTACCCTTTCGTTACAAATACTTGGCCAATCCGGAAATCCCTGATCAAGTCTGATAAAATTTTAATATCTCATAATAATCCGTATCAGATTGCAAAGCCTCTTGTCGCAGCACGCAAGTAACAAAACAGCTAATCATAAACAAATACAAAAATGAAGAAGGTATGTAGTTGAATGGAATAGAGAGGAAATATATAGAAAAGATTATGCCGGAAACGTGGAACTCTATACACACCATTTGCAATCTCTAGCCATGCATATCATATATTCAGATCGGTCAAAGGCTAAATCTAATAAAATAGGAAAAGTGAATCCTGAAAGGAAAATAGAAAGACATTAAGATTGGTGGGAGTAAGTATAGGAAGAGGAATTCCATGGAAGCATGAATGGAATTGGTTTTCCACGCTTGAATCATAAAGTCACAAGGAAGATTCTTCGGAAGAATGGGAAATTGCACGTTCGGTGCTCACCCAATAAATAATTGATTGAGGAGGTGGAACGAACAGGGAATATAAACCATGGATATGAGAAATAGAGGCGTTTCTGTTCAGCATGGTGGACATGGAAAAAGAACCGACGCAAGATTCAATGTTTTGTGGATAGGATACGGCGGTCGGCGGTTTATAGTTAATCGTAATTGCAACCACAATCTCGAAATGGTGCCATAAATCTAAACATGGCTTTGTAAAAGAAGATTAAAAATTGACCATGGATGTTTTGGTCGTACCGATGGTGGCGTATTCTTGCCGGTGATGGAGAGGACCGTGGAGTGGCTCTGCCGGGGACGGTATAGACGAAGCAAAGCTCTCTGACCAATAAAATTTATCAGACTTTGCTCTTCTATTCACGGTGAAGGCGATATGATGCTTGAGGTCTATGGGGTTGCTCCAGATGGTGGACGGGTGGTACAGTGGTGATGTTGGGTGCTTGTCGTGGCTGTGAAATAGATCGATCAAAAAAGGGTAGGGAGATGTTCATGATCAAAATAAAATAGAACTGGAGGAGAACAGGTGCTCTGTACCGACGAAGATCGTCTTTGCTCTGTACCGACAAAATAGAAAGGGCAGGCCAAAGATCGACGTTGGCGTCGTGACGTCTAGCGGAGCTTCGGCGAGGAATTCCCCGCAGCCTTAAGGGGGCTTGATAGAGACTCGGTGGAGAGATGGAGTGAGGGGCTTATGGGGTGCTGAGTAGACCTTCTACAGAGAGGGGAGGGGTCTAGGCGACAGGGATGAAGGGGCTTCCATGGAAGTTTGGTCTTCAGTATGATGGCGATTTAAGGCGCATCGAAGAGGTTCTCTAATACCCAGAATGGAACCGTGGTTGAGTGAGAAATAAATTTCGTTTTTATAGTAATCAGTTTCGAGTTCCCTAATGTTCTAAATTTAGAGGGGAAAAGGTGAGTGCCATGGATACTGTAACTGGAGTTTGTATGTGCTCTAGTAAGAAGATGAACAACCAAATTTCTTACTCGGTTGTGTAGTTTAGTTGGGCCCAAACATTCAGCCCAATAAATAAAAGGAGTGAAATAAAAAAATGTAGAAAGAAAAATGACCATGGTTGCATGAACGTGAGAGGCATTTGGCCTATTAAAATTTTATGAATTTGTAAATGGCTTCTCCTTTTATATCCACTACCAAGAAATGTATTATAGTGTACCGCCATGTCTTCTCTAAAATTCTAATAAAACAAAATACTTATATAATCCATGGGAGATATAACTTCCACCCAATTCAATTTCATTGTATATAAAACAAACATGTAGGTGATATATTTAAATCATTTTCAACACAATATTTGAGGATGTCATGTTATCCTCTTCTCATTTTATTTTGTTTTCGTTTGGAACTGAAATAAGATATATCAAAAAATTTAAATTGCAATAGAGTCATATAACATCCAAATGAAATATTTTCCAAACTTTCTATATATATTTTGGAAATCTCATATTATTTCCCTCTCTAGTTGTTTGGGACAAAATATTTTAAATGTCACTCAAGTCAAATGATTGGAAATAAATAAAATGCAAACGAGTTGGATTTGTACGAAGTTTCCTCAATGAAGATTATAGTTTTGGACAGTCATGTTAATCCACTCATATGGAAATATTTTAAATCAAGGTTGAGAAAATTCAAAATACATCATTAAAAGTTTCTTTTCCTTGAGAATTTCCAAACAAGACAAACAATGCATTCAATTATTTATTTTATTTAACATTCCAAAATTTGGAAAATTTTGGGATGTTACAGACTACCACCCTTAAAAGAAATCTCGTCCCGAGATTTGGGAAGGCTAGGGGTTACAAGTTGGTTTGAAAACAACTAGGGTACTACCACCCTTAAAAGAAACTCTCATAGGGTTACATTGATGGTTCACTTGACTATGGGTTCAATACTTGATATCCAGACAAGGAATCCTTATTTGACTCTTCTAAGTTAACTAACTCCTGACATCCACATCCTCTATTTCTTCAAGGGTTCCATACATGTCAATGTGGTTCACATGTCCTTTCTGGGTCACATTGGAGTCATTTCCATTGGAGTTTCTAGCATCTTTTTTCTTTTTCTCCTCAGGACAGTCTGATGCATAGTGTCCAAGTTCCTTACAATTGTAGCACTGCAACTAGCTAATGTCTTTCTTCCTGTAAGTGTCATGTTGGTTCTGACCAAGGTCATCACCATTGTCAGTATCATTTCCATTATTATCACTTGCATTGTTGTTGTGGTGATACTGATGAGGTTCAAAATCTTCATTGCTTTTTTTGAATGAATGCTTCTTTTGTGATGATCCTGAGTGATACTTGAGTTTATGCTTACTCTTTCTTTTCTCAACTTGATTCATCTTGTTTTCCAATATGGTGGCTTTGTCACAGAGTGATTGATAAGTTGGGACATAGGCAACAGACAGCTGCAAGTTCAACTCATCATTAAGTCCTTCGAGGAATTTCTCTTTCCTCTTAGCATCTGTGTCAACTTCATCTGGTGCATAGCGTGCCAGATTGTTGAATTCTTCAATGTACTCAGCCACCCTGAGGTGACGCTGTTTCAAATTATGAAACTCCTTTTTGTTCAAGTTCATCACTCCATATGAGATGTGAGCTGTACGGAAACCATCCTCAAAAATAGTCCAAGTCACATCCTCAAGGGGAGTGGTGATCTGAAAGTTGTCCCACCATGTTGTTGCTGGTCCTTCAAGGAGAAATGCTGCAAACCTAACTTTTTCTTCGTCGGTGCAGCCAACAGTCACGAAGTCCTTGTTCACCGAACGTAACCATTCATTGGCTACCATTGGATCGGTTGTTCCAGAGAACCTTGCAGGCCTTAGCTTCAGAAACCTGGTGAGCATATCATGTGCTGGAGGATCATTCTGATTGTTGTTGTTGTTGTTGTTGTTGTTGTTGTTGTTGTTGTTGCTGTTGTTGTTGTTGTTGTTATTATTGTTATTTTGAATCTGATTTTGCATAAACTGTGTGATCATCTGCATCAATTGAGCTTGACCTATCATCAACTGCTGCATCTCGGGAGTGACATTGGTGTTGTTGTTTGGGTTGGGATTGGCACGTCGAGGAGGCATCTGTTGGTTTGATAGGGATAACTAATGATGGATAGATCTAAATAAGTTCTAACACACCACCCAAAACAATCAAGTTCAATCAAACAATCAAGCAATCAACAAGCAACTATTCACTTAACAACTTATGAGCTTAACTCATGAGTTGAAGGAAACAACAAGTTTTCTTGAAATAATTAATTTAGTATAGTCATACCTCATAGGTCAATATGATCCATACACTAACATGATATCAATGTTTTTGGTAGGCAATCTAATGTCTCTTGGTTCTCACTTGTAGTCCCTAGTGATGTCTAAGTTGAAGTCCTTAGTGAAATTGAAGTATTTGGTCATGGTGGAGGCTTTGTCCATCAAGTTGAAAAGGAAGAGATGTAGAATCAAAACCAAAATGGTTGAGGAAAGAGTTTACAAGATTGTTTGTAAATAAGTTTTGGAACAAAAACAACTCCTATTTTCTAAGGGGTTTTGTCCAATCCTAGGGTTACAAATCCTACAGGCAACACAGTGCTCTGATACCATATGTAGAGTTTCTCAACCTTTAATAAGGTAGAGATCCCTGTTTTTACAATGCTAGACCCTGGATCAATAGCTAGCATCCATAGTTAAGATGTAATATCAAGAAACAAAGGTCATAATATAACTTTATAACTAGGAATAAAATAATTTATTACATCTTACATAGCTCATTTGGCTATCTCATTACAATGCAACAGAAATAACTATAGCATGGAGTCCTTCATCTTCAAAGTGCCACAGGCAGTCATGTTGGTTGTAGACTTGTAATCCTATTCAACACACTTCACTAACATCAAACAAACCTACAACATAATAAGTTGCAGCCACAAGGGTCAATACATTTGAATTGTATTGGCAAGTTTCACTACTATGTAAAAATAAGTGGATCCTATCATTACATGCATATTTGGCTAAGTAGGGTTTAGGCTCATTTGCAGAAAGCAATATAGTTTTATCCTATCTTTTCAAAATAGTTTTCATCTTTTGAAAATCTTTCTGAACTCCTTGGAAAAACTCCAAGTGCTTCTAATCCCTTGTTGTCACCATCAAGTTTTACTTTGAGAAATTGGAATGTCGAGATCTTCCATAGCTTCAGGCCTTAGCTGCTCAGAATTTTCCGTAACCGGGGACACGTCTAAGTACTTTGAATTTGATCTTCTGCAGAAGTTGTACACTTTACCCACATGACACAATCTCGTCTTGACGCCACCAGTGGCCGCTGGATAAGTATTCACCAAATGGAGTACCGGCAGATCGAGAATGTGACAAAGTCTTTCCATAGAAGTCCTCCCAATACACAATGCTAGCTTGTCTACCAGGCACCAATGTAGGGATATATTTCCCTACACAATTCTAGTTAACCTGAAGATGCCAATGCATGGGTCTTCCACTATGTAGTTGACTAAGGCAGAGCCCATTTAGCATGTGGCTGTACAGGAAGCCACTATACGAGAAACATGTTCAATCTCTAAGGCCCTGGGTGGTTTCCTTCTAGTGGACATACAAAAAGATAGCCATATAAACATGGTTCCCTTTGTTTCCACCTTGTCCAAAACAAGAGTATCCTCTTTCCACCCAGGTGGTTCATTGAGTACTTGTTTTATTATATAAAACATATAATTTTTCCAACACTTCATATAATCATATCATGTATCCCATCCCAATATATATAGCAGGGATAAGCATACTACAACTACATCGTTTTCACTAAGGAAGATATAAGGATATCCTAATAGGATATAGCATAGCATAGAAATATAGTAGTCCTATCATGCATACTACAAAAATCCACTAAGTGTAATGAAAATAGTAGGACATGGATGATAGGGTCACTTGCCTTAGCAACAAGGGTCTAGATCTTGATAATATTTTCCGTAACTCTTCGAGCAATCTATCGCAAATGTATAGTAATAAAAATAATTACACAATTGCAATGAAACATACATTCATACATACAAGAAATAGAACATAATAATATTCATAGGAAAGATGCACCAAAATCTAAATTAAGAGAAAACCTTTTATATACTGTCAAGCATAAATATTGAAGAAAAAAAGATATACCTATAATAAGTCAAATCCTAATTCAACCATTTTAAAACTAGGATTTCTAATAAGTTAAAAAAATTAAAATATTAATATTACTGTATATAAAGTTTTAACCGCACTAATAGATAGACAAGTCCATTAGTTCCAATTTATAGAAAGGTCAATTTTTATACGATTTATGGAAATTAAATTACATCAAATATAATTTATTTCGTACAACAGATTTGACCCAATTTAAATGTAATGAAATGTGAAACTAAGTGTACTATTGTATTCAAAATTATACAAGGATTCCAATGTTACCAAATTTGTTAAATTCGAAATAAGGAGCCGAGAACTAATAGGACACGGGGATGATTTATTCTAGTTAGTACCTTTCGTTACAAATACTTGGCCAATCCGGAAATCCCTGATCAAATCTGATAAAATTTCAACATCTCGTAATAATCTGTATCAGATTGCAGGTGTTCTATCTTCTATAGTGCAAGACTTCTAAAGCCTCTAGTCGCAGCACGCAAGTAACAGAACAGCTAATCATTAACAAATACAAAAATGAAGAAGGTGTGTAGTTGAATGGAATAGAGAGGAAATATATAGAAAAGATTGTGCCGGAAACTTGGAACTCTATACACACCATTTGCAATCTCTAGCCATGCATATCATATATTCAGATCGGTCAAAGGCTAAATCTAATAAAATAGGAAAAGTGAATCCTGAAAGGAAAATAGAAAGACATTAAGATTGGTGGGAGTAAGTAGGAAGAGGAATTCCATGGAAGCATGAATGGGATTGGTTTTCCACGCTTGAATCATAAAGTCACAAGGAAGATTCTTCGGAAGAATGGGAAATTGCACGTTCGGTGCTCACCCAATAAATAATTGATTGAGGAGGTGGAACGAACAGGGAATATAAACCATGGATATGAGAAATAGCGGCGTTTCTGTTCAGCATGGTGGACATGGAAAAAGAACCGACGCAAGCTTGAATGTTTTGTGGATAGGATACGACGGTCGGCGGTTTATAGTTAATCGTAATTGCAACCACAATCTCGAAATGGTGCCATAAATCTAAACATGGCTTTGTAAAAGAAGATTAAAAAATTGACCATGGATGTTTTGGTCGTACCGATGGTGGCGTATTCTTGCCGGTGAGGGAGAGGACTGTGGAGTGGCTCTGCCGGGGACGGTATAGACGATGCAAAGCTCTCTTACCAATAAAATTTATCAGACTTTTCTCTTCTATTCACTGTGAAGACGATGTGATGCTTGAGGTCTATGGGGTTGCTCCAGATGGTGGACGGGTGGTACAGTGGTGATGTTGGGTGCTTGTCGTGGCTGTGAAATAGATCGATCAAAAAGGGTAGGGAGATGTTCATGATCAAAATAAAATAGAACTGGAGGAGAACAGGTGCTCTGTACCGACGAAGATCGTCTTTGCTCTGTACCGACAAAATAAAAAGGGCACGCCAAAGATCGACATTGGTGTCGTGACATCTAGCGTAGCTTCGGCGAGGAATTCCCCGCAGCCTTAAGGGGGCTTGATAGAGACTCGGTGGAGGGATGGAGTGAGGGGCTTATGGGGTGCTCTGTAGACCTTCTACAGATGGGGCAGGGGTCTAGGTGACGGGGATGAAGGGGCTTCCATGGAAGTTTGGTCTTCTGTATGATGGCGATTTAAGGCGCATCGAAGTGGTGCTCTAATACCTAGAATGGAACCGTGGTTGAGTGAGGAATCAATTTCGTTTTTATAGTAATCAGTTTCGAGTTCCCTAATGTTCTAAATTTAGAGGGGAAAGGTGAGTGCTATGGATAGTGTAACTGCAGTTTGTACGTGCTCTAGTAAGAAGATGAACAACCAAATTTCTTACTCGGTCATGTAGTTCAGCTGGGCCCAAACATTCAGCCCAATAAATAAAAGGAGTGAAAGAAAAAAAATGTAGAAAGAAAAATTACCATGGGTGCATGAACGTGAGAGGCATTTGGCCTATTACAATTTTATGAATTTGTAAATGGCTCAAGAAAGGTATTATAGTGTACTGCCATATCTTCTCTAAAATTCTAATAAAACAAAATACTTATATAATCCATGGGAGATATAGCTTCCACCCAATTCAATTTCATTGTATATAAAACAAACATGTAGGTGATATATTTAAATCATTTTCAACACAATATTTGAGGATGTCATGTTATCCTCTTCTCATTTTATTTTGTTTTCGTTTGGAACTGAAATAAGATATATCAAAAAATTTAAATTGCAATAGATTCATATAACATCCAAATGAAATATTTTCCAAACTTTCTATATATTTTGGAAATGTCATATTATTTCCCTCTCTAGTTGTTTCGGACAAAATATTTTAAATGTCACTCAAGTCAAATGATTGGAAATAAATAAAATGCAAACGAGTTGGATTTGTACGAAGTTTCCTCAATGAAGATTATAGTTTTGGACAGTCATGTTAATCCACTCATATGGAAATGTTTTAAATCAAGGTTGAGAAAATTCAAAATACATCATTAAAAGTTTCTTTTCCTTGAGAATTTCCAAGCAAGACAAACAATGCATTCAATTATTTATTTTATTTAAGATTCCAAAATTTGGAAAATTTTGGGATGTTATAGTATGTCCATCATATCTTTATCCTAATGATATGACCCTGTTGTTAATAACATCTCTATGTTCATGATCAGGAAACCATGATCATATATTAACCAACAAGCTAGTTTAACAAGAGGCTTTACTAGGGACTCTTTTATGTTTACAAATCACACAAGTATTAATGTTTCCGGTTAATACAATTATAGCATGGTATGTAAACATTTATCATAAGCATGAAGATATGATAATAACCACTTTATTATTGCCTCTTGGGCATATCTCCAACAGTCTCCCACTTGCACTAGAGTCAATAATCTAGTTTCAAACCTTTGTGCATTCAACACCTATGGCTTTTCGGTGTTGTATTTACATGATTGCCAGTGGTCAACTGATCTCCGGATCCGACACTTCCATGTCCGTGTGTAATTGCATGTCTTTGCGTCTCTACGCATCACTCATTCTCTAATGAGATGGCTTTGTATAAATTTGGTCCTTTGGTGAGACCTTTTAGTTCCTTGGGGTTAAAACATGTTGATAATATTGTAGTACAATATATATTCATAGTACTATCCCGCTGTGAACCACACCTAGTTTGATAACAAACTACTTGACATAAATGCCCTCTTTTGCTGCTATTATAGAAGTCAATACTTAGCCTTTGTTGTAGTATCTGTCACAATATCTTAACTTTGGAACTCATCCAAATCCATTATGGAACTTCCTTTCCATCATATTTTGCCACCCTTAGTTTAGATAGAGATAAACTTAATTTGTACTTTGTGACAAAACTAGTATCATTGTAATACTTTTACAATGAACTAACCATCTATTTGTCACTTCTACAAAAGAATATATTCTTAGTTCTTCTAAAACATCATAAGAATATCTTTACTATCGTCCAATAATTATCTTATGAATCATTCTGGTATACGCTCATAACACTTAGAGCATATGACATATCTAGATCTGTACACATCACAACATGATTGATAAAGTACTCTTTGTGATTTTATATATCAAGTATCAAAAATACTTGAATCTTTATTCAATCCTTCCTGTGCAACAAGAACCTTTATTGTAGTTTCTATATTGAACTCATTCAATATCTCATCTATGTACTTCTGGCACAACCATATTAGCGTCTCAATTTATCCATATAGACATTCATGCTAAATATTCGGGTTCTGCCTAAGCCTTTCATCGAGATGAAATTTTTAACCTGTGTCAATAAAAAGATACATCATTTCCAATCAACAATATTTCTTCCACATAATGTATTCGAAACATGTCTTAGCGCTCCCACTCTTTTAACAATTTCATCATGGTTAAGATTCCAACTCCGCGATGCTCACTTCAACCATTGTAGTTTGCATACGTGTTTAGCATCCTTTGAATTGACAAAACCCTATGGACCGTGTTATGCACACGTCCTAGGTAACAATTCTATTAGAATAACTTGTTTTGTTTATTCAACTACCACATAACAAAATTATATGTAGTGGTTGCTACATTAATCCGTCTAGACTAAATATCGCTTAGTGAAAGATCAGATCTTGTCATAGTCAACTCTTTGAACATTGTCGTGAAATCTTTCCTGACATATCGATAATTTCATAGATGTGAAACATCCATGTCTATTTCTTTATAGATTCAAATATGACTGTAAGGTGTTGCACCTTTCCAGAGGGTCTTTCAAGTTCAAAGCTTGATCTCTCGTATATGGAACTATCACGGATTTTATGGCTTCAAGCCATTTGACGGAGTCAGGGCCCATCATCGCTTCTTTGCATGTAGTCCGTTCATTATTGTCAAATAATGATTCAACCCTCAAATCTTGGTATTTGATTGTTTAACCGACCTACTTGGTTCAATAGGAACTTAGACCTCCATGACCACAACCTTTGAGGCACGTGAGCCATGAGCATTGTTGCTTCCTGCGGAACACTTTTCGGTGCTGCGCAACTTTGCACATATAGCTAAGGTTCTTTTAACCTTATCAAAGTTCTATTGTCCTCCCACTTATATTTTCACGGAAAATTACTTCTCAAAGAAACTTGACGTTCTAAGTGACAAACACTTTTGTCTCCGGTGTTATGAAGGAATACTTAACAGTTATTCGAAATAACATACAAAGACAGGTTCATCCGACTTTGGTTGCAAACATCTTTCTTATGCATAGCATACCAATTTTTAAGAAAGGACAACATGGGTTTTTTCCCAAACCATAACTTTATATGGTGTCATTTCAACGGATTATGACGGAGCTCTTATTAGTGGAAAAACGGTAGTCTCTAAAGCTTTTAATCTTTAAAATATAATGACAGTTTTATGAATTACACCTTTGATCTTACCATGTCAAACAAAGTTTAATTACATATCTCAAACGCTCCATACTCTTATGGTGTTTCAGGAAATGCAAAACCACGGAACGATTCCTTAAATCTTAGGTATTATGCTAAACTTGTAACTCAAATATCTTCCTTTATGATCTTATCATAAACTATTTATATTCTTTTTACAATGATTTTGCACTTTGTCTTGAAAGTCTTTGAACTTTTCAAATGTTCATACTTCATCCTTATTAAGTAAATATTCATATATTCACTCAAATTTTCGGAAAAAGCATATGAAGTTGAAATCAATCGCTCTTGACTACACATAATGGACTTCATACAATAATATATACAAGTTCCAATAAGCTATTCATTCGTTCCCTTTTGGCCTATGAACGAAGTTTCAATTATCACTAGGAAAGTTTCACAAGCGTAATTTGATCAAAAATCAAAAGACTCCAAAATTACATCCACATGGAGTTTCTTCATGTTTTGTTTCCAATATAATTTAAATAGCGATGTCACTTCCTAAGTGATCTTTCAATCAATTTGTCTTTCGACATTTTTAGCACTAGTTTTATGGATGTGATTTCTCCAACGAGATTTGTAAATCATCCATCTTTTATGGATTACGGCAATTATTTGAACAACCCTTTTGTTCTCATAATACCTGATAAAACAAATCTTGAAGGCAAGCTTTGATGTTTAACGAGCAACACAACAACCCTTTATTTGTTCTCGATGAACATTATCACATATTCTTTTGCTAGTTACTTAGGCCATTGTAGTTCATGAATTGTGTTGTTTTGTATGACGATTCATACCAACAAATTCAGTATCCAATACTTAAGAACCACATTATTTAACAAGCAAAGAATACAGCCATAACACGTATATCCTCTATATACCTAAACTGAACAATTCTAGTCTTTTCTGTTCTGCCATATATTTATGAGATTCTCTTTCAGTATTTTCTTTTTCTATTTGAAAGAATCTATCAACATCAATAGTGGAGCCATATACATGACACATAGTCCAAAGCATGTATAGTTAAATACCAATGTCTTTGGACTTGCACTTTAAAGTAGATCACCATCATTAAATGTTTGGTGTTCTTTCAAATTCCATTCTTTAGTAATCTCTTGGTGTAGTAAAAATTTTACCTACATCAAATATTCACCCTTATCATGTAATTATTCATGATCAAACTACTTTTAGCTTATAACGATGAATCGCGAGTATAATGTTGCTCTCCAAAACCTTTTGAAGGATTAGGACGACAAGCGTCCCCAACCTTTTTCAAATTCTCATCAAATATGAGAACTTAAACTTTGCCACATTATACTCTCTCATGTTGCAACCAAAACATCATTTCAGATATTGCAATATCTTCCATACATGATGGTTTCTGAAACAACTCTTTCAACTCCTACATTACCTTGATATTGAAACGATCTTTTGAATATCAAGAATCATGGAGACAAACATGATACTTATATACTAACATTGGAATTGTTACTCTTGATTTAATACCAACTATTAAACTTCATGGAGTAATCGAAACTTACTGAAAGTTTGCAATGGGACTTTTAAACTTTAGATTAACACTTCAAAACAATACGATACCATTTCGTAAAGTAATTAACCAGAATTCTATAGTTTTATCATCTCAAATATAACTAAGCGCAAGGTGGTAAACAGATGCCAATGACTACACCAACTATGCAAATTCACTTTGATATAATTTTTGATAAATAGTGTTCAACTTTTAATAATACTAGTTAAATGCCCATGCGTTTGCAATGGGTGACAACGCAAGGAAATCAATAGAACATATGATTAAATGAAATGAAAAAGTTGGAACCATGTGCAAGAATTTTTCAAATGTGCAGGTAAGTCAATAAAACATATGTTAAATGAAAGGAAAAAAGATTATTGCAACCAAGTGCCCTTGTGTGAGTGAATTATTTACAACAAGCGCTATGTTCACTATTATAAGATGTTTTAGATATTTTCAATGTGTATCATATCTTGGTAAATGAATAGATAGGTACAAATATTATATTGTAACACCTATAATTGCAGAGATAAAAGATACATCGTAATGGCATGGCCTATGTATGAGGTGAACTTTAGCCATAAGGTGGGACCCATCTCTTTTGTAAAATCTTTCACTATGTATAAGGTGAACTTTAACTTTAAGCTGGGACCCACATGTCTCATCATGTACAATCATGCATGAAAGGGAAGAGAGATGGTAAATTATTTTATATTGCTTGTGGACAACCCATAAGCTTAATGTCACCTATAAGCTTATGGACAACTCATATTTCCTCCACTATGTATAAGGTAGACTACAAGCATTGCCACATAGGACTTAAGGTGTGATTTTTTACACATAGTGGATGCCCTAATAACCCCTGAAGGAAAAAAAACATGAATACATATTACTCTCTCAGTCCCATAAAAGATGTGGTGACACCTTCCCAACCTAGTTCAAATTTAATTTTGCAAAGAAGTACCTAATACACTCAAATCATTTCAAATTTGGATTTCAAACACAAATCTTTTCCCAGTCATCCCGGCGTCCACAGTCAGCTACCGCTCCGGTCGCCGTCCTAGGGATCCCGCGTGAATCGCGCCAACTGACCCTTCTCACCGTTGGAGGGATCCCGCAGGGATCAGTCCTACTCCACGGACACAGGTGGTGAAGAGAGCCCCTGGGGTGGAGGGGCAATTGGGGCTGGGGAGAACCGCGGGGGTGACAGCAGGGGAACCTAGGGAGGCACCGGATCTTGGTTGTGCAGCAGCGGGCTCCTGCCGACAAGCTAGGTCCACGTGCCGCTCCCTCCTATAGCCACTACAGGGTAGCTTCTCCGACGCGTGAGCGCGAGCTGCCTTCGCCGGTCATGCGTGTGGCTGCTTTGGAGCCCCCACTTCGACGTCGAGCTCCCGTTGTCCTTGACATCCGCCGAGCGCGTGGGTGTTGCTCCAGAGCCTGCACTTTGCGAGCATTGCGCTGCTGTGTGAGAAGAACAACAATACCAACAGAGACAAAGCAGACAAATCAAGCCCAGGTGGAGCTCCAGTAGTATCCTTATGTATCTGAAATGTATAGGAGTCAACTTGATTTGTAATGTGCATGAGTAGTTCATTCAAATGATTAAATTGATTTGTATAGTCAAATTGACTTTCCAATTTGAGAACAACAGAGAAGCAAAAGCAAAAGTAGAAATGCCCTATAAGTATTTATGGATAAATTGAATCCATCATTTGTAACCCTGAATATCACTTTTGAATTCATCTATTGTAAGCCTTTGACAATGAGCATCGTTTTGTAAGCTTTTGACAATGAATCCATCTTTTGTAAACTGGAATTTGACAATGAGCATCATTTGTAAGATTTTTACAATGAAATCAAAAGGCAAGTACCCCTGTAAGTAGATATACCCTGTAAGTACTGCTTGTAAGTAGATATGTCTGTATGATGCAGATACAAAATATAAACCTAGAGCAGTAAGGCAGAAGGAAGCGATCACACCATGATGTCCAGCCAATAATCAGTCAACATTATTGCTGTATGTTCTGAATTTTGGAAATATGAGGACAAAGTTATCTTTATAGTTTATCATTTATATGCCTGAATATCACTTCTGAATCCATCTTAATCTGGATGTGCCTTCATGAGCTGCTCCATATGCCAGCATATACAAATTCAGAGTAGCAAAAATCAGTGTTAAAAATTCAGACCATGTCAAGCTATATTTTCAGTTGACATTTTTGCAATTAGACCAAACCTAGGACAAAAATGGTACCGAGACAGAAATGATATTCAGCAGTGCACCCTTCTCGAATCAGGCTTTCGCCCCGCTATATCAATATAGAACATACATCAATAATGTTGACTGATTATTGGCAGTACAGCCTGGTGGATTATAGTGCAATATTCAGCATTTCACTATAATCTCGGAAGGAACAAATACTACAGTACATCTTTAGCAGCAAATGAATTCAGATATTGATAGAGTAATACTAAGGGCTAGTTAATCATGCGGTTGCTCTTGCTAAATTTGCATAACACTTTTAGTACTATAACACCGGAGTAGTTTGATGGAGAATACATCCATACGTTCTCAAGAGTCATGCATTTTCTGGAGTAATAAAATTAGTTAGATAATCATTACTCACCGAGTAACCTTCAACTCTTTGGATTTTGAAATACAAATGTGAGAGAATGATTGACTGTAAAAGAAATATAAAACATACCTGGCCTATATATGTTACAATTTCGGTGGCTGTGCAACATCAGATCCATCTGCGGACGAACTATCTGAATTTGTATCTGCATATGCTTCTCAATGTAAATTCTATTTTGTGTTAAGAACATCGTGGATTTTTTACTTGTTACATAATATAGATGTGTAGATAACTTGTAAAGTGAAGAAAATAGAACGTTAAATTTTATTTTGAAGGGTTGTAAAATAATAGGATACAAGTGTCAAGATATATTCACTTAAAGTTGCATGTGATGACCATAGTAAGAACCAAAATGCACACTATGTCAGAAGATTCATCATTATCATATACTATAGCATCAAGATCCAACTTGTGGTTAGAAACTACAAATAGTGCACACAAGGTCATAAATATACTCGTATCATTAGGAACATGGCAGGCATGCAAATACGGGTAGAAACTACAAGTAGTGTAGAGAAAGATGAGGAGGAGCACTGGCCCTGTTGGAGGCCATGTCCAGTCTTTCTTGGAGAAGACCTAGATGCACCTATCCTTGTCGTCGAGAACGGGCACACCAAATTGGGTGGCGAAGAAGGCATCGATCACCTCCCCCTGTCGCGACATCACCTTCCCGAGATTTTTTTTGCAGGGATCCCTTTTGCACCCTTTTAGACTAATAAAGAGAAATTGGTGATCGACTGACTCCGACATCACACAAATTCTCTTGATTAAGGGTCATCAGATTAAGAAAGTGATAACCACGACACTACATTAAAGAATACATGAAGCAATGAGGATAAATGACAAAACAAAAAGGACCTTGCAAACATAGTACTCTGTCATAAAAATCATATATACCAATCATAACTGCAAACAAGCTAACTTAATCAGAATTCCTGCTACATGCGTGGCAAAAGAACAATATTATTGGATACATAATTTTCGTTTTACTTAGACACACTCGTATCTAGATGAAATTAACCAGTAAATGTGTTGTAGTAGTTTTACTGGAAACCACTGGTAGGAGATCACGTCCCATTCTGGAGTTTTGGTGTCCAGTCATGTTCGCTCCTCATAATACAACAACCTGGGAGCCAAGAATTATGAACTTTCGACAGTCTAAACCGTTTACGATGACCTTCTTCTTCTATACGTGCTTGCAGGGTTCAGACCTACCGCCTACATTACAACATCTCCTACATGTAAGAAACAGTCTTGGGTATGAAACGGCAAGGAAATAAGGGGAGAGAAAAGGACAAAATGACAGTGTGTCGCTTAATAACACGTCTAAAATACTTCTTTTTAGATTCATAAGTTAAAGAAATGTACTTTTTAGATTCATATGTTAAAGAAAGGTACTGTAATCTAAAGAAACGTATAGAGATCCCACCTTTAGAATGTTGAAATCCATCATATATAACTTTGACCATTGCTCCTTTTTAATCTTGTTAAAAAAAGATTGACACATACATGATTATGACATAATTATGGACTTCACATATCTATAGGATCATTGACTTGAGATTGATGGCCGCATGAACTGTGTTTGGCGTATGGCGGGTGATGTTCCATGTTTGTTTCAAGGTTTTGTCCACTATATATATGTCGTTTTACATGCATGTATTCTACAAATCGTCAAGGTCACAAAAACTCAAGCACCTACAAAGAAACGATGGTTAAGCACAGTTACTGAGTTGAAATTCAGAAGACCTCTATTATACCCACCATAAAAGATGATCTGATACCTCCGACGTCGATGAACTTGAGCATGAGCATACCACGGTCCCATCTATGACAGAATAAGTTCAAACAAATCCATCTTTACTTGAATCAGGACAATACAAACGAACAAGGAACCGAGGATTACAATCAGAGCAAGAGGAGTGGTTAGCTCACCATCAAAATCAAATCAATGACGTCCCTCCCATTGGTGGACAAATTTAGCCTCTCGATCCACCGCAACAGTATCTGGGGGTACCTCTCATTGGCATGTGATTCTCCTATCTCTTGACGAGCGCCGCAATGCAACCATCAGACTGCATAGAGTAGTCCATCGAGAAATCCTCGACGCCACCATAGTAGTGCCTCTGAAGCTTATGTCTCATCGAGCCTACCTTACAATTTTGAATGAAGCCATAAAAACATTGAGCCTTCTATTTATAGCATCGACATCCATTAGCAGGCCGCATATCCATCTTCTTAGAAGAATCTAACCACATGTCGTTGTCAGTGAGTAAGGTGCTTGTACAAAGTACCTGCAACGAAGGAAAGAGTATATAAAGCTTATCGTATCTGTATGCTTGGATACATTAGGAAAATTGTCAGGATACAAAATAACTTGAGCAGGACATAGGTAGAAAGTGCAATGCCACCTGATGAGCCACTATCAAAACTATTACTAAAAATCTCTTGGTTCACAAGAGGCTGGCCATCCATCCTTGAACAAAATGCAAGGTAAACTTCCCCATTTTGTAGAGCATCATCTACCTGATTTTAGTTTGTAATTTATGAGAACTTAAACTCTTTAGGCTGAAGTTATAGCAGACATTCTAATGACAAGCACGCCAAATACACCATGACTTACAGAAGTAACTTTTTAAATAATGTAGAAATATAACATTAGATAAAAGTTCGAAATTGAACAAATCGAACTCAATTCAATGGAAATCCAATGTATTTACCCATCTATGAATCACTCGGTTTGGTGAAAAATTCTTAGAAATAGCCAAATTCAGAACAAACAATCACGAAATGTCCTGCAAGTCGTGTAATGGTTGTACTGGGTTGCATATATTCAGCTCATAGAAACAACAAACAGATCGGTGCATAAGAACCATAAAGACAACGCATTTTTCTAGAAGAGATGAAAAGAACAAAATTTATGAAAATGTGAGCGCGGAGATGACAGGTACAACATGACCATGGATTTCAGCCGGTATAGGATGATGCCAGCATCCGACTCCGGGTCCTTCCGGGCGACATGGCTTGGGTATAATGATGTGCATCAGCGGCAATGCTCCCCAAAACTCATTGCCGATCGTGAGCGGGTCGAGTGTAGCACTTCGCTACCCTCACCAGGAGCCGGACCTCGCTAGAAGCGGTGGGCGTCAGTGGTTACCATGAATGCCTGAAGTGGGACAGACTTTTCTGTTAGTCAGGCAATATATAAGATATTAAAAATTAAGTACGAACTTTCAAAATACAGGAAATTCTAGGAAGAAGAATCAGTGATGCTAACTCTTTGTGATGCTAATTGTGTAGCCGCATGGACAAACAAGCCACTAATTAAGTTGAGAACAAAGGTTCCTGCACTTGAATTATCAAGCCACGGTAGGAAGATGTGCACGTATCTTGAATTACCTTGCACTAACTTTGAAATCCTCAACCTATATACTGCCCGACTCATATGGTAATCGATTAGGCTTACCTTTTTTTCTATGGGAGATTCCGATTCTCGGCTGAAACTCGGATCTGGGAAGACCGGCGGGCGTAGGATGCCTCCCGTGTGCCCTTGTGCACACGCATGCCATTGGAGAGTCACCACCAAGGACGATGCCGACGAGCTCGTTGGTTGGGAACGACTGAGATGGACATGGCCGTCCGTTGTAGTGAGTGATGTCTCTGGTTGAACGGCGGCGGCCATGGTCTCCGGTGGAGCGACGGTAGCGGCTGGGTTAGGGCCGAGAAAGGAGGAGGTCGATCGAGGGAAGATCCGCGGAGCCAGATTCGCAGTGTTGCGGGCAGTTTGCGGCGGCGGATTTGTGAGGAGGGGAATTTCTCGGGGAAGCGCTAATTGCGTCGAGAGTCACGCGCTCGAAGGCCTACATGTCGGCGGAAACGTTTGCGAGAGGGAGCGCGACGAAGAAGCGACGTAGTGCCAGGCGGCAGAAAACGGAACACATTCTTATTTTTTTTAGATAGCAGAGATTGATGTTGAACTCCCACTCAAAACAATATCCCTTATATTGTTTTAGTGATTACATGAACCAAATCCATCACATCAAAACCGATCATCACGAGAGATGATGTAGCTTCAAAGGCGAACAATCAATATGTTCATCATGTCTACTATATGACTCATGCTTTACCTTTCGGTGATCCGTGTTCCGAGACCATGTCTATACATGCTAGGCTCGTCAAGATCAAACCTTAGCTTCGGCATGAGCAAATTTGGCTTGCTCATGTTGTATACACTCGCAGAATCTAACACACCCGATCATCACGTGGTGCTTCGAAACAACGAGCTTTAGCAACGGTGCTTACTAAGGATGAAAACTTTATAACTCGATATTTTGTGAGAGCGATCATCTTATAATGCTACTGTCGCGATCTAAGAAATACAAGATGCATAAAAGGATTAACATAACATGCAATTCATAATATGTGATATGATATGGCCTTTCTTCTTGTGCTTCCGATCTCCATCTTCAAGCACGAACATGATCTCCATCATCACCGGCATGGCGTCAAGGTCAATGACGCCGCTTCATGGTTGTCGTCCACCAGCATCAACTATTACAACTACTTTGAATAGACACGCAGATCTTAACGGAATTTAAAACACAACCATATGGCTCCTGTCGGTTGCCTACTTACAATAAGGAACATTGCATACATCATATATAATCACAATCATGGCCATATCACATCACAACACACCCCTACAAACACAAAGTTAGACGCCTCTAATTTTCTTTGCATTTTTTACGTGATTTGGGGATTTCAATAAGTGTCGTTCTAACTTACGAACAAGAACCACAACGTTGATGTTTGAACTATCAATTGCCCTATTGTAAATTGAATCTATACTATGATGGGAGAGACGGACACCCGCAAAGCCACTTATGCAATACAAGTTGCATGTTGAGCGTGGAGCAAGTCTCATGAACGATGTCATGTAAGGTTAGCCTGGGCCGCTTCATCCCATCATACTGCAATATGCAAACAGTAGTGCAGACCCCTCCCCTCTAACACCGGTTGGGAGGGCCCTCTAACAGCGGTTGTAGTACCGCTATTGAGGGTTAGGTGTTAGAGGGGGGGCCCATTAACACCAATTCTTATACGAACCTGTTGGGAATATGCCCTAGAGGCAATCATGTATGATGACATTTCCCATAGTATTCATAAAGTGATTAAGTAGTCCTTGTATAAACATCTGATGTGTATCATTGAATATGTGATTCAGTTGTGGAACTATGCATTCATGTTGTTTGTACTAAATATCCTTGGTCATTGAGGTTGTGCTGGACACACAACTTAGACCAATGTGAAAGTTGGCTTGATGACTCGGTTCCACTTGTCATGGGCATGGAGATGCTATTCCAACTTACACAGACTAGGCTAAAGAGTTTAGCGAGTCGGATTGACCCATATTGAGGTACAACAAACTAAGCTGTCATTTGTATATCTCAATCAATGTAATCCTTAGACCTGAGGTTGTTGCATAGTCCGAGTTGAGGATCACCGACTTAGGTTCTGTCAAACGCTGATCCGTGGCGGGCAGTTATAAAAGGCGGGGTTCGGTCGACTCGAGAATCAAGCTGCGTGATGTGAATAACCAAGATGGGATTTTGCCCTCCACTCGGAGAGATATTCTGGGCCCTCTCGTGAGATATGATTCGAAAGCATGGCCATATGCGACTCGGTTAAGTGTTAACCGAGGCGATCGGCTAAGAGTTAGTCGGGTGAATCACTTATCTCGGATCGAGAAGAGAGTTGGACTATTTAAGGGATGACATATATTCGCCTATAGTCGACAAGGTATATCGTGAGGCAAAAGGGACTCGGGCGTAAGTCGCATTGGAAAAGGCAAGTCGTCATGACTCTTTGGTACTTGGGAGTCGATGCGTTACGCTGGGAGCCGATGCCGATTGATCGATTGTGAGTTGGACTCTAATCGTGTCCAAGTAGCCATGAGCCTGCGGGGTCACACACTTAAGAGCGGGAGCAAGTTCGGATTGGATCTGAACATATAATCTGGGTGGGGTGGACCTAAACCGGATTAGGACTGAGTTAGTGAGTTGGACTCATGATGACTAGTTTTATATGGGCTTTAGTGAATGGGTCGCCATGCGGAGCCCACGTTCTCTCCCTATATATAGTGGAGCACAGTAACCCAGAAAGGTTAATCGTTGTTCGGTTAGGTCATTCCATGTGTTGGAAACCCTAGCTCCACAGTAGTCCAGCCGCCGTAACGAACCTAGCGATTCGCCGCGCTCCTCCTTATGCGTGTGGATACCAGCGGAGGTGTGCGATCAGCACCGGGCGATAGGATCGTGAGGACTGCACTGCATCAACTGACGCGCTTCATCAGTAATCCGCAACCGCGCGTCTAGTGGTAAACCTCGTGGCCTTCTACCTCAGCTAGGTCTTGGGATCACCACGTTAGAGGAAAAGTTTTTGTTTTATCTCTGCGTGGCCCAACAGTGGTATCAGAGCAATAGCTTCTGGTTTTAGGCTCGAGATCACGCATATGTGATATGCGGTAGGCTATAGATGAGATCTATGTGCTGTTTTGGTGGTCGATCTATGAGATAGATCGGTTTTGTATGAAGTTGATTGGATCAACTGTACTCGGGGAATGGTAGATCTGATTTCCGTGATCTTACTGCTGAGGTCGTGGAACGACATACCCCTACCGGTCGGCTTCCGCCATCGGGGTAGATTGTGACACGTAAATCCAGAAGCGGTGATCGAAGATCAAAGAGTTTGATCGAATCGGAACGATGGTCGGAATCCATGTCCGGATCGTAGATGAGATCGAATCGGAACGATGGGACCGCCGGCTTCGCCCTGTCGTAGCGCCTTAGATGTCGTTGCGAGTTTCACAACACCGGTAGATATTGTATCTATGCATAACTTGTTTTTGCAGGAAGTTGTGAATGGTATGGTTCATGTGCATGTGATGTATGTGTGTAATCCATACGTGATCTGTGAATCACGGTTTTTGTCAGCCGGCTGGAGCCTAGGTGCTGTCATTTTATTGTATAACGACCTGCATGTCGGATTCTCTATGTAATTTACTTTACTAAGCTAGTGTAGCTGTTTGAGAACCCGGAAGGCATGCAAGGCGTTGTACATGTCGGCGACATGGAGTAAGACGGCAAGTGACAAGAGTTGGCACGAGTCGGATTACAGGCTTTGTGGAGATGGAGATCGCCATGAAGAGAGCCATACCATTTCACATTATAATTGCTTTATTTTGTGTTATTGTTATGTCTCAGTTTTACCTCTATTAGATAGTCGGTAAAATTTAATCCCTCAAAGAAGGTCTAGTCGGTTTTCCTTGATGTTTGCACCATCACAAGTCGGACATTTTTGGTAGTGGGCTCATAAAATTGAGGTGCTGCCAATTCTTTCGACTAGGTGGGTTCGAGTCGGACTCTTCTGCAGAAACACTCGTAAGCTAGGCGGGTCTATCACAACGGTTGTGGGACTCGGGAAAGGTCGGATGGGAGCCGGGCATGTGATGCCACCCGTCAACAGAGTCGCATGAGATGCGATTGACAAGGAGTTGTCTACCTAGATCACTTGGCGGCTAGCGGTGATGCTAAAGCTCACTAGCCGACTTGCTTATTTAGGATCCTGAATCACTAAGTAACCATCGGAGGGTGTTGGTTCTAGTGGGAGCATAAAATATTAAAACGTTTAATATGCTTGCTCTTTTATGAATACATGTCTTAAGTGTTTTGCATATTTTACATTGTAGATCATGGCACCAAGTAGCAGTCACTCGGTTATCCGGTTTTGCGTTGAGAACCATTCTTGAGAAAGATAAACTGAACGACACTAATTTTACCAACCGGTATCGAAATCGAATTGTTCTCAAACAAGAAAAGAAGGACCATGTCCTAGACAACCCACTTCGGATGAGCCGAATGAGAATGCGATCGTCAGCCACCAATGCCTACCGTCGGGCTAAGGATGAGTCCACGGATATTAGCTGTCTTATGCTTGCTCACATGGAACCGGACTTGCAAAAGCAGTTTGAGCATGTTGAGGCCTACGATATGATCGAAAGCCTCAAAAGTATGTTCCAGGCTCAGGCGAAGACTGAGAGGTATCAAGTCTCTCAGGCTTTGCTGAGTTGCAAGCTTAAGGATGGTGATCCACTGAGTCCGCATGTGATCAAAATGGTTGGTTACGTGCAGTCTCTGGAGAGGCTTGGCTACCCCATAAGCGAAGAGTTCGCTACGGATATAATTCTGAACTCTCTTCCTAGTGCATATGGGCAGTTCATTTTGAACTACCACATGCATGGTATGGATAAGAAGCTCACTGAATTGCATGGGATGCTCAAGCAGGCAGAGGCGGATCTCAAGAAGGGCACCAGTCAAGTGTTGATGGTGCAGAATAAGGCTAAGTTCAAGAAGAGTTCTTGGACTAAGAAGAAGGCTAAGTCAGGAGGAAAGCAGGCTCCGGACCCGGTCCCAAGCGCTTCCTCAGGGACTAAGCCATCTCCTTCAGCCGGATCCACTTGCTTCTACTGCAAGGCGGATGGCCACTGGAAGAGGAACTGCAGCAAGTACTTGGCCGATAAAGCCAAGAGTGGAGGTATGACTTCCGACTCAGGTACACTTGTTTGCAATGTTATAGACATATATCTTGCTGATGCACCTAATAGTTCTTGGGTATATGATACCGGATCAGTTATTCACATCTGCAACTCGTTTGCGAGGACGTAAGAACTAGGAGCGTAGCAAGGCGAGGTTGATATTCGAGTCGGCAACAAAGCAAGAGTTGCTGCGTTGGAAGTCGACGATGCAACTTCATTTACCTTCCGGATTCATTATGGAACTAAATAATTGTTATTATGTTCCGATTACTTTCGAAACATTATTTATGCTTCATGTTTGATGAGGCAAGGCTATGAGTCGAATATCAAGAATAATGGTTGTTCTTTGTATTTGAATGATATGTTTCACGGCTTTGCACCCGTCCAGGACGGGTTATTTATTTTGAATCTTGATGGTGAGTCGGTTTATAACATAAATGTTAAAAGGTTGAAACCAAATGATCTGAATATGACTTACTTTTGGCACTGTCGGCTTGGTCATATAAGTTGGAAACGCATGAAGAAGCTCCATGATGATGGACTCCTAACTTCGTTCGACTTAGAGTCGTTCGAGACATGCGAATCTTGCCTACTCGGCAAAATGACCAAGACACCTTTTGCAAAGAGTTGCGAAAGGGCGTCCGACTTGTTGGGACTAGTACATAGTGATGTATGTGGACCAATGAGCACGACAGCCAGGGGTGGTTATGAGTACTTCATTACCTTCACTGATGATTTGAGTAGGTATGGATATATCTACTTGATGAAACATAAGTCGGAAGCCTTTGAAAAGTTCAAAGAATTCCAGAATGAAGCATAGAATCAACTCGGCAAGAAAATAAAGTTTCTTGATTCGGACCGAGGAGGCGAGTACATGAGCCATGAGTTTGATGACCATCGAAAAGTTGTGGAATAGTTCCTCAACTTACTCCGAGAACGCCACAAAGGAATGGTATTTTGGAAAGGAGGAATCGGACCTTGTTGGACATGGTACGATCAATGATGAGTCGACAGATCTGCCTTTATCATTTTGGGGTTATTGTCTAGAAACAAGCGTTCACACTAAACAAAGTACCATCAAAATCGGTAGAGAAGACACCGCATGAGATGTGGACAGCAAAAAGCCGAGTTTGTCTTTTCTTAAGATTTGGGGTTGTGAAGCTTTTGTCAAGCGACTTGATCGGACAAGCTTACGGCCAAATCGGATAAATGTATTTTCGTGGGGTATCCGAGGAAACCTTGGGTTACTACTTCTACAACCGAGAAGAGGGAAAAGTGTTTGTCGCTCGGGCGGTGTCTTCCTTGAGAAAGAGTTTCTCGATCGGGAGTAAGTGGAGACGGTGCAACTCGAAGAAATTCGAGAGGAATCGGCTAATAGCGAATCGGCAAAAACCTTGGAGGTTGAGCCGATCGTGGCTGAGCCGATAGCACACAGACTACGAAGATCGGCAAGATTACGAAGTGTTCGTGATGTGTTACTGTTAGACAGTGATGAGCCGGCAAATTATTCGGAAGCAATGGTGGGATCTGATTCCGAGTCATGGCTTGGAGCCATGAGATCCGAGATAAAGTCCATGGATGAAAATCAAGTTTGGAACTTGGTTGATCGCGGATGGTGCAAGAACCGTCGAGTGCAAATGGGTCTTTAAGAAGAAAACTGATATGGATGGAAATGTTTCAATCTATAAAGCACGCCTTGTCGCGAAGGGGTTCCGACAAGTTCAAGGAGTTGATTACGACGAGACTTTCTCGCCCGTAGCGATGCTTAAATCAGTTCGGATCATGTTAGCTATAGCGGCCTATTTCGACTATGAGATATGGCAGATGGATGTCAAAACGGCTTTCCTTAACGGAAATTTAACCGAGGACGTGTATATGATACAACCCGAGGGTTTTGTCGATCCAGCTAATGCTGACAAGGTATGCAAACTTCTGAAATCCATTTATGGGTTGAAGCAAGCATCTCGGAGTTGGAATATTCGCTTTGATGAGGTAGTCAAATCGTTTGGCTTCATCAAGAGTGATCATGATTCTTGTTTGTACAAGAAGTTTAGTGGGAACAAAGTAAATTTTCTAATCTTATATGTGGATGACATATTACTGATTGGAAATGATGTCCAGATGTTGCAAGAAACCAAGGAATCATTGGAAAGGAGTTTCTCAATGAAAGACTTGGGTGAGGCAACATACATCCTCGAATCCGGATCTATAGAGATAGATCAAGGAGGCTCATTGGATTGAGTCGAGTACTTATTTGGACAAAGTGTTGAAAAGTTCAACATGGAATCGTCTAAGAAGGGTTCTTACCGATGTCCCATGGTGTAAAACTTAGCAAGACTCGGTGTCCTTCGACAACCGATGAGCAGTAGGATGAGTGCGATTCCATATGCTTCTCGATTGGATCCATCATATGCGCCATGATTTGTACTAGGCGGATGTTTCCTATGCTCTAAGTGTTGTGAGATACCAGCTGATCTCGAGAGATCCATCGACGCGGCTAAAAATATCCTAAAGTACTTGAGAAGGACTAAGGATATGTTCTTGGTTTATGGTGGTGAAGATGAACTTAGTGTAAAGGGTTACACGGATGCAAGTTATCTCACCGACTCGATGATTCTCGCTCGCAATCCGGATCGTGTTTATTATAAAGCGGAGGTCGTGAGCTGGAAAAGTTCCAAGCAAGAGGCGTATGCTACAACAGAGGTCGAGTATATTGCGCCTCGGAGGCGACAAAGGAAGCTGTTTGGATGAGGAATTTCCTCATGGATCTTGGTGTGGTTCAGGGCTCGTCCAATCCGTTGGACGTGTATTGTGACAACAATGGTGCTATTGCACAAGCCAAGGAACCTAGACAACACCAGAAGAACAAGCACATACTCATGCGGTACCACCTAATTCGCCAGTTCGTGGATCAGGGTGATATCAAGTTATGCAAGGTACACACGGATGCAAATATTGCGGATCCGTTGACAAAGCCGTTACCCCAGCCGAAGCATGAGGCGCACCTGAGAGACATGGGCATTAGATGCTTAGACATGTGATGTCGGAAGATTGACTCTAGTGCAAGTGGGAGACTGTTGGGAATATGCCCTAGAGGCAATCATGTATGATGACATTTCCCATAGTATTCATAAAGTGATTAAGTAGTCCTTGTATAAACATCTGATGTGTATCATTGAATATGTGATTCAGTTGTGGAACTATGCATTCATGTTGTTTGTACTAAATATCCTTGGTCATTGAGGTTGTGCTGGACACACAACTTAGACCAATGTGAAAGTTGGCTTGATGACTCGGTTCCACTTGTCATGGGCATGGAGATGCTATTCCAACTTACACAGACTAGGCTAAAGAGTTTAGCGAGTCGGAGATACCCATATTGAGGTACAACGAACTAAGCTGTCATTTGTATATCTCAATCAATGTAATCCTTAGACCTGAGGTTGTTGCATAGTCCGAGTTGAGGATCACCGACTTAGGTTACATCAAGCTGATCCGTGAATCGGGCAGTTATAAAGGCGGGGTTCGGGTCGTGAGAATCAAGCTGCGTGATGTGAATAACCAAGATGGGATTTTGCCCTCCACTCGAGAGATATTCTCTGGGCCCTCTCGTGAGATATGATTCGGAAAGCATGGCCATGCACGACTCGGTTAAGTGTTAACCGAGGCAATCGGCTAAGAGTTAGTCGGGTGAATCACTTATCTCGGATCGAGAAGAGAGTTGGACTATTTAAGGGATGACATATATTCGCCTATAGTCTGACAAGTTATATCGTGAGGCAAAAGGGACTCAGACGTAAGTCGCATTGGAAAGGCAAGTCGTCATGACTCTTTGGTACTTGGGAGTCGGTACGTTCTGCTAGGAGCCGATGCCGATTGATCGATTGTGAGTTGGACTCTAATCGTGTCCAAGTAGCCATGAGCCTGCGGGGTCACACACTTAAGAGCGGGAGCAAGTTCGGATTGGATCTGAACATATAATCTGGTTGGGTTGGACCTAAACCGGATTAGGACTGAGTTAGTGAGTTGGACTCACAGTGACTAGTTTTATATGGGCTTTAGTGAATGGGTCGCGCGAGCGGAGCCCACGTTCACTCCCTATATATAGTGGAACACAGTAACCCATAAAGGTTAATCGTTGTTCGGTTAGGTCATTCCATGTGTTGGAAACCCTAGCTCCACAGTAGTCCAGCCGCCGTAACGAACCTATCGATTGGCGGCCTCCTCATATGCGTGTGGATACCAGCAGAGGTGCTGTGCGATCAGCACCAGGACGATAGGATCGTGAGGACTGCACTGCATCAACTGACGCGCTTCATCAGTAATCCGCAACCGCGCGTCTAGTGGTAAACCTCGTGGCCTTCTACCTCAGCTAGGTCTTGGGATCACCACGTTAGAGGAAAAGTTTTTGTTTTATCTCTGCGTGGCCCAACAGAACCGGTGTTAAAGGGTGGCGCACGTGGGGCTGCCGCAGGGCTCATGTGAAATGGATCGTATGGGCACCTAGAGGGGGGGGTGAATAGGTTCTAACCAATTTTTAATACTTTTTTCAATTTTAGGCTTGACACAAAGTAAATTCTCTAGATATGCAACTACGAGAATTTCCCTATATGTAACCCTAACTACTAAGCACGTAAAAGAGGAGCGAGGAAACCGTAGTGGAGCACGCGGAGACACAGGGATTTGTTTTACCGCAGTTCCTTCCTTGTTAAGGGAAGTACATCTGCGTTGGAGGGGTGGGCGGTTCTAAGACCACCACGCCACAATAGGCCTCACCCTATTCTCCGATGGATCTCTCGCCACGAGAGGCCTGATCCACCTTCTCCACTATTGGATCCCTTGAGGCGAACGGTGCCTTTTAAAACACTATCGGGCACACACCCACAACCGAATTGGGGGCTCCGAGATGACAACAAGCTGCCACAAGAACAAGGTTTATCAATATAAACAAAAGCGAGGATCTAGATATTTGCAAGAAATACTAGATCGGAGGTTCTCAAATGAATGGAGAGGAGATGAAGCGCTTGATTCGATGATGAAGATCGAGTTCTCCTCCTTGATTCCCCAAGGGATGGGGCCTTTGGGTGGATCTAGGTGGAGCACTCTTGGATGAAGCTTTCGGATCGATCTGTTCTTTTTGAGATGAATCAAGAGTTACGGCGGAGGGATGGCTGGCTTAAATACCCCTCCCGGATCTGGTGTTGCACAACTTTGGTGGCGGATTATCCGCCCCCCACTTGGGGCGGATTATCCGCCCCCTGGGAAAACTCCGCCCAAAGGGCGGATTCTCCGGGGGAAACTCCGCCCCCTCTCTAGGGCTTGCGCCTTGGTGAAGCTTGGTGAAGTTCTTGGGGGGCGGATAATCCGCCTCCCGAGGCGGATTATCGGCGACGGAAAGTCCGGCCAAAACTCCGCCCCCTCTCTGGGTCTTGCGCCTTGGCGATGAGCAGGGGGGCGGATTATCTGGCCCCCCTGAGGGGCGGATTATCCGGCGGGGCCGAAAAATCCGGCCAAAATTCCATACAGGGCTTGCGCTGCCAGGCAAGGGAGGCGGATTATCACTGGTGGGGCCGGATTATCCGCCCCCAAAGGCAGAGTTCTTTTCCCTTTATTCTCAAATAGAGCTGCAACACTTCAACACACATTAAATGATCCTTGGTATTGTTATCTAACACACAAAACACTAGGGATTAAGAAATGTTCTTTCAATCTCCCCCTTTTTGGTGTTAGATGACAATACTAGGATTTGCAATAAAACCGGCAAAAGCCACCTTAAATAATGAAAGACGCTCCCCTAGATGTGTGCATATTAAATATTTGCATTTGAATACAAATACACACACTAGGGAGAACACTAATTTAAGGTTTGGGAAATAAGGTCATACCACCGGGATGAGAATATAGCCAAAGCATACATAGATAATCCCATGAATCCATATGCCATCAAATATGCTCCACAATTCCAGAAATCCATGAGAAGAATACCAAACATAGTACCTAACTGTGGAGTACGACATAGTCTTACACAAACAACCACAAATAGCAACTGAGTTCACCCTAGAAAAAGGCACAAGCAAGCAAATAAAAACGACTAAAATCGAAAAGCTTGTGCCCAACCCTTGCAAATCCACGAGACCTAATAGAACTACTTCTCCCCCTTTGGCATCGAAACTCCAAAAAGGAAGAAGAGCAATGCTAGCGCCCCTGGCAATCACTCCGCCTCATCCTCGTCGTAGTCATTCCCGTCCCCTTCGTCTTCATCTACTCATCATCATCGTCATCAGCTGGAGGAGTGGGTTCGGTGGAGGAGGAAAGAGACAACTCTCGAGCTCGCCATAGTTGATCCCTGAGGTGTTCCACTGAGCATACGGATCCGGAGCAGTGGGAGGAGGTGGATTGCCAGTGGAACCTGAGACATGGTGGAGGATAAGCTGCTGCGTGTGATCCCTCTCATGATCCCTGCGGTACGCCTCATATTGGCCCTTGTGAATGTCAATACCCATGCAAAGAATGTTCCGCTGGAACCAATTAAGCTGCTTGACCTCACGTGCCATTGGGGACACCGTGGAACGACGACCACTAGCCCGAGCATCACGCATGAAGGTCTCCGGGGCAGTGGAAGGGTGATGAGTCTTCTGAGCCTTGTTGTAGATTTTCTTTGGCTTATGAACACAATCCAAAGCAGTGCCAAACTCTTAATGGGTAACATATTCTTGACAAGCATCATAATGAACGGAGCATAAGGAATAGAGAGCCGGTTGATCATCGCATCCGTCATCTCATGAAAAATATAGTTCATGACATCCAGTTTGTAACCTGTGGCTGATCCAGTGTTGGTGGCACACTCGTGAGCAAACGCAAGGAGAGGAACCAGGTGACCATGGATCCTGTCATTGTTGCCACCACTAGGAGCGATGCAGTCCCTAAAAATGCCAACAAGGGCTGCATACAGGGGAGAGAGACCAGCAAAAGTACTAGCGACTCCATCAGAGGAAAGGCAAGGATCAAGTGCAGTGTCCTTGGATGGCTTCAATGGAGTAATGATGCGGTGACCAGCGGGAGTGTCACGACCATGGAAAGCATACCCAAGAACCTGCCCAAAAGTGCGAAAGTCTGACTGAAGCATTGTAGTCCCGGTCATCCACTTCATAGTGCGGCGCTCATCACCGCAGATCACAAGTGTGGAGAAAAACTGGCGCACCACAGAAGAGTCATAAGTGCATTGAATGGTCATGAGGTGGTGAAGCCCCATCTTGTTGGTCACATCTAGTGCCTCAGTGAGCCTTGTCTTGGATTGAGCCTCAGTCAAATTGATGGGACGCATGGGACGAATCTTGAGAGTAGCATAGACATCATCATGAATAGCCCGAAAGTGAGCATTCCAAAACATTTCATCCTCGGGAGGACCATCGCTGTCAGCCTCATCATAATAATCAGTTTGACGAATGGTGGCGTACTGAAGACTGTCCATAGCCTTGTAATTGGGCCGAGACCGTTTGCCCTTGCGAGATGCGGACCTCTTAGTTTTCTTACTTGCCTCTGCCATCCGTTCAGCCTCTCTTGCTGCTCTGCTGACCTCGGTCTCGTCAATGAATTTCCCGTCTGCAGTGGGCTTGAGATAACGGGGACGGGGACGACGGACGAAGGTCTTGGTCGGCTTGGAACCACCTGTGAATAGCATTAGAGGGATAGCATGGAGATAAGTATACACACAAGTCCAGGAGAAAAACATGAAGAAAGAGTAGCAGTGCAACCCCATAACCAAGGAAGTGCATTGGCAGAAGCAGAACCAAAACAGAAAAAAATTGCTCTCCAGGCCGGATTATCCGGCCCCCGTAGAAAATTTCTGGATTGGCTCAGATCTGCCAGGGCAAAACAGATCGGGTACTAGGGTTGCAAGTCTACTGATTCTAGCATGTAAGGAACAACACCAAGAACCTTCTATAACGAGATTTCCACCAAATAAAAGACATCCCATACAAAAGGAGAGAGATGAGGGAGTTACCCTCACTCATTGGAGGAAAATCACGGAGGAGAAGATACCCGGAGGCGAGGTGAATAAGATCCGAGGAGAGCCCGGAGAATCCGGCGGTCGAATCGACTCCGGGAGAGGCGGATGCTCCGGCGGCGGCTGGGGGACAGAGGTAGGGTTGGGGGAGGACTGGCTGCTCTGTTTGAGCCTTCCTCCCCGACCCAGACTATAAGGGGAAGATTTCGCCTGGGGCGGATAATCCGCCCCACACTTAAGGCGGATAATCCACCCCCCCAGAAATTATGTACAGTGCAGAAACAGGCCGGAGCAACCTAGCAAACCCCTCGATGGTGTTTTAGAGGACTTGTGTGAAAGAATAGATGGTTCAAGAAGGGAGAGAGAGGCTTCGGTTGAGAGCATCAAACTGAGATGGTACTACACACCCCAAATTTGCAAGAATCAAATCAATCAAAAGCCAAATTTGAGTGTGTTTCCCATAAGAACAAGAGAAATGCAAGAAAATCCAATGGGACCCAAAAAAAACAACTCTTCTCAAGGAAGAGGGCGGTGGCCGAAGCCACCATGTTGGAGCGCATGGCATGACACCGCGAAGATGTATCTTGAGTTCAAAACCAATGCTCATCGATGACCCACATATCACAAAATGATATTAAGGGAAATGATTTGACTTGTTTTCGGCATTATGGGGGGAGGGTTGGCCCAATCAATTAGGACCACACTACCCCTATGTCTATGCCCGCATCTAAACCAAATACATGAATAAGAGCAAGTGAGTATGCAAGGGTAGTCAAGCCAAGCTCCTTGAATCTATGATATTTAGCTCATTCCTCAAATAACAAAATCTTGCTTCATCAAGGGGCTTCGTGAAAATATCAGCAAGTTGGTTCTTCGTGCTCACAAAGGATAGAGCAATATCTCCACGAGCAACATGATCCCGAATAAAGTGGTTGCGAATCTCTATATGTTTTGTTCTTGTATGCTGCACGGGATTGTAAGCAATTTTGATAGCACTTTCATTGTCGCATAAAAGAGGCACTTTGTCACAATTGACACCATATTCCTTTAAAGTTTTCCTCATCCATAACAATTGAGTACAAGCACTTGCAGCAACATATTATTCAACCGGTTGAGAGTGAAATACAATTCTGTTTCTTTGATGACCAACACACTAGAGACCTGCCCAAGAATTGGCATGCACCAGAGGTTGATTTCCTATCATCTTTGTGACCAGCCCAATCTGAATCAGTGTAACCACATAGAGAGAAACTTGAACCCTTGGGATACCATAACCCAAAATTTGGGGAATGAACCAAATATCGGAAGATTCGCTTGACTGCCACTAAGTGGCTTTCTTTAGGAGCGGCTTGGTACCTTGCACACACTCCTACACTTAACACGATATCGGGCCTAGATGCGCAAAGGTAAAGGAGAGAGCCGATCATGGATCAGTATACCTTTTGATCCACGTCTTTACCCTTGGGATTGACCTCAAGATGACACTTTGTTTGCATTGGGGTAGCAACGCCATTGAGATCCTTCATCTTGAACCTTTTGAGCATGTCTTGGATGTACTTAGCTTGATTAATAAAGGTTCCCTCTCTAAGTTGTTTGATCTCAAATCCAAGAAAGAACCTGAGCTCACCCATCATGGACATCTCAAACCTGTCAGTCATAAGCTTCGAAAATTCATCGTTAAAAGCTTGGTTAGTAGAGCCAAAAATAATGTCATCTACATAAAGTTTGCATACAAAAAGCTCCCCATTAACCTTATTAGTAAAAAGAGTGGGATCGATTTGCCCAATTTCGAATCCACGGTCTAGCAAAATCTCTTTAAGGTGCTCATACCACGCACGTGGGGCTTGTTTAAGGCCATAGAGCGCCTTATCGAGTTTGTAGACATGGTTCAGAAATTTGGGGTCCTCAAACCCCGGGGGCTGCTTGACGTATACTAACTCATGTAGAGGACCATTAAGGAAAGCACTCTTAACATCCATTTGTTGTAATTTAAAATTATGATGGGCTGCATATGCAAGAAGGATACGGATGGACTCAAGTCGAGCCACATGAGCGTAGGTCTCGCCAAAATCAATTCCTTCTACTTGAGAGAATCCTTGAGCCACGAGTCATGCTTTTTTCCTCACAACAATGCCATTTTCATCCTGTTTGTTCTTGAAGATCCACTTGGTGCCGATAACATTGCGGCAATCCTTTGGCTTTTCTACGAGCTTCCAAACTTTGTTGTGTTCGAAGTTGTTTAATTCTTCATGCATTGAAACAACCCAATCGGGCTCTTCAATAGCATCAAAAACCTTCTTCGGTTCAACCATGGAAATGTGAGCTTGATGATCACAGAAGCTTGCAAGCTCTCTTCTAGAGGATACCCTTCGTCGTAGATCACCAACAACCTTGTCAAGAATGTGACCTCTTAGTTCAAGGTTCCGATCAGCACGATCCTTCCCGATCCGCCACAAGGGGTTCCTCAATGTGGCAGAAAAATCCCACGCCCATTCTTCTTATGGCATCTTGGGGTATTTCAACATCTGCATCACAAACATCAACTTGCCCTACAAAGGATCCGTTATTTTCATCGAACTCCACACTACAAGATTCTACAACAATGCCAGTGAGCTTGTTGTAGACTCTATAAGTGTGGGATTCGGCACCGTAACCAACAAAAATACCTTCTAAAGCCTTGGATTCAAATTTTGACAAACGGACACCTTTAATAAGAAAGAAACACTTACACACGAATACCCTGAAGTATGAGATGTTGGGTTTGTTACCGGTAAGTATTTCATATGGGGTCTTGTCCAAGATCTTCCGAAGGTAGAGCCGGTTTGATGAGTGACAAGTAGTGGATATGGCTTCAGCCCAAAAATTATAAGGAGACTTGAATTCAGCAAGCATAGATCTTGCCATATCCATCAAAGTCCGGTTCTTCCTCTCGGCTACACCATTTTGTTGAGGGGTGTACGCAGCGGAATATTGGTGTCTAATCCCCTCTTCGCTAAGAAACTCGTCTAAAGTGTAGTTCTTGAATTCTGAGCCGTTGTCACTTCTAATTGCCAAGATGGGAACATTGTGTTGACGTTGAACATCATTGGCAAAGTCGATGACAGTTTGTTGGGTCTCACTTTTCAGCTTGAAAAAATATACCCATGTGTATCTTGAGTAATCATCGACGATGACCAAGCAATATTTCTTTCCACCAAGACTTGCATGAGAAGGAGGACCAAATATATCCACATGAAGTAATTCCAAGATCCTCTTTGATGACACAATAGTCTTCCTCTTGTGGGGAGAATCATGCATTATTCTTTCAACACAAGCCCTGCAAACACGATATTTGGCAAAAGAGACATTGTCTTTTACTCCAAGGATGTGGCCACCATTTTGGAGACTTTGCAAAGTTCTCATGTTGACATGGGCTAAACGGCGATGCCATAGCCAGCCCACATCGGCCTTTCCGAATAGACATATCGGACCCGAAGTGGTTTTCCCCGAGAAGTCCACCACATACAGGTCATTTTCGACGTATCCAACGAAAGCGGCCTTTAGAGACTTGCTCCATAAGAGTACCACCAAATCATCATTGATAAAAACAGCAAAACCCATCTTGCCAAGGGCACGAATAGAAAGAAGATTGTAGCCAAGGGTCTCAACAAGCATGACGTCCACGAGAGAGATATCGTGGGCAACCACAACCTTGCTAAGACCCAATACCTGAGATTTAGACTTATCACCATAGGAGACTGTGATATTATCAAGATTTGGACGCATCTCCGTGATGATCTCCTTGCTTCCGGTCATATGACTAGTGTAGCCACTATCCAGCACCCATTTCGACCCACCGGAAGCATATCCCTACAAGAAAATTACTTCTTGGTTTTAGGTACCCATTTTTCAATGGGTCCTTTCATGTTAGTAACAAGGGTCTTTGGGACCCAAATAGACCAAGCAATATATTCATCAAAAGGACCAACATAATAAGCATAAACATTGCCATAGTCATCACAAAAGAGTTCATAATTCGGATTGTGAGACCCTGCAAAACCAATATTATTAGTCTTGTCTTTTGTGACAACCTTCTCAGCACTGCTTATCTTTAATTGCACATTCTTGGTCTTGTTCTTCTTGGTTTTCTTCTTCTTGGACTTGGTGACATACCCAAGTCCCTCTTTACCATGATTTGACCTTTGCTTGCCAAGGACTTCATCAAGCACACCTTTGTCCTTTGTAGTGATGTCCTTGATCACTCCTTTTTCCTCACTAGCATTTTTCTTGTTACTATATGTTGAGTTGTACGAGCTAGGAGTATCATATTCGGCCAATCGACTTTGAAGCTGATCATGTGACTCATTGAGAATAGAGAACTCGTTTTTCAACGCCTTGTGAGCATTGTCAAGTATCTCCAATTCCTCGGAGAGTCTATCATGAGCAGCCCCAAAGTCAATCCTTTCCTTCTTTAACTTCTTTGCCTTGGTGACAGCATTGTCACGTTCCTTAACGAGTTTAGTCACAATTTCTTCATGTGACTCTTCCATAGACTCAAGCCTCTCTTCAAGAGAGACCCGAGCTTCTTCTTCAAGAGCATTTTTCAGGGATGCAATTTCCATTGCATCCTCACTTTCAATTCTGCCCTTTTCTTCGTGGAGTGCTTCGTTTTCGGCCAGCTGATCCATAAGAGCCTCAAAACGAACTTTGTGCTCACCTTGCAGGTTAGTATAGAAATAATCCAAAGCAATAATCTCTTCTTTAACCTTAAGACTAGCAGGATCATCCATGTCTATCATAGCCTTGGGAAAAGAAGAGTTAGAAGAAGTTACCTTGGAGCTTCTTGCCATGAGGCAAGTAGCATTCTTGTTGATGATGTTTTCATTCGGAGAGTCGAAGAGAGATGTTGATGTAGATGTGGTGGCTATAGCAGCCACCTCTTGAGATCTATCGTCCTCGTCCTCATCTTCACTCCCCGAAGAATATTCTTCTTGAGCCACTAGAACAATCTTTGGTTTCTTCTTGAAAGGAGCATTCTTCTTTACAAACTGTTTCTTACGTGGAGCTTTTGATTTGTCCTTGAAAATGAGTCTTCCTCCATTATCCTCTCTACTTTGATACGGACACTCAGCTACGAAGTGCAGCCGGTCACCACAATTAAAGCATGTTCTCATCTTGGGACCATTTTCTTTTCTTCCATAGGCTCCACTCTTGCGATCTAGTTCAGCTTTAGCCTTGGCTGGATCTTTCCAAAAGTTTCTTGCATAAAGAGCCAAGTATTGTTTGTGGATCCTTTTTATATCTTCGGGACAGTCCAGACCTTCTACCGCATATTCATCATGATCAATCACACTAGTCTTCAAGGCCATGTTGACCCCCTTTTGCATCCCCATAGCTTGAGCACGAGCATCTTCGACATTCTTGGCAGCCACTTTGAAGGCAGCCATTTCTTGCATTACCTCATTGGATGACATGAGGTGATAGTTATGCCTACCTTGGAGACTTTTCAAATCTGTGGGCTCAAATGGCATAAGAGCACTGACATACTTGCGCTTGATCCAAGCATCAACATGAGCTGCACCATGGTTTCTGAAGGTTGTGGCTATTGCCTTGAGCCTCCTATACATGTCCTCGTGGTCTTCTCCATCCAGCATATAAAATCCTTCAGCTTCATTGCTCAAGGCATCATATCTATTCCTTCTCATACTTTCATTTCCGATGAAGAGCTCGGTGAGAGCATCCCAAGCTTCTTTAGTTGTGCTAAGATGCTGAATGTGTGGCATGTCTTTGTCACCCACACCAAGCTGTATCATGTGAAGAGCTGTAGCATTGATTTGGCTATCGACCACTTCTCTCCTTGTGAGATTGTTAGGATTTCCAATGTGAAGACCATTTTCGATGATCTTCCACAACTCTATGGAGGAACTGCACACATGAGATTTCATCAAAAATTGCCATTGAGAGAAAGTAGATGCTGAAAGTTTGGGTGGATCACCCCTATTATGTATATGTGGGTGAGGAATAGGCGGATCAGGGGAATACACATGAGAAACCTCATTGTATCCATCCTTACCGCTATCCTTTTTCGAGGAGGAGCTCTTACTAGTATCATCACCTACCACTTCGTTATCTTTGGAAACAGTTTTACCCGTTTCCTTGGATTACGGAGTGGTATCCTCAGAGTTAGATGGAGGTGATGCTGCGGATGTGGAGAGACGCATTATCAACTGACGCATCTCTTCCATCTTAGCCTCCATTGAACTCACCAAGGTTGTTTCCAACGTCTTGAGATCGTTCATGGTGACTACCTCCGGAGCATCGCCTCCCATCTCCTTGGAACCCATACTTCTCTTAGGCGGTTAAGCCGAAATAAGAGCCGAGGCTCGATACCAATTGAAATGGATCGTATGGGCACCTAGAGGGGGTGAATAGGTGCTAACCAATTTTAATACTTTTTCAATTTTAGGCTTGACACGAGTAAATTCTCTAGATATGCAACTACGAGAATTTCCCTATATGTAACCCTAACTAATAAGCACGTAAAAGAGGCGAGAAACCGTAGTGGAGCACGCGGAGACACAGGATTTGTTTTACCGCAGTTCCTTCCTTGTTAAGGGAAGTACATCTGCGTTGGAGGGTGGGCGGTTCTAAGACCACCACGCCACAATAGGCCTCACGCTATTCTCCGATGGATCTCGCCACGAGAGGCCTGATCCACCTTCTCCACTATTGGATCCCTTGAGGCGGGAACCGTGCCTTCTACAACACTATCGGGCACGCACCCACAACCGAATTGGGGCTCCGAGATGACAACAAGCTGCCACAAGAACAAGGTTTATCAATATAAACAAAACGAGGATCTAGATATTTGCAAGAAATACTAGATCGGAGGTTCTCAAATGAATGGAGAGGAGATGAAGCGCTTGATTCGATGATGAAGATCGAGTTCTCCTCCTTCGATTCCCCAAGGGATGGGGCCTTTGGGTGGATCTAGGTGGAGCACTCTTGGATGAAGCTTTTGATCAGATCTGTTCTTTTTGAGATGAATCAAGAGTTCAGCGGGGAGGGATGGCTTAAATACCCCTCCCGGTCTCGTTGCACAACTTTGGGGGCGGATTATCCGCCCCAAGGGTGGATTCTCCGGGCGAAACTCCGCCCCCTCTCTGGGGCTTGCGCCTTGGTGAAGCTTGGTGAAGTTCTTGGGGGGCGGATAATCCGGCCCCCCTGAGGGGCGGATTATCCGGCCAGACCGGAAAGTACGGCCAAAACTCCGCCCCCTCTCTAGGGCTTGCGTCTTGGCGATGGGCAGGGGGGGCGGATTATCCGGCCCCCTGAGGGGCGGATTATCCGGCCAAAATTCTGCCCCCCTTCTAGGGCTTGCGCCTGTTTGGGCAAAGGGAGGGGCGGATTATCCGCCCCTGGTGGTGCCGGATTAACCGCCCCCAAAGGCAGAGTTCTTTTCCCTCTATTCTCAAATAGAGCTGCAACACTTCAACACACATTAAATGATCCTTGGTATTGTTATCTAACACACAAAACACTAGGGATTAAGAAATGTTCTTTCATCAGGCCCCCCTTTAACACCGGTTCGTAACACGAACCGGTGTTAAAATTCTACCTTGGCGAAAAGCGCCTAAATCTACGCCAGAAAACGTCCTAAATCTCTCTGCGAGTTACGCCTCTGCCCGTTAAGGCGTATTACGTGGGAGGGAGGAATCGATCGGGAGAGGTATACACATACATCATCATCGGTACATACGAGTACATGAATAATTAAGTAACTATTATTATACACAAACATCATCATCGGCATATACATCGTCATCGGCACATACATCGTCATCGTTCATTTTGGTGGATATCTAAAGAGTTCTCCGCCAGGCGTGACGACCTCATCAAGTATGAACCCCGCCAATTCCTCTTGAATGGCTCGTATGCGGTCAAATGGTAGGAGTTGGTCCCGCATCCGTTCGATCTGAATATATATGAAGAATGGGTTCAATATATATATAAGAATAAAACTCAACACATTTGATGGTAATAAAATAATGTTGTGGACTTTGTTTACTTACTCTAAGTTGTTCTAGTGCGACTTCGCCCGTCGCACATATCGTGTTGCGAATGAACTCGCAAACATAGTATCCACATAAGTTATTTCCGGGTCCCTAATGCGCGCACTTTACGAGAATAGAGAGTTCAATCAAAATAATAATCAATAAAGCATGATATAATGGAATTGGAAGTAGAATCAAAGAGATACGCAGACCTAGCTAGCTAGTATTACTTACATTTTGGTCTACAAATTTTAGTTCTTCTGACCATTCACCCAAGGCCCTGCCCGTGAACCTTTTCCAAACCCTGTCCGGCAAATAAAATGGATAAAGGAGTAATTAATTACTTGTTGTCACGAAAGTTGCCGATCTAGTGCGATAATATGATTGAAATTACCTCTGGAGCATCTCTCTAAAGTCTGCCCATAGTTCTTTTTCTTTTCGTAATGAGTCCATGACAAGGACTTTTCCTGAGTAGGGTTGAATGACTAGCAGAATAAAGTGGAATCTACGCACGCATAACTCATCATCAGTTACACTTAACATCGAGTAAGCCGAAACAGAATGTGTACAAGAGAGGGTAACAGTACTCACGAGAAGTTGCAAGGCAATAGTATTCCCCTTTTGGTTTGTTGTCTCAGTAAAGACCTTAGCAAGTAATCTTCTGTTTTCCCGGGTTTGGTTCTTACCACTTCTTCATGAACTCTATTTGGGTCAACGAACCCAATGTCAAAAGGGCCTCCTTTCATGCATTCCATAACCTTTTTCCTGCATAATAGTATATACATATATGGTGAGCTTTTATATATACATGCAATTAATGAAGTGAATGAGATGAGATATAAATTACAGAAATAGTACTTACACACAATAAAGGCTGATGGCAGCTTTGTCGAGTTCCTTCTGATTGAATATAAAATGTAAGTCTTGAATGTTTAAGTCGATCTCGTCGTCTCCGCACAAGAAAATCGCATCTCTTATATGCGTCGTGATCCATTCTTCCTTTCTCGTCTTGCAGAAATCAAGGTACCACTTGTGCAATTTTCGCATCTTTGTTGGTAGATTCTTGAGCTCCTCTTTCTTGACGAGATTCTTCCCATACTTCCATGGCTGTATGGGGTTGGCATCGCATTTGGGCAAGTTGTCTCCCATGATGTTCAAGTATGCAATGTAAGTCATCCCCATCTCATTGACCTTTCTTTGTAGCTCTGCCTCGTAATCATTTACGGGAGGAGCTTCACGTGTGTCGAACATTTGGAGCGGGGCGCATGATTGGTTTTCCTGCTCTCCGAGCATGGGAACTGTTTTCAGGCGCTACTTTCAGTCTCCCTACGGCGCCTTGCATCCGCCTTCAAAATCTGGCGCTCGTAGTCCGGCACAAGTGGGGTTTCAGGTTTGAAAAGATTTTTGTAAAACTTCTCCACCACCACCGGATCTATTTTCTCCTTTGTCTCGGACCGTCTAGGTGTAAAGAATTTCTTGACCTCTTCTTCCGAGTTCCTATGGGTCTCCTCGTCGCTGCGATTCCACGGTAAAACCGGCAATGGCTTGGCGGAAGGCTGCGGGACGTAGTTTTTTGAACTCTTTGGCGTACGGTTTCCTACGGATTTCTTTGTGGCAGTGCTAGTGATGCTCTTCGTGGCAGTGCTCTTCCTCTTACGCTGAGGAGATGGCTGAAGCACCGGAGATGGCTGACGGGCCGAAGATGGTTGGCCTTGGGAGATGGTGGCCTTGGAGATGGCTGCTGTGAGAGATGGTCAAGCGGAGATGGCTGCCACGCAGAGATAGCTAAGCGGCTCGGGCTGGCGACGTTCGGAGATGGCGGGGGTGCCAGTGGCCTCCAATTTGGAAGCATGATGTGTTCCTTCTTCCAAAGAATGGTTGTTTTCACTACAAATTTGAGTTGAGTTTCCCCTTCACCTGTAGCATGGTCAAGTTGTGCTTCCTCATATTCCTGCACAACCTCATCCACCCCGACAATAGCATAGCCATCTGGAATCGGTCGGCAGTGGTAAGTTCCACCAGCTACAGGAGGTAAGGCATAGCCGACAGCCACCTTAATGGATAAGCCCATTAATCTCACATGCAGCTCAACGTGTTCGCTCTCCGTGATCTCATCCACAGGGTATCGAGGACCCGCCATTTCAAGCGTGGGCTGCACGTTCTCCGTGGAAGCCACGCTGCTTTTCCGCGCAGAGTCTACGCCGCCGGCAGCTTCCAATGCAGGCTCTTTGTGCTGCTGAGATGGGCCGGTAGCTTGATGGCTCTGTTGTGCATTCACTTGCGCCTGCAGTGCCACAAGTGCATGTTCTATCTGTGTCATCCAATATGTACGCTCTTTTTCTTTTCTGTCGCGCCATCTGTAAGAGTCGCTCCACTCGGCAAACCCATCCTTCCACGTCATACCCCCTGTGCCTCGTTCATGTCCAGGGTGTTCTTTTTTACCGATGGCGCGTGTGAGCTGGTCATTCTCTCTGTCGGGATGGAAGGTCCTGGCGGCTGTTTCCTCGTATGCCGTGATGCATTCAGTGACGGGTTTGGCAAGGAGGGTTGGGAAGATACACAATCCTGTTTCTGGGTCCAACCTTGTCCCGATTCCGTAGAACCAAGTCTTTGCACGTAGGTCCCACCCATCTATCTAGGGTGTGATCCCTCTAGCGCGCAGGGCCTTCTCAGCTTCCTCCCACTTAGGCCTCTGAGATATGTAGCCACCTCACTACTAGGAAAACAGCATTTAGTGGCGCACCTGAAAACATCATATGTGGCGCACTAGCAGTGCGCCACCTGCTAGTGCGCCACGGGAACCCGTCCCTTGTACACGACGTACCACGTCATCTACAAGTTGACAATAATAATTAGCCGGTGATTGAAAAGACATGTATAATTAAAATCGCATATGAAGATAGACTTATAGAAAGTACTCCTAAATCAAAAAGATCAAACTCAAAAAGCATGCCTCATATATAACTAGGTTGTTGGACACAGGAATATGCTACGATGGAACCGGACGCCAAGTAGGATGCACAACTCCTGGACTTGTGCATAGCACAAGGCGTAAAATCCCATCGTAGCACATTCACATATATAGTGTGCCACGACATTTCAATCATCACAATTATTCTCGAAAAAGACCAAAGTAGCTCGAAAAGAATGCCTCACATATAACTAGCTAGGTCGTTGCACACATGAATATGCTACGACGGAACAGTTAGCCAAGTAGGATGCACAAGACTTAGACTTGTGCATATCACAAGGCTAACTATCCCGTTGTAGCACATTCACATATATATTGTGCCACGCACGATATTTCAATCATCGGCATTATTCTCGAAAAAGACCAAAGTAAATCAAAAAAATGCCTCATATATAACTAGCTATGTCGTTGGACACAGGAATATGCTATGACGGAACGGTTAGCCAAGTAGGATGCACAATTCCTGGACTTGTGCATATCACAAGGCTAACCATCCCGTCGTAGCACATTCACATATATATTGTGCCACGACATTTCAATCATCGGAATTATTCTCGAAAAAGACAAAAATAACTCGAAAAGAATGCCTCATATATATACATAGGTCTCGTTGGACACATGAATATGCGACGATGGAACGGTGAGCCAAGTAGGATGCACAAGTCCTGAAATTGCGCATATCACAAGGCTCACAATCCCATCGTAGCACATTCACATATATAGTGTGCCACGGCATTTCAATCATCGGCATTATTCTCAAAAAAAGAGTAAGGAAAAAAAGAAGGACCAAAATGAGCAAAGAACCAAAGAGTAAGCAAAAAAAACCAAGCATTGATTTATATATAATAATAATAAGCAAAAGAAATAAGCGATGATTCATAAACCTAATAAGATAAGTATAGTAGCATGTATACTTGTCCACATACACACAAAGGTCATCTATAGTTTGTCTTCTGGCCACACACACACACACACACACACACACAACTAGGCCAACATCAAGCCTTCTGTCTCGGCTTAGGGAACGGGAGGACGCCTTGTCTCGTCATGAACTTCCTATAGTCACCCTGCATCTCTAGGCGATCTTCTATGTCACGGTTATTCGGGATATTTCCTCTGTAGAAGATCCCCCCCAAAATCATGACATCACGAAAGATGATTTCCCCAAACTGCTGCTGGATGCGATACATATCTTGTCTAATATCTGAATCATTGATCTTGGCCTTTGCTTCGGCCCACTGTTTGAGATGATCTGGCAGCGTAGAATTCTGCTGGTCAAGTAGGAACGCTCTCATGTGATGGAGTGCGTAGTAGGCTTCCTTCTTACTGTTTTCCGGCTGCTTCACGTAGGGGAACTCTGTTACGTGGTTGAAGACGTGCCTGCCGAACTTGACCTTCATACGCACGAAGGTGGTGCCTTCCGTCGAGGAAAAGCCAGTGAGAGCATCATCCAGAACTTCCTTGATCTTGTCGTAGTTTTTCTTCTTTTCTAGACTCCCCGAGTTGAAATACGTGGCGTGGCGATAAGGAGATGAGCGTGCAGTGTTCATCTCTGCGCAAAAAATTCAAATGGAATGTGTTGGAAAAAGAATGATGATGATCTAATAAAGCCAATCGACGGTGGCGAGTGAATAATGACTTACTCGGGAAAGTAAGGCACGAGAATGTATTCCTTTGTCTTGTTCGCCACGAGGATTCTTTTTAGGTACGAGGCCACGATACGTTGTTCGGCGGGGGAACCCAAGCAGCCGTTACGCATGTAGTAGGGGTCCACTATAGCGATGCCCGGTGTGTTCTCTCTAATGATCTACATGGCCAGGCTGAGAGAAAACAGACGGATCATGGTATAGTGCAGCGGGTATAGGTGGAACATATTGAAGATGTCGTCGAACCGCAGGAAGAATAGATCTGCAGGGGCATTGTCGACGAATCCCAAGCCTGGTGGCACCTTAACCACGAATACCGGGTGCGAGGGATCTTTCTCCGATAGAAGGCGTCTCTCTATCGTCGGCACACCGTCATGCAAACTCTACAGTTCCGAACTAGCGAGCTTCCGCAAATTCTTAGGTAGCATGGGCTCACCCGCCACATGAATCCTCCACATAATACCCTCGGGTCTTGGTGGCCCGTCCCAAAACCTGATCGGATTCGCAGTTGTTGACGCCACCGGCTGGCTCGAGCTGCTAGATTTTCTTTTCGCCTTTTTTCCTTTTGGAGAGCGGGCAGGCACATAATCGAGCACCGCCGCCCTATGTAGTGTATCGGGCTTAGAATAAAGGCGGTTGGTTGTACCAGTGGCTCAGAAGGCGCAAGCTGGGCGTCTCGAGAACCAAGCAGGGCTTGGTGATAGTGGCTTTCTATGGGGCCACCAGCTAGGTCTTCTTCGTTGCCAAACCGTCTTGAAGAAGTGATCATTCCAGTCTTAACGTCCTCGGCGGATCCTGCGCCATGTGCATATCATCAACATGATCATCCGACCCACCGTGTGGAGGTGACGGCGGGCGGTAAGGGCCTTGCCACCGCTTGTCGCCGCACGACAGGTGCTTGTTGTCTGGCGTGATGGCCCCCGCCGTCCCCAAATGTATCATGCTCTTTGGCCATAGCAAGAATAAGCCGAAGCAAGTTCTGAGGACAGACGGATCTTCTTCATCCGCTCCTGGGGGTTGAGTGGGAGGTTCTAGGTCGTCGCAGCCCCTTAGCACCCGACTAATTTTAACCCTGTGCACGCTATCTGGCATCGGCCTTGAGTGGAACGTGCGCTGCAAGGGTTGCACGATGGTACCCTTGGCAACATCCGTCAGCTCGTTGTTCATGTAGCATAAGAGAGTGAAAGGAACATCCGTCTGCGGAAAACATGTACGGCGTCGTCAGAGCGAGATGCCATAAGAGTAATAGATGGCATGAACGGCGGTAATTAAAGCAATTTGTTTACCGTGATGGCGTCGAGATCGGCTAATGTCGATGCACCGCATACGGCGACGGGCGTGCAAGAGACGGAAGGGCTGCTTGATGATGCGGTGCTGGCCGCCGGTGTATTCTCCCTACCGACGCGTGCTTGGAGCTCCGGTACCGCCGCGACAATGGCAGGGGGCACCAACATGTACTCCGGAGCCGCGGTGATGGCAGGGGGAGTCACCAACACTTGCGGCGCCGCGGTGCTAGCGGGTGGAGTCACGAACACGTAGTTCGCCTGATTCGTCAGCGCCGCGTTGTTCGAGTGGCTGCTGACCATGCTTGGAATCGGGCACGGCCCTACTCGACCACCCGCACTCCAGTTCGCTATTGACTCCACCAAGGTAGGCAGGAAGGACGTGAGGGTGATTTCCAGGTTGTCTTGGACGATCTGCGGGATCGACGCCACTTGTGCCTTAAGTTCTTGAACCTCGCGGTTTTCCTCCTTGCTCCTTCCCGACGGCGCCACATGCATCCTCGGCAGTGGACCAAAATGACGGGTTTCGCGGCATAGTAAATCAAAATTTTCTACGGATACGAACAGAGGGAAAGCCAAGATCTAATCTAGGAGATGCAATCAACGAGAGAGATTGGATTAGATCTTCATACCCTTGAAGATTCGCACAGCGGAACGTTTGTCGAAACGTGGGTGATGTAGTCGTACTCGCTTCTCCTCCTCGCGATCCGATCCGATCTAGCACCACAAGTGGTGGTGCCTCCGTGAGATGCACATGTGCAGCACCTCGACGTCTCCTCCTTCCTCGTACCAGCAAATATGGTGGAGAGATAGATTGGATCTACAACATGACGGCGTGGTGTATATGGTGGAGAATTTCTGCTGCAGGGCTTCGCCTACAAACAGTCGGGAGGGAGAGAGGAAAGCTAGCAAGGCGGCTAGGGTTTGGAGGAGAGGTGTGGGGGGTTGGTGCGCCCCCACCCCTCTTTATATAGAGGGGGGGCGCAGCCCTAGCCCCTCCCCCAAGCCCAAAGGATAAGGAGTGGGGGGCATGGACTCTCCCCTCTTCTAGAAGCCCTATCTCTAGTTTAAACGATTTAAACTCTCTAGGATCGGCTGGGCCCTATGGGGCCTTGTGTCCCTGGCCCAATGCGGCCAGGACACTCCCTCATAGATCCATGCCCCCTCCCGGAAGGTGGGGCCACGTTGGTCCCCTTCCGGAAGGTTCTAGAAGCTTCTGGTACAATACCGATTAACCCGGAACAATTCCGAACTCCAAAAACTGCATTGCCTTATATGAATCTTATTCTCCGGACCACTCCGGAACCTCTCGTGATATCCCGGTTCCCATCCGAGACTCCGAACAAAAATTCATAAACCAATTATCCAATCTATCCTAGCGTCGAGATACGTTAAGTGTGTGACCCTGCGGGTTCGAGAATATGCAGGCATGATCTTCTATCAATAATCAACAGCGGGGTCTGGGCACCCATATTGACTGCCACACATTCATCGATGATCATATCGGATGAACCACGATGTCAGGATTCAACCAATCCCATATACATATTCCCTTCGTCTCGCGATATTTTACTTGCCCGAGATTCGATCGTCGGTACCGTCATACCTAGTTCAATCTCGTTCACATCAAGTACTTTACTCGTTCTGTAATCCGATATCACTTTGTGATTAACTCCTTAACCACATGCTTGCAAGCGGTGTTGATATCGATTACTGAGTGGGCCCGAAGTATATCTCTCCGACTTGGGAGGGACAAATCCCATCTCGATACATACAACCCAACAGATACTTTCCGATCACCTGAGAGACACCTTTATGATCACCCTCTCATAGGATGACGTTTGATGACCTCAAAGCTTTCTTCCGATACCAGGGAGTTGTATTATCTCATGGTCTAAGGAATACAATATTTGACATAGGAAAAGCTTCGCAAAGATGAACACGATGAAACGATCTAATTGCTTCGCTTAGTTTGGGTCTGTCCATCATATCATTCTCCCAATGATATGATCTCATTATCAATTGACAACTCATGTCTATGGTTAGGAAACCTTAACCATAATTTATCAATGAGCTAGTCCTTATAGGCGTACCAGGGACACGGTGTTGTTCACAAACCACACAAGTATTAATGTTTCCGCTTAATACAATTCTAGCATGGAATATAAACTCTATCATGAACAAGAATTAAATAATAACATCTTTATTATTGCCTCTAGGGCATAATTCCAACACAAAATGATCCAACCAATTCTTACCCCCGAGGCCGGCCAGACGGCCAGCCGACGATGGCTTCTTCGTAACCGGCTCTATTTTCTTGGCCCGGTTCATCGCCCTGTTAAAAGGGTTATCCCACCGGGTGGCCGACGTCGACCCCTGGGATCCATGACTAGCAACAATTTCCTCCTCCTGCAGAAGAAGTAACAGTGAATCATTTAGATCATCGATTAGATTGCAATCGAGTTGATCCGCGGTAATTAGATTATACTTACCACAATTTCCTCGAATTCCTTCACCGCAGGATCCGCGGTGAGTTGTTTGGTTTTTGGGTCCACATGGTAACGGGCCCTGATGAAGTTTCGAACCTGCCCGGGTTCGAATTTAGCAAAGGGGTTTTCTATCCCCTTGGATATATACTCTTCGTCCTCCTTATTCCATTTGGCCTCCGCGGTTCTGTATCCACCAGATCCGAGATGGTGATGACCTATATTCATCGCCTGCAACACCTTTCCCCGATTACTATTGGCCAGGGCTCTTTCGGATTCACACCTCTCCTTGAACTCCCGGAACTGATCTTCGGTGATCTGCGGGTCAATCTTCTGGATCTCCTCGAGAATTTTTCCTTCTTTATAGATCTTCTTTATCCGGCTTCTCCAGCTGGCCAGGGCGGTGCTCATCTTTGTGAGGGCAGATTTGTTTACTTCGTTCCCATGATAATTTGTGTTCTGGTACTTAGCGGGGAACTTGTATCTTGCGTGCAGCTTCTCGAAGAGGAGTGTGCGCAAGTGGCCATTATCTTTATGCCGGAGATTCTCAGTGTTGATCGAGATGGTTGTCCGGGTGATTGCCGCCACTTGCCCACCGTACCCTTTGACGACAAGGGCGGGCTCCAAACGAACCCCTGATAGGCTCACTTCGGTAATTTCCTCCCTGACCGTGTCGACCGTGTTAGGGCGCCGGTCCTTCGGCTTCTTCTTCTTCTTAGGAGGATTGCTACCACTCCCTGTGCCCTCGCCGCCATTAGTGGTTTCATCGTCCGTCGTTCCTTCGGCATCTTCCTCCGCGTCTTCCATCACATCATCCTCGCTCTCCGAAGGATGGTATTCTTCATCGTCTTCTAGCCGATGGGCCACCTCCCAGAATGTCAATTGTTTATTCGGAGGTCTGAGTTCTCCTTCAGCGCTGATGCGCTTAGAACATCTAGCCTTGTCGTTGCCACACATCTTCGCACTAAAAAACAAATAAGCGTGACTACTCGCAACCATGACGTCGTCCGACGACGAGTTCCCGAACGACGACTTCTTCCCGGACGTCCGGGACCTCTTCGACAACCTCAACATGGGCAACGCTGTTGCGGCTGCTATTCAGCCTACACTGTACGTGATACTCAAATGGCTTTTACGGATTATGCTAGAGTTCTCTATTCTAGAGTTTGGTATAGATGTGATAGGTTTATCTCCTATAGATGTAATATGTTCATCTACTTTGTTGATCTTCATAATTGGTTTTAGTACCGTTTGTATGATCATTCTTTATCAATTTATTATTCGGATTAAATCATATGGAGTTTTGCTTATATTTCCAACAATCCAAAAACTTGATTATAGGCAACTGAATTCCACTGGTGTAGCCACAACTACTAGTACACCTCCTTTTGATGGCATGAACTATAAGAGATGGCACAAGAGAGCAGTTCTCTGGTTTGAAAACCTAAACTATTATAGCACTACTCTTGGAAAACCTGAAGGAGATATTTCTGCTGAGCAGGAAGCGAACTTTAAGAAAGCCGATACCATGTTTATGGCGGCTTTGTTCAGTGTTCTTGGGGACAACATTGTTGACCCTTATATGTCATTTGATAATGGCAAGGACGCGTGGGAAGCACTCGATGCCAAGTTTGGGGTCTCGGATGCTGGCACTGAGTTGTATGTCATGGAGCAATTCTATGACTACAAGATGGTTGATGAGCGCTCCGTCGTTGAGCAAGCTCATGAGATACAATCACTTGCCAAAGAACTTGAGCAGTTCAAATGTTCCTTACCAGACAAATTTGTGGCCGATGGCATTATTGCCAAGCTTCCTCCCTCGTGGAGGAACTTTGCTACTTCTCTGAAACATAAGAGACAAGAGTTTTCCTTACAGATCTCATTGGGTCTCTTCATGTGGAAAATAAGGCGAGAGGAAAGGACAAAACTGCTCAAGGATTTGAGGGAGGTTCTACTGCGAATTTGGTGTAGAGGAAAAACTCCCAATCCCACAAGTTCAAGAATAAGAACAAAACTGAAGTAAAGGGGAAGTTTTATGGCAAGAACAAGGCCACGCACTCAACCAACTTCAATAAGAAAAATGATAAGAGGAAAGGCTCTTGCCACGTCTGTGGTGATCCTGGTCATTGGGCTCCTAGCTGCCCTAATCGCTTTGACAAGCGTCAACATGGGAACATCGGTAGTGCCGCTAATGTTGTAATTAGCGATACTAAGATGAAGGATGCTGGGTATAGTATTTTACCTACTATCCTTTCAGTATGTCATTCTCCTAATTGGTGGATAGACACAGGTGCTAATACGCATGTATGTTCTGATATTTCCATGTTTCCCTCTTATCAGGTCTGAAGGACCTCTTCCGTGCTGATGGGAAACGTCTCACGTGCTTTTGTTCATGGTGTTGGTACGTAAATTTGAAGTTTACTTTGGAGAAGACCGTACAGCTGAAGCATGAGCAGCACGTTCCCTCCATCAATAAGAATCTCGTCAGCGGATCGCTTTTATGTCGAGATGGCTTTAAGTTGGTTTTTGAGACCAATAAAGTTGTAATTTCTAAGTATGGACAATTTGTTGGAAACGGTTATGAGTGCGGAGGTCTGTTCCGCTTGTCTTTGTCAGACTCATGTACTAAAGTTATTAATCATATTTGCAGTGATAATGAATCCAATGTTTGGCATTCACGACTCTGTCATATTAACTTTGGTTGCATGATGCGGCTAGCCAATATGAGTTTAATTCCGAAATTTACCACTGTCAAAGGTTCTAAGTGCCAAGTTTGTGTGCAAGCAAAGCAACCCCGCAAGTCTCATACGGCTGCGGAACCGAGAAACTTAGCACCGCTAGAACTTATACATTCAGATCTTTGTGAGATGAATGGTGTGTTGACAAAAGATGGAAAAGGATACTTTATGACGTTGATTGATGACTCCACCACATACTACTATGTTTATCTTCTGAAATCTAAAGATGAAGCTTTGAACTACTTCAAAATCTATAAAGCTAAGGCAGAAAACCAACTTGATCTTAAAATCAAGCGGCTAAGATTGCATCGTGGTGGAGAGTACTTTTCAAACGAATTTGATTTATTCTATATGGAACACGGTATTATATATGAGAGGACACATCCCTACTCACCTCAGTCAAATGGGGTGGCCGAAAAAAAGAAACGCACTCTAACTGATTTGGTTAACGCCATGTTAGATACATCGGGTATTTCCAAGGAATGGTGGGGGAGGCGCTAATGACTGCATGTCATGTTCTAAACCGTGTTCCTGTAAAGGATAAAATCATGAATCCATTTGAGGAATGGGAAAATAAAAGGCTTAAACTCTCTTACTTACGAACTTGGGGTTGTTTGGCGAAAGTCAATATTCCAATACTCAAGAAGCGAAAGCTTGGACCAAAAACCGTTGGTTGTGTTTTTCTGGGATATGCTTTTCATAGCATTGGCCATAGATTATTTATAGTAAAATCTGAGGTATCCGACATGCATTTTGGTACAATTATGGAGTCGAATGATGCGACTTTCTTTGAGGACATCTTTCCTAAGAAAGGCATGTCTAGCTCATCAAATCAAGAGATGACTAGTTCATCTAGTCAGGAATTTTTTATAATTCCTGAACCCACTATGCCGATAGAACACTCTTATGATCTTGTGGAGGATGACAATGAAGCTCCCAAAAGTAGCAAGAGACAAAGGACTGCAAAGTCATTTGGTGATGATTTCATTGTGTACCTTGTGGATGTGGGGGTTCGTAGCATGGAAAACAAAAAAATTCTACCGCATGCAAACAAACAAGACAAGATCTATCTACTAGATTGTAGCAACGAGTCGATAGAAGAACTCACCCTCAAAGATTCCAAAGCGGTTAACGAGAGCAGATTCTCGTGGGTGATGTAGTCGTACACTTGCCGATCTCAAGATCACGTAGACGATCCTTCCGGCGCTGCGTTCCGGCAGCGCTTCCGCAGTCGGTCACACGTTCGGTACTCAATGAAGACCTTCCTCTCCCTTGTTCCAGCAGGCAGCGGAGGTTGTAGTTCTCCCCTTGCGATTCCGGCAGCACGACGGCGTGGTGTTGGAAGTAGAGGGAAGATCCCGCAGGGCTTCTCCTAAGCCGGTGTGAGTTATGGTGGATGTAGGGTTTCCCGGTGATCTAGGGTTTACAACACCGGGAGGAGGAGGAGGTGTCGGCGGCGGCTAGGGTGACGGCGACTGGCCGGCAGCGGTGCAAGGTGGCGATGGTGCGGCGGCGGCGCGGGTGTGGGAGGGCTAGGGCTTGGTGTTTGGGGCAGCCCTCCGCTATATTTGTGAGAGGGGGCAGCCTTGGGAGGGGTGGGTTTGAATCCAAACCCAAACCCAAGTTGGATTGAGATAAGGACTATTTCCTTCTTCCACTAGGAAACCATTGTTCCAGTTTGACTTTTCAAACTTCCCGTTTGACTTTCAATTTAGATATTTAATTCTCTCTTGCAAATGCCCAAACCAAGTGACCTAGGATATGATCCAATCATTCCACTTATCCATGACACATTCATGTTCCATTCACCTTCTGGTCCGGTGAACCTTCTAGACCCTTCTAGAACCTCTTCGATGAAAATATCGGAATCTTTCCCGAACTCTGGAATCGGACTTTACTTATATGAATCTTATTCTCCGGACCATTCTGGATCTCCTCGTGATATCCCGGATCCCATCCGAGACTCCGAACAACATTCGGTATAACTACTAACATTCCATATCTACTAAACAACATCGAATCATTATGTGTGTCTCCCTACGGTTCGTGAACTGTGCGGACATGACCGAGACACTTCTCTGATCAATAACCAATAAAGAAACCTGGAAATTCATATGGCTCCCACATATTTCTACGATTACTTTGCGATCGAATGAACCACTTACATACGATACCAATTTCCCTTTATCTCACGATAGTTTACTTATCCGAGGTTTTGATCGTTGGTATCTCTGCATACCTAGTTCAACCTCGTTACCGATAAGTACTATTTTATCGTTCCCGTGATATGTGATCCCTTGTGAGCCAGTCACATGCTTGCAAGCCAATTGTATGACATTCCACCGAGAGGGCCCAGAATATATCTATCCGTCATATGGATGGACAAATCCCACTCTTGATCCATGTGCCTCAACACATACTTTCCGAACACTCAATGCCACCTTTGTAGCCACCGAGTTACGGTGTGGTGTTTGATGTCATCAAAGTATCCTTCTGGTGATGGTGATTAGCATGATCTCATGGTCGAAGGAATTAGGTTACTATGTATCAGAAAGCTTATAACAAATGAACTATTGAAATGACTTGATCTTAATGCTATGCTTATCTATAGGAGTATGTCCATCATACAATTCTCCTAATGATATGATCTTGTTATTAAGAACATGTCAATGTTCATGATCGGGAAACCACGATCATCTATTAACCAACAAGCTAGTATTACAAAGATGCTTTACTAGGGACTCTAATTTAGTTTACAAATCACACAAGTATTAATGTTTTCGGTTAATACTATTATATGATGAATTTAAACATTTATCATAAACACAAAGATATAATAATAGCCACTTTTATTATTGCCTCTAGGGCATATCTCCAACAGTATCCCACTTGCACTAGAGTCAACTAATCTAGATTACATGGTAATATACCGAACACCCATGGAGGTTTGTTGCTGGTCATGTTTTTCCCTCGGGAGAGATTTAGTCAACGGATCCGCCATATTCATATCTATGTGTACTTTGCAAATCTTTATGTCACCATCTTGGACATGCTCTCGAATAGCGTGAAAATGTATCTTGATGTGCTTCGGCTTCTTGTGTGACCTTGGTTCTTGCGCATTGGCTATGGCGCCCATGTTATTACAGTAGATAGACATTGGGTCCAGCGCACTTGGAACCACACCAAGCTCTATAATGAACTCCTTCATCCATATCACCTATTGTGAAGCCTCTGAAGCTGCTATGTATTCCGATTCAGTTGAAGATCTCACCACAACGCTTTGTTTTGCACTCCTCCAGCAAACTGCTGCACCATTCAAAGTAAATACGTATCCAAATTGAGATTTAGAATCATCTGGATCAGTGTTCCAACTAGCATCGGTGTAACCATTAACAACTAGTTTTTCATGACCTCCGTAAGAAAGAACCATATCCTTAGCTCTTCTCAAGTACTTAAGTATGTTTTTGGCCGCTGTCCAATGATCCACTCCTGGATCACTTTGATATCTTCTAGTCAAACTAACAGCATATGCAATGTCGGGTCTAGTACATAGCATGGCATACATAAGAGATCCTATGGCTGAGGTATAGGGAGTCTTACTCATCATTTCTCTATCTTCTGCCTTTGCAGGACTTTGAGTTTTACTCAAGGTCGTATTGGGCAACATGGGCAAGAACCCTTTCTTGCTATCTTCCATTCCAAACCTCTTTAGAACTTTGTCCAAATATGTACTTTGTGACAATGATATTAGGCGCCTCGATCTATCTCTATAAATCTTTATGCCTAATATGTAAGATGTTTAGCCAAGATCTTTCATTGAAAAACTATTATTCAAATAATCCTTGACACTATTAAGAAGGTTTACATCATTCCCAATCAACAATATGTCATCTACATATAGTATTAAGAATTCTACAGAGCTCCCACTCACTTTCTTGTAAATACAAGCTTCTCCATAAGTTTGTATAAAACCAAAGCTTTTGATTACCTTATCAAAACGTTGATTCCAACTTCGGGATGCTTGCTTCAATCCATAAATGGACCGTTGAAGTTTGCATACCTTGTTAGCATCTTTAGGATCCACAAAACCTTTGGGTTGCATCATATACAACTCTTCATCAATGTCTCCATTGAGGAATGCCATTTTGACATCCATCTGCCATATCTCATAATCATAATATGCAGCGATTGCTAACATAATCCTCACAGACTTTATCTTTGGTACTGGTGAGAAAGTTTTATCGTAGTCAACTCCTTGAATTTGTCGAAACCCTTTTGCGACAAGTCGAGGTTTATAGACAGTAACATTACCATCAGCATCTATTTTCTTCTTGAAAATCCATTTGTTCTCGACAGCCTTCCGTCCATCCGGTAAGTCCACCAAAGTCCATACTTCGTTTTCATAAATGGATACAATCTCGGATTTCATGGCTTCGTGCCATTTGTTGGAATCTAGGCTCATCATTGCTTCCTCATATGTCGCAGGGTCATCGGTGTTGTCCACCAACATGACACTCATAACGGGATCATACCAATCAGGAGTGCTACGAGTTCTCGTTGACCTGCGAGGTTCCGTAGTAACTTCAACCGAAGTTTCATGATCAACATCATTAGCTTCCTCTCTTATTAGTGTAGGAGCCATAGGAACTACTTCCGGTGCTGCGCTACTCGCAAGTTCGAGAGAAGGTTCAACAACCTCATCGAGTTCTACTTTCCTTCTAGTCACTTCTTTCGAGAGAAACTACTTCTCTGGAAAGGATCCATTCTTGGCAATGGAGATCTTGCCCTCGGATCTATGATAGAAGGTATACCTAATAGTTTCCTTCGGGTATCCTATGAAGACGCATTTTTCCGCTTTGGGTTCATGCTTGTCGGACTGTAAATTCTTTACATAAGCTCCGCAACCCCAAACTTTAAGGAACGACAATTTAGGTTTATTCCCAAACCATAATTCACAAGATGTCGTTTCAACGGATTTAGATGGTGCCCTATTTAAAGTGAATGCGATTGTTTCTAATGCATAACCCCAAAATGATAGAGGTAAATCTATAAGTGACATCATAGAACGAACCATATCTAAGAGAGTTCGGTTACGATGTTCGGACACACCATTACGCTGTGGTGTTCCCGACGGTGTCAACTGTGAAAGTATTCCGCATTTCTTAAAATGCTCGCCAAACTCGTAACTTAGATATTCACCTCCGTGATCATATCGTAGAAATTTAATCTTCTTGTTATGTTGATTCTCTACCTCACTTTGAAATTCCTTAAACTTCTCGAAAGTTTCGCACTTATGTTTCATGAAATAGATATACCCATATCTAATCAAGTCATCCATGAAGGTAAGAACATAACGATAACCACCGTGTGATGCTACACTCATTGGGCCGCATGCATCGGTATGTATGATTTCCAATAAGTCCGTAGCTCGCTCCATCATACCAGAAAATGGAGTCTTAGTCATTTTACCCATCAGACATGCTTCGCATCTTTCAAGTCATTCAAGAAGTCCATCGGAATGGAGTTTCTTGATATGCTTCACTCCAATATGACCAAGACGACAGTGCCACATATAGGTCGAGTTATCGCTCAATTTCAAACGTTTAGCTTCAATGTTATTAATATGTGTATTACTACAATCGAGATTCAATAAGAATAGACCATCTATCAAAGGTGCATGTGCATAAAACATATTACTCATATAAATCGAACAACCATTATTCTCGGACTTAAACAAGTAACCGTCACACAATAAACATGATCTAGATATAATGTTCATGCTCAACGCAGGCACCAAATAACAATTATTTAAGTATAAAACTAATCCCGATGGTAGATGAAGGGGTAGCGTGCCGACCGCGATCACATCAACCTTTGATCCATTTCCAACGCGCATCGTCACCTCGTTCTTCGCTAGCTTCCGTCTATTCTGCATCAACTATTTCGAGTTACAAATATGAAGAAATGAACCAGTATCAAATACCCAGGCACTACTACGAGTACTAGTGAGATACACATCAATAACATGTATATCAGATATACCTTTCTTCTTGATGTTGCCGCTCTTCAAATCCTCCAAGTACTCAGGGCAATTCCGCTTCCAGTGACCTTCTCCCTTGCAGTAAAAGCACTCAGTATTAGGATTAGGCCCAGCCTTGGTCTTCTTCGCCGGCGCGGTAACTTTCTTACCGCCCTTCTTGAAGTTTCCCTTTTCCTTAGACTTTCCTTGCTTCTTAAATTTGGTGGTCTTATTGACCATCAACACTTGGTGCTCTTTCTTGATCTCCACTTCCGCAGATTTTAACATGGAGAAGAGTTCGGGCAACGACTTGTCCATGTTTTGCATATTGTAGTTCATCACAAAGTTCTTGCAAACTTGGTGGTAGTAATTGGAGGACACAGTGAATCCCCAAAGCATTAGGAATCACTATACCTAAGCTTTGAAGCTTGCTTGCGTGCCCAGACATCTTAAGCACGTGCTCACTGACGGAGCTGCCCTCTTCCATCTTGCAGTTAAAGAACTTTTCAGAAGCCTCATAACTCTCAACTGTCGTGTGAGCCTCAAATATCATTTTGAGTTCCCGGACAATATCATGTGGGTCATGGTTCTCAAACCTTTTCTGAAGCTCCGATTCCAAACCATACAAGATAGCACAATGAACTGTGGAGTACTGATTCTTCCGAGCGAGGAAAACATTCTTTACCTCATCGGTAGCATCAGCTGCAGGTGGGTCACCCAGCGGTGCATGCAGCACATAGGTCAAATTACCAGCATTGAGGACAATCCTCAAATTGCGGAACCAATCTGCGAAGTTTCTTCCATTGTTTTTCAACTTTTCTTTCTCTAGGAACGCATTAAAATTGATGGTAGGGGCTGCCATTGATCCACAACATATTTTCAATAGTTTAGACTAAGTTTATGACAAATTGATTTCTAATTAATAGTTAAATTAATCTAGGTGAACTCCCACTCAAAAAAATATCCCTCACATTGCTTTAGTAATCACACGAACCAAATCCACCACATCAAAATTGATCATCACGAGAGTTGATGTAGCTTCAATGGCGAACAATCAACATGTTCATCATATCTACTATATGACTCATGCTTTACCTTTCGGTGATCCATGTTCCGAGACCATGTCTGCACATGCTAGGCTCATCAAGATCAAACCATATCTTCCGCATGAGCAAATCTGGCTTGCTCACGTTGTATACACTCGTAGAATCTAACACACCCGATCATCACGTGGTGCGTTGAAACAACGAGCTTTAGCAGCGGTGCTTACTAAGGATGAACACTTTATAACTTGAAATTTTGTGCTTGAGGGATCATCTTATAATGCTACCGTCGCGAACTAAGCAATACAAGATGCATAAAAGGATTAACATCACATGCAATTCATAATATGTGATATGATATGGCCTTTCTTCTTATGCTTCCGATCTCCATCTTCAAGCACGAACATGATCTCCATCATCACCGGTATGGCGTCAAGGTGAATGGCGCCGCTTCATGGTTGTCGTCCACCAGCATCAACTATTACAACTACTTTGAATAGACACACGGGTCTTAACAGAATTAAAAGACAACCATATGTCTCCTGCCGGTTGCCAACTTACAATAAGGAACATTGCATACATCATATATAATCACAATCATGGCCATATCACATCACATCACACCCCTGCATTAGACGCCTCTAATTTTCTTTGCATACCTTGTTAGCATCATTTCAAGAAAACAAAGCACTAAGTTCTATTATTTTATGTGATCAAGCATTAATCAAATACCACTCTCAAATGGAGATTATTTGTTTCAAAACCAAACCTTGTGGCTCTCAGATTGTTTTGTTTGATTGCTAATGCTTAAACCAAATTTGAAAAACAAATATAAATTTAAAACCATTTTCAAAACTTGTTCAAAACATGTGCTATGTCACTAGTTATTTTTGTTTGATCAAAGGACCAAGCTAATACAGGGAGACCACATGATTATATGCCCAAAAATGCGAGTGCTACACTCTACAAAAATCCAGAACAAATTTGAATTCAAATGGCATTTGAATTTGTTTGAAAATGGATTCAGAAAATTTAAACAGAAATGGAAAATGAATAGAGAAAAGGAAAAAGGCTGGCGCCAGGCTTTTATTAGCAATGAAACCAGCCCAAAGAACCAGCCCACCGGGTTTCCCCTATCCTCTGTTTCTCTCACAGACGTCTGATACCCTCTCGTGACAAGTGGACCTCATGCACGTCACTCCGTCGTCCCCAAAATCCCTCCCGCCGCTGTCGATAATGGCGCGGCGTAATTATCCTTGATTCCGCGAACGTTTCCTGTCGCGCTGCTGCCTACTTAAACCCCTCCCCTCGCCGCTCATTTCCCCTCACTTAGCACAGACTCCACGCCACTAGGCTGCTAGAATTTGCCCTCACATCGCCGCGGTACCGACAAACTCCGGCGACCGATTGTTGTAAGCTCTGTGCGCGCCTCCCTCTCTGGTTCATGCGAGCTGCTTCGCAACCTTCTTGCGCTCCTTCTGACACCCCTAGTTCGTTTTGTACTACCCCAGGTCGTCGACTCCAACAAGCACCGTAAACTCCCGACGCCGTCTCCAACTCCAGCAAGAAATTTTGGTGAGATTCGACCGCCCCGTGCTTTCCCTTTGACACTATCTTGTTCGCCTGATCGATGCGCACCAGCTGATGCCCTCCGTTTGTGTTAGGGTGGATCAGAACGTCGCCAACGTCGCCGTTCACCTAAGCCCGACGTTGTCCTCGACTCCGACGAGCTCCCACGGCCACAGCAGCACGCCCCTTTGCCAACCGAACACACGTTGAGCATCTCCTCGTCACGCCGAATCTGGTAAGCATCCTCCCACCTCCCTAGGCGACCTAGTTCGCCGGCTCCACCACTGACAGAGCACGCCGCCGCCTGTCGCCGCCGCTAGTGCCGCCACTTGATGGTCAGATGATTAGGGCCGTTAGATTTAGATCCAGTGGATGCGATAGATCTTAAGCGAAGCGGTATGTTTTAATCAGAGCCGCACGTTTGAATTCGATCTGACGGTTCACAGACGCGCTCCAGCACGAAGCGGTACCAGCCAATCAGATGCCGCCGCATGTCAGTGAGTTAGATTTAAAATCAGAAATTTGCTCTATTAAAAGTTTAAACTTGTTTAATTCATAACTTTTGATTCCCACGTCCAAATTTGACAAATTTTATATCAATAGAATCAGGAGAGAAAGCCCTTTCCATTTATGAAATGTGTTTAATGTTTTGCTTCTGTTAAAATGGGTGTTTTTGCAGAAACATGTGTAGGCATAATTTGGATATAATAATTATTTGAGAAATGTTTTAATGTTCAAATAAAGTTTGTTTGGCAAGTTTTGAACTTGTTTATGAATCAGTACTATGCACTTGTCTTGTTGAGTATAGAAAATCATCACATATCAGTTTGCATGCATCAATATATTTTTGCTTGTATTTATTTTGTATGTGATTTGGTTCTATCATTTTATGTGTAGATTTTGGTGCAAATAGTGATTGTGATTGTGAGGATTGTAGCTACTCTCCAAACTACCAAGGCAAGTAGTGCTTCATGATTTTATTCCTATGTTTTCAAATATGCATTACAAATATTTTGCTAGTCTTGCATGGATATTTTTGATCTATATGCTATTCTTGGGAAATCCTAGTAGTTGTAGAATTGCTAGAAATATTTCTAAGTCTTACCAATGCCATGCTTAGCCTAGCTAGTAGAAACCAAGGGTGGTTATATTCATGCTATGAATAAATATTTCTAAGTCTTGGAACTATGTTTTTGCTTAATAAAACAACTAAGTGAATGAAACACCTGGGTGGAATGGAAAGAATGGGTTATGTTGAGTGGTTACACAAGGCCCATTTATATGGTTTACCTTGTGTATCTCACTTGTGGAAAGCCACCCAGGAACAAAGGGATTTGAGAGGCCAAATGTTAATAAGCTTCTAGTGCAGCCACTTGGCAATCTGGGCTCTGCCTGGATCATATAGGTTGCAATAACTTAGCCATTTGGACAGTTGGTGGTAGTGGGATGATAGGTTGGAGCGTGTCCATTTGATCTAAGAGAAGGCTTCTGAAAGGTCATGTCTTGGTGAAAATCAAGTCTTGTGGGGAAAGTGCCCAACCTCTGCAGATGGAAGAATCTAAGTACTTATCCATGTCCATGGTAATGGACAACTTGAGCATCAAGACATTGATGCTATCAAGAATCTCCTCATCCCAATTTCTTAGTAAAAACTTGTGGTTGAACAAGGGTGAAGGACCCCAATGTCTATTGGAGGTTCCTTGGGAAAGATTTTGACAAAGAAAAACTTAGTGCTTTCAACTAATAGGCAAAACCTATTTTGAGCAAAGCAAGACTAAGCTACACTTAGCCAAAATGCATATAGTATTTATTCCACCAATATTCTACTAAGGTATCACTTGCCAATACCATTCCAATGTATTGCCCACTGTGGCTGTAACTTGTGATGTTGCAGGATATTCTGATGATGATTAGGAGTCATGAGTCTACACTCAACATGCTTGCTTGTGGCAGATGAAGATGAAGACTTATTTATCTTATTATATATTTGAACTCTTGTATTAGGCCTATGGCCATGGAGTTGTAAAATACTATGTTTGTCTCTGGAATGATATGTAATAATGACCTTTGTTTCTGTGTACTTCATCTTAAACTGTGGATGCTAGCATTGATCCAGGGACTAGCATTGCAATCAAAGGGATCCTTTCCTTTACAAAGGAGGGATCTTACAGATGGTATCAGAGCACTGTGTTGACTGTAGGATTATGACCCTAGGATTGGAAACCACTAAGGAAAAATTTTCAACAACTTCCACACTTGTCTTTTCTTCTAGTAAACTTTTCTAATCTTCTCCCTCATCTCTACTTGTAGATGAACTCCATCAATGAAGCCGTGAAGAAGGGACCACTCATGACTATGACTTTGGAATGTGAGACAGAGTTCCCCAAGGCTCTCAAGGACCTCATGGTTGCCATGGGAGTACATGGTGCAGCTGTGTACAAAGGTTTTCCTGTGATGGATGAAGGAGTTGAGTACTGGTGGGTGCAACTTCACCTTTATAAAAACAAGGAAGATAACCACAAGGACTCAAGATTCTGCATGGTCACCAACACAAGGATGCACAGCACATTCTTTGATTCAGCAAGGGATGCAGCTTGGAGGGCCATCAAAGAACTTGGTGATAGAATCAAGTGCAGAATGCTTAACACCCAGAATGACCTTAGGGAAGAAAAGAAGCATACCCAAGAGCTAGAGGCTACCAACCAAACTTTAAGGAAATACATCATAGACTTAGCAATGGAGTCATGTGATCAAGATAAACAGATTGCTCTAGGGATGCCTTGTTAGCCAACTTGGCAAGTGAGATGGGATTATAAGCATACTTCGTTAGTTGGACCACCACACTTATCATTTTATTTTCCAAATGCTGTCTCAATAAGTTGAACCTTGGATGCTTGTAATGGATTTTATGTATGCTATGACTTGTGTGTTTGCCAATGTTATGCTTGTGATGCTTTGTCTTGTAAAATTATTCATTGTGTTGACTCTAACTTTTTCTATCTTATAAATAGATGCCTAATGTTACTATCAGCACGGCTGAAGAGTTCAAGGGAACTCGTTTTGGCCCTCGTATTATTGAGCTAACTAGTTTGCTCAATCTCCCTATTCCTACCATCATGGTGCTTCCCCTCACCAAGTTTGAGAGGAAAGACCTTTGGGGCTTCAAGGTTAATCAGCCCGGATGCCCGACTGAGCCTACCACGGAGGCAATCATCTTCAAGCTCATGCATGATGACAAGGAGAGAGGCCTAGAGGTAGTCATGCAGGACTTGATTGGACGTCGGTTAGGGAGACACTCTCGACAGGTTAGAGTTACTCACTTCCATGCCTTCGGTAGACGTGATGAGGATGGTGAGGCCATTGACTTCGAGGATACTTCGAGGGAGACAGCAGATCCGATTCGTCTATACCTCCAGGACTTAGAGGTTCTTCTTAGGCACGTGGACACTGATAGGACCAACGTCATGCTCAGCAATGACGAACTCCATGTGCAGCTTCGTGAGAAGGACAAGCTCTTAGCGGAGCAAGATGAGATAGTCAAGGAGATGGAGGCCAAGTTTGAGAGTCAAGACAGAAAGTTCAAGAGTCAAGAGAAGCGAGTCCAAGATAGGAACAAGAGGATTCGAGACATGACTGCGGAACTGGAGGCCAAGGACTTCGAGCTCGAGCATCAGCAGACTGTGATTGAGAGGCTTCGTTCACACAAGAGGGCTCTCAAGGCCAAAGTAGAGACATTAACCACCAATGTCGAGGAATACAAGACCGCTATGGAGAATGCAGGTCTTACATTGGTTGAGGAGGAGGTTGATGCCAAGGATTAGTGATGAAAGGTTCCCCAACCTTTAATAAGGTAGAGATCCCTGTGTTTACAATGATAGTCCCTGGATCAATAGCTAGCATCCACAGTTAAGATGTAATATCAAGAAACAAATGTCATAATACAACTTTATAACCAGGAATAACATAATTTATTACATATTACATAGCTCATTTGGCTATCTCATTACAATGCAGCAGAATATAACAATAGCATGGGGTCCTTCATCTTCAAAGTGCCACAGGCAGACATGTTGTTTGTAGACTTGTAATCCTAATCATTAAACTTCACTAACATCAATCAAACCTGCAACATAATAAGTTACAACCACAAGGGTCAATACATTTGAATTGCATTGGCTAGTGATACTATGGTAGTATAGTGGAGTCTATCATCTATATGCATTTGGCTAAGTGGAGCTTAGGCTTGCTTTGCTCAAGATAGATTTTCCTTATCATTTGAAAACACTAAGTTTTTGCTTGTCAAAAATCACCCAAGGCATCTCCCAATAGAAATTGGTGATCCTTTCAACCCTTGTTCAACCACAAGTTTTTAACTTAGAAATTGGGATGAGGAGATTCTTGATAGCTTCCATGTCTTGATGCTCAAATTGTCCTTTACCAGGGACATGGCTAAGTACTTAGATTTTACACTCTTTAGAGGTGGTGCACTTTCCCCACAAGACTTGGTTTCACCAAGACAAGATCTTTCAGAAGCCTGCCCTTAGACCAAAATGGACGCGTTCCAACCTATCATCCCCTACCAACAACTGTCCATTTGGCTAAGTTATTGCAACCTATATGATCCTGGCAGAGCCCATAATGCCAAGTGGCTGCACTTGAAGCTTCTCAACATTTGACATCTCAAATCTCTTTGTTCCTGGGTGGCCATCCACAAGTGAGATACACAAGGTAAACCATAGAAATGGGCCTTCTGAACCACTCAACACAAACCATTCCTTCCATTCCACCCAGGTGATTCATTCACTTTGTTGTTTTATTAAACAAAACACAAGTCCTTGACTTGGAAATATTCCATAGTATGAGTATATATTCCACCCTTGTTTTCTATTAGCTAAGCTAAGCATGATAGTAGTAGGAATATTAACTTAGGAATTTCTACTAAGGTTCCATCTACTAGGATTTCCCATGGCATAGTTTATACTTAGCAAAATTCCATGCAAGTCCTACTTAGAAAGATCACTAATGCATAGTGAAAATAATGGGACAAAAGTATGAAGCATCACTTGCCTTTTTGGTAGAGAATATAAGTTCACTCCTTGATCTTTGCAATGTTCACACACTTCAAATCACTACAATTCAATCAAGCAATAAATATTTCAATCTACCATTCAAGCAACATCACAAAAATAATAGAAACAAAACAATGCATGCAAACATGCAAAAGATTTTTTTATTTTTAAAAGTGGTTTCTAATGGGTCATAAACATTTGAAAACACCTAATGGTAATCTTATAAAGTGGCAACATCATTTGCAAAAGATTTCACTTCATAAACCATTTTTAAACCAAGTCATTATTTTATGTGGTTGAAAATGTCTTTAGCAAAGTAATAGTTTTATAGGGTTCACCAAATACATTTTGTTTAGGGTCAGAGAGTTTAAATCAAAACATTTCCCAAAGTTTTTCCTCCAAAATCATTTTTAACAACTAAACCATATTTTTATTTGACTAGAAATGGTTTAAATCAAGAGTTTATTCTTTTGATTCACCAAATATATTTTTGAAACCAAAAATTGATTTCTATGGTCAGTAGGTTCAAAACAAACTATTTTCCAAAGGTTTTATCTCAAAAATCATTTTAGAACAATTTTTATATTCTAAACATGCATACACAAGTTTCTGCAAAAACAATTAATTTAACAGAAGCATTTTACTCAACAAAGTGCATGGTCAGAATGTACTTGTCTTTCTGATTCTATTGATATAAAATTTTCAAAATTTGGACGTGTGGTTTGAAAGTTATGAATTTTTAAAATTGGAACAACACATAGATCATTTCTGGTTTTAATCAAACTGTCAGGGCCACGTGGCGCTTTCCTATTCGTCTGCACCGTTTCGGTTGGATCGACAGACAAAAGCCGTTGGATCTAGGTGGGATCGCACGGCGCAGAAGCAAGCGTACCCCTTCGGTTAGTCATTCTATCGTGGCCACTGGATCGTAATCGCACGGCTCACAGCGTGCCTGCCAGAGATGGGCGGCGCTGGCGGCGGCAGGTGGCTGCGCTGGCTCTGCCTATGGCGACGCGGTGATTACAGGAAGCAAGGGAGGAAGAGGAGTGGCTCACAGTGATCGCAGGGGTATGGCGAAGCTCAACGTGGTCTTCGGGTAGCAGGGGGCGCACGGGTGTCGTCGGAATTCCTCGCCGCAGATGCTCCTGGCGTCGGGTGCGGTCAGACGTCGTCGGGGGCGATGCTACAGCGCACGAGAAGGCAAAATAACGGTAGCGTTAGATGCGTAGAAGATTAGGGAGTGCGGGAGCATCACAGAGAAGGGGCGGCGCGGTCGGAGACTACCTGGAGGCGTCGTCGGAGAAAAGGCAGACGGCGGCGCTGCTCTGGTGGAGACGGAGTTGACGATACAGGGCTCGTGCGAGTGAGCTGAGGATGCAGAGAGGTGCGCCAGAGCCCGGGCGTCACGTTCGTGTGCTCGAGGAGGCGAGGGGCGGAGGAGGCTGGCCGGAATTGAAGAAAATGTTCGCCGGAGACAGTGGCGGTGTAAGCGGAAATGGGGACGGCCTGGGGGCGTAGAGGTTCTGGTGAGTGAGGGGAATGAGAGAGAGAGAAAGGGCAGGCGCTTATGTACGCGTGATCGCGGGGTCGTTTAATGGCGTGGTTAACGCATATTCACGCCGGCATTCATTGGCAGCAACGACCGGCGAGGTCAGCGGGAGGGTGAGGAAGAAGGGAGCTGGCGGTGGGGTCGTCTCGTCAGCGAAAGAGGGAGTAGGGAGAGGGGGTCCACCCGTCGGTGACTCAGCGGGTAAGGACTCAGGTGCGAAGCGTTTTCCGCGGAAGAGAAGCAGTGGGCTGTGTTGGGCTAATTGGGATGGGCTGTTCCTTTCATTTTTTTATACCAAATGTTTTTCTTTTCTATTTTGAATAATCTGATTTGATTTTCATTCAAATAATTCAAGCAATAAATCGAATCAAACCTCAACCAAAATTTGTGTAAGTTTAAATACTGATTAGTAATATAATCTGAAGTCAATTTTGGAATAAAGTTTTATTCTTTTTGGGGTTTTTCTTTTAATTATTCAAAAGGCCCTTGTTTTAAAACAAATAAGATTTAATAATATTTCAAACACCATTTAAATTCTTTAAACTTTCCAAATCTTTTCAGTAGGTTTTTATTTGTTTAATAGGGTGTCAAATAATTCATCTTGAATTATTTGGAAGGTATTTAATGTGATTCATAAATCATTTGAATTGGGTATTTGTTTTATTTCCAATGGAATTAAATATAGTTTTAATTCCCTAAATTTTATTTGGAGGATTTATTTTATTTAAATTAATTAAACAACTTTTATTCCACTTGGGTAATTCCAAAATTACTATTTTCTCAAGAATTATATAGTTATTCTTATTAGAGATTTGTCTTTATTCAAATGGAATTTGGTTTAAGCCATTTTATTTTATTTTGGAAATTCTTTATCCTTTTATTTTATTTGGATTTGGTTATTCCATTTGCTTATGGATTAGGCCAAGATTTAATTTGGTCTTTAAATATTCTTTATTTAATATTTATTTCTTCATCTTATAAAATCCATATCTATTTATTTAGAGATCAAAACTTGGTGATTCCAATTTGTAAAATCTTATTTGAGATATATTTAACTTTTAAATATCTTTAGGATTATTTGCTCACCATTTGGTATGGATTTTTGTAAGGTTCCCAACCTTTAATAAGGTAGAGATCCCTGTGTTTACAATGCTAGTCCCTGGATCAATAGCTAGCATCCACAGTTACGATGTAATATCAAGAAACAAAGGTCATAATACAACTTTATAACCAGGAATAACATAATTTATTACATCTTACATAGCTCATTTGGCTATCTCATTACATTGCAGCAGAATATCTATAAGCATGGGGTCCTTCATCTTCAAAGTGCCACATGCAGACATGTTGGTTGTAGACTTGTAATCCTACTTCACTAATATCAAACAAACCTGCAACATAACAAGTTATATCCACAAGGGTCAATACATTTGAATTGTATTGGCAAGTGATACTATGGTAGTATAGTGGAGTCTATCATCTATATGCATTTGGCTAAGTGGAGCTTAGGCTTGCTTTGCTCAAGATAGATTTTCCTTATCATTTGAAAACACTAAGTTTTTGCTTGTCAAAAATCACCCAAGGCATCTCCCAATAGAAATTGGTGATCCTTTCAACCCTTGTTCAACCACAAGTTTTTAACTTAGAAATTGGGATGAGGAGATTCTTGATAGCTTCCATGTCTTGATGCTCAAATTGTCCTTTACCAGGGACATGGCTAAGTACTTAGATTTTACACTCTTTAGAGGTGGTGCACTTTCCCCACAAGACTTGGTTTCACCAAGACAAGATCTTTCGAAGCCCCGCCTAGACCAAAATGGACGCGTTCCAACCTATCATCCCCTACCAACAACTGTCCATTTGGCTAAGTTATTGCAACCTATATGATCCTGGCAGAGCCCATAATGCAAAGTGGCTGCACTTGAAGCTTCTCAACATTTGACATCTCAAATCTCTTTGTTCCTGGGTGGCCATCCACAAGTGAGATACACAAGGTAAACCATAGAAATGGGCCTTCTGAACCACTCAACACAAACCATTCCTTCCATTCCACCCAGGTGATTCATTCACTTTGTTGTTTTATTAAACAAAACACAAGTCCTTGACTTGGAAATATTCCATAGTATGAGTATATATTCCACCCTTGTTTTCTATTAGCTAAGCTAAGCATGATAGTAGTAGGAATATTAACTTAGGAATTTCTACTAAGGTTCCATCTACTAGGATTTCCCATGGCATAGTTTATACTTAGCAAAATTCCATGCAAGTCCTACTTAGAAAGATCACTAATGCATAGTGAAAATAATGGGACAAAAGTATGAAGCATCACTTGCCTTGCCTTTTGGTAGAGAATATAAGTTCACTCCTTGATCTTTGCAATGTTCACACACTTCAAATCACTACAATTCAATCAAGCAATAAATATTTCAATCTACCATTCAAGCAACATCACAAAATAATAGAAACAAAACAATGCATGCAAACATGCAAAAGATTTTTTTATTTTTAAAAGTGGTTTCTAATGGGTCATAAACATTTGAAAACACCTAATGGTAATCTTATAAAGTGGCAACATCATTTGCAAAAGATTTCACTTCATAAACCATTTTTAAACCAAGTCATTATTTTATGTGGTTGAAAATGTCTTTAGCAAAGTAATAGTTTTATAGGGTTCACCAAATACATTTTGTTTAGGGTCAGAGAGTTTAAATCAAAACATTTCCCAAAGTTTTTCCTCCAAAATCATTTTTAACAACTAAACCATATTTTTATTTGACTAGAAATGGTTTAAATCAAGAGTTTATTCTTTTGATTCACCAAATATATTTTTGAAACCAAAAATTGATTTCTATGGTCAGTAGGTTCAAAACAAACTATTTTCCAAAGGTTTTATCTCAAAAATCATTTTAGAACAATTTTTATATTCTAAACATGCATACACAAGTTTCTGCAAAAACAATTAATTTAACAGAAGCATTTTACTCAACAAAGTGCATGGTCAGAATGTACTTGTCTTTCTGATTCTATTGATATAAAATTTTCAAAATTTGGACGTGTGGTTTGAAAGTTATGAATTTTTAAAATTGGAACAACACATAGATCATTTCTGGTTTTAATCAAACTGTCAGGGCCACGTGCTTTCCTATTAAATGCACCGTTTCGGTTGGATCGACAGACAAAAGCCGTTGGATCTAGGTGGGATCGCACGGCGCAGAAGCAAGCGTACCCCTTCGGTTAGTCATTCTATCGTGGCCACTGGATCGTAATCGCACGGCTCACAGCGTGCCTGCAGAGATGGGCGGCGCTGGCGGCGGCAGGTGGCTGCGCTGGCTCTGCCTATGGCGGCGCGGTGATTACAGGAAGCAAGGGAGGAAGAGGAGTGGCTCACAGTGATCGCAGGGGTATGGCGAAGCTCAACGTGGTCTTCGGGTAGCAGGGGGCGCACGGGTGTCGTCGGAATTCCTCGCCGCAGATGCTCCTGGCGTCGGGTGCGGTCAGACGTCGTCGGGGGCGATGCTACAGCGCACGAGAAGGCAAAATAACGGTAGCGTTAGATGCGTAGAAGATTAGGGAGTGCGGGAGCATCACAGAGAAGGGGCGGCGCGGTCGGAGACTACCTGGAGGCGTCGTCGGAGAAAAGGCAGACGGCGGCGCTGCTCTGGTGGAGACGGAGTTGACGATACAGGGCTTGTGCGAGTGAGCTGAGGATGCAGAGAGGTGCGCCAGAGCCCGGGCGTCACGTTCGTGTGCTCGAGGAGGCGAGGGGCGGAGGAGGCTGGCCGGAATTGAAGAAAATGTTCGCCGGAGACAGTGGCGGTGTAAGCGGAAATGGGGGCACGAAGTAGAGGTTACTGAGTGAGGGGAATGAGAGAGAGAGAAAGGGCAGGCGCTTATGTACGCGTGATCGCGGGGTCGTTTAATGGCGTGGTTAACGCGTATTCACGCCGGCATTCATTGGCAGCAACGGCCGGCGAGGTCAGCGGGAGGGTGAGGAAGAAGGGAGCTGGCGGTGGGGTCGTCTCGTCAGCGAAAGAGGGAGTAGGGAGAGGGGGTCCACCCGTCGGTGACTCAGTGGGTAAGGACTCAAAGTGCGGCGTTTCCTCCGGAAGAGAAGCGTTAAGCTGTGTTGGGCTAATTGGGATGGGCTGTTCCTTTCATTTTTTTATACCAAATGTTTTTCTTTTCTATTTTGAATAATCTGATTTGATTTTCATTCAAATAATTCAAGCAATAAATCGAATCAAACCTCAACCAAAATTTGTGTAAGTTTAAATACTGATTAGTAATATAATCTAAAGTCAATTTTGGAATAAAGTTTTATTCTTTTTGGGGTTTTTCTTTTAATTATTCAAAAGGCCCTTGTTTTAAAACAAATAAGATTTAATAATATTTCAAACACCATTTAAATTCTTTAAACTTTCCAAATCTTTTCAGTAGGTTTTTATTTGTTTAATAGGGTGTCAAATAATTAATCTTGAATTATTTGGAAGGTATTTAATGTGATTCATAAATCATTTGAATTGGGTATTTGTTTTATTTCCAATGGAATTAAATATAGTTTTAATTCCCTAAATTTTATTTGGAGGATTTATTTTATTTAAATTAATTAAACAACTTTTATTCCACTTGGGTAATTCCAAAATTACTATTTTCTCAAGAATTATATAGTTATTCTTATTAGAGATTTGTCTTTATTCAAATGGAATTTGGTTTAAGCCATTTTATTTTATTTTGGAAATTCTTTATCCTTTTATTTTATTTGGATTTGGATTCTATTTATTCCATTTGCTTATGGATTAGGCCAAGATTTAATTTGGTCTTTAAATATTCTTTATTTAATATTTATTTCTTCATCTTATAAAATCCATATCTATTTATTTAGAGATCAAAACTTGGTGATTCCAATTTGTAAAATCTTATTTGAGATATATTTAACTTTTAAATATCTTTAGGATTATTTGCTCACCATTTGGTATGGATTTTTGTAAGGTTCCCAACCTTTAATAAGGTAGAGATCCCTGTGTTTACAATGCTAGTCCTCGGATCAATAGCTAGCATCCACGATTCGATGTAATATCAAGAAACAAAGGTCATAATACAACTTTATAACCAGGAATAACATAATTTATTACATCTTACATAGCTCATTTGGCTATCTCATTACATTGCAGCAGAATATCTATAAGCATGGGGTCCTTCATCTTCAAAGTGCCACATGCAGACATGTTGGTTGTAGACTTGTAATCCTACTTCACTAATATCAAACAAACCTGCAACATAACAAGTTATATCCACAAGGGTCAATACATTTGAATTGTATTGGCAAGTGATACTATGGTAGTATAGTGGAGTCTATCATCTATATGCATTTGGCTAAGTGGAGCTTAGGCTTGCTTTGCTCAAGATAGATTTTCCTTATCATTTGAAAACACTAAGTTTTTGCTTGTCAAAAATCACCCAAGGCATCTCCCAATAGAAATTGGTGATCCTTTCAACCCTTGTTCAACCACAAGTTTTAACTTAGAAATTGGGATGAGGAGATTCTTGATAGCTTCCATGTCTTGATGCTCAAATTGTCCTTTACAGGGACATGGCTAAGTACTTAGATTTTACACTCTTTAGAGGTGGTGCACTTTCCCCACAAGACTTGGTTTCACCAAGACAAGATCTTTCGAAGCCTTCCTTAGACCAAAATGGACGCGTTCCAACCTATCATCCCCTACCAACAACTGTCCATTTGGCTAAGTTATTGCAACCTATATGATCCTGGCAGAGCCCATAATGCCAAGTGGCTGCACTTGAAGCTTCTCAACATTTGACATCTCAAATCTCTTTGTTCCTGGGTGGCCATCCACAAGTGAGATACACAAGGTAAACCATAGAAATGGGCCTTCTGAACCACTCAACACAAACCATTCCTTCCATTCCACCCAGGTGATTCATTCACTTTGTTGTTTTATTAAACAAAACACAAGTCCTTGACTTGGAAATATTCCATAGTATGAGTATATATTCCACCCTTGTTTTCTATTAGCTAAGCTAAGCATGATAGTAGTAGGAATATTAACTTAGGAATTTCTACTAAGGTTCCATCTACTAGGATTTCCCATGGCATAGTTTATACTTAGCAAAATTCCATGCAAGTCCTACTTAGAAAGATCACTAATGCATAGTGAAAATAATGGGACAAAAGTATGAAGCATCACTTGCCTTTTTGGTAGAGAATATAAGTTCACTCCTTGATCTTTGCAATGTTCACACACTTCAAATCACTACAATTCAATCAAGCAATAAATATTTCAATCTACCATTCAAGCAACATCACAAAAATAATAGAAACAAAACAATGCATGCAAACATGCAAAAGATTTTTTTATTTTTAAAAGTGGTTTCTAATGGGTCATAAACATTTGAAAACACCTAATGGTAATCTTATAAAGTGGCAACATCATTTGCAAAAGATTTCACTTCATAAACCATTTTTAAACCAAGTCATTATTTTATGTGGTTGAAAATGTCTTTAGCAAAGTAATAGTTTTATAGGGTTCACCAAATACATTTTGTTTAGGGTCAGAGAGTTTAAATCAAAACATTTCCCAAAGTTTTCCTCCAAAATCATTTTTAACAACTAAACCATATTTTTATTTGACTAGAAATGGTTTAAATCAAGAGTTTATTCTTTTGATTCACCAAATATATTTTTGAAACCAAAAATTGATTTCTATGGTCAGTAGGTTCAAAACAAACTATTTTCCAAAGGTTTTATCTCAAAAATCATTTTAGAACAATTTTTATATTCTAAACATGCATACACAAGTTTCTGCAAAAACAATTAATTTAACAGAAGCATTTTACTCAACAAAGTGCATGGTCAGAAAGTACTTGTCTTTCTGATTCTATTGATATAAAATTTTCAAAATTTGGACGTGTGGTTTGAAAGTTATGAATTTTTAAAATTGGAACAACACATAGATCATTTCTGGTTTTAATCAAACTGTCAGGGCCACGTGGCGCTTTCCTATTCGTCTGCACCGTTTCGGTTGGATCGACAGACAAAAGCCGTTAGATCTTGGTGGGATCGCACGGCGCAGAAGCAAGCGTACCCCTTCGGTTAGTCATTCTATCGTGGCCACTGGATCGTAATCGCACGGCTCACAGCTGCCGAAGATGGGCGGCGGCGGTGCTCTGGCTCGCTATGGCGCGGTGATTACAGGAAGCAAGGGAGGAAGAGGAGTGGCTCACAGTGATCGCAGGGGTATGGCGAAGCTCAACGTGGTCTTCGGGTAGCAGGGGGCGCACGGGTGTCGTCGGAATTCCTCGCCGCAGATGCTCCTGGCGTCGGGTGCGGTCAGACGTCGTCGGGGGCGATGCTACAGCGCACGAGAAGGCAAAATAACGGTAGCGTTAGATGCGTAGAAGATTAGGGAGTGCGGGAGAATCACAGAGAAGGGGCGGCGCGGTCGGAGACTACCTGGAGGCGTCGTCGGAGAAAAGGCAGACGGCGGCGCTGCTCTGGCGGAGACGGAGTCGACGATACAGGGCTTGCGCGAGTGAGCTGAGGATGCAGAGAGGTGCGCCAGAGCCTGGGGGTCACGTTCGTGTGCTCGATGAGGCGAGCGGCGGAGGAGGCTGGCCGGAATTGAAGAAAATGTTCGCCGGAGACAGTGGCGGTGTAAGCGGAAATGGGGACGGCCTGGGGGCGTAGAGGTTCTGGTGAGTGAGGGGAATGAGAGAGAGAGAAAGGGCAGGCGCTTATGTACGCGTGATCGCGGGGTCGTTTAATGGCGTGGTTAACGCGTATTCACGCCGGCATTCATTGGCAGCAACGGCCGGCGAGGTCACGGAGGTGAGGAAGAAGGGAGCTGGCGGTGGGGTCGTCTCGTCAGCGAAAGAGGGAGTAGGGAGAGGGGGTCCACCCGTCGGTGACTCAGCGGGTAAGGACTCAGGTGCGAAGCGTTTTCCGCGGGAGAGAAGCAGTGGGCTGTGTTGGGCTAATTGGGATGCGCTGTTCCTTTCATTTTTTTATACCAAATGTTTTTCTTTTCTATTTTTGAATAATCTGATTTTATTTTCATTCAAATAATTCAAGCAATAAATCGAATCAAACCTCAACCAAAATTTGTGTAAGTTTAAATACTGATTAGTAATATAATCTGAAGTCAATTTTGGAATAAAGTTTTATTCTTTTTGGGGTTTTTCTTTTAATTATTCAAAAGGCCCTTGTTTTAAAACAAATAAGATTTAATAATATTTCAAACACCATTTAAATTCTTTAAACTTTCCAAATCTTTTCAGTAGGTTTTTATTTGTTTAATAGGGTGTCAAATAATTCATCTTGAATTATTTGGAAGGTATTTAATGTGATTCATAAATCATTTGAATTGGGTATTTGTTTTATTTCCAATGGAATTAAATATAGTTTTAATTCCCTAAATTTTATTTGGAGGATTTATTTTATTTAAATTAATTAAACAACTTTTATTCCACTTGGGTAATTCCAAAATTACTATTTTCTCAAGAATTATATAGTTATTCTTATTAGAGATTTGTCTTTATTCAAATGGAATTTGGTTTAAGCCATTTTATTTTATTTTGGAAATTCTTTATCCTTTTATTTTATTTGGATTTGGATTCTATTTATTCCATTTGCTTATGGATTAGGCCAAGATTTAATTTGGTCTTTAAATATTCTTTATTTAATATTTATTTCTTCATCTTATAAAATCCATATCTTTTTATTTAGAGATCAAAACTTGGTGATTCCAATTTGTAAAATCTTATTTGAGATTTATTTAACTTTTAAATATCTTTAGGATTATTTGCTCACCATTTGGTATGGATTTTTGTAAGGTTCCCAACCTTTAATAAGGTAGAGATCCCTGTGTTTACAATGCTAGTCCCTAGATCAATAGCTAGCATCCATAGTTAAGATGTAATATCAAGAAACAAAGGTCATAATACAACTTTATAACCAGGAATAACATAATTTATTACATCTTACATAGCTCATTTGGCTATCTCATTACATTGCAGCAGAATATCTATAAGCATGGGGTCCTTCATCTTCAAAGTGCCACATGCAGACATGTTGGTTGTAGACTTGTAATCCTACTTCACTAATATCAAACAAACCTGCAACATAACAAGTTATATCCACAAGGGTCAATACATTTGAATTGTATTGGCAAGTGATACTATGGTAGTATAGTGGAGTCTATCATCTATATGCATTTGGCTAAGTGGAGCTTAGGCTTGCTTTGCTCAAAATAGATTTTCCTTATCATTTGAAAAACACTAAGTTTTTGCTTGACAAAATCTTTCCCAAGGCATCTCCCAATAGAAATTGGTGATCCTTCAACCCTTGTTCAACCACAAGATTTTAACTTAGAAATTTGGATGATGAGATTCTTGATAGCTTCCATGTCTTGATGCTCAAATTGTCCTTTGCCAGGGACATGGCTAAGTACTTAGATTTTACACTCTGCAAAGGTGGTGCACTTTCGCCACAAGACTTGGTTTCACCAAGACAAGATCTTTCAGAAGCCTTCCCTTAGACCAAAATGGATGCGCTCCAACCTATCATTCCCCTACCACCAACTGTCCATTTGGCTAAGTTATTGCAACCTATATGATCCAGGCAGAGCCCATAATGCCAAGTGGCTACACTTGAAGCTTCTCAACATTTGACATCTCAAATGTCTTTGTTCCTGGGTGGTCATCCATAAGTGACATACACAACGTAAACCATAGAAATGGGCCTTGTGAACCACTCAACACAAACCATTCCTTCCATTCCACCCAGGTGATTCATTCACTTAGTTGTTTTATTAAACAAAACACAAGTCCTCAGACTTAGAAATTTTTCCATAGCATGAATATATATTCCAGCCTTGTTTTCTACTAGCTAAGCTCAGCATGATAGTAATAGGAATCTTAACTTAGGAAATTCTACTAAGGTTTCATATAATAGGATTTCCCATAGCATGGTTTATACTTAGCAAAAATTCTATGCAAGACCTACTTAGAAATATCACTAATGCATAGTGAAAATAATTGGACAAAGTATGAAGCATCACTTGCCTTTTTGGTAGAGAGTATAAGTTCACTTCTTGGTCTTTCCAATGTTCACACACTTCAAGTCACTACAATTCAATCAAGCAAACAATATTTCAAACTACCATTCAAGCAATTCAACACAAAAAATAATAATAATAAAACAATGCATACAAACATGCTAAAGATTGTTTTATTTGGAGATGTGGTTTCTAATGGTTCATAAACATTTGAAAACACCTAATGGTCATTTTATAGAGTTGCAAAATCATTTGTATAAGATTTTACTTCATAAACCATTTTTTGATCAAGTCATTATTTTATGTGGTATAGAAATGCTTTTAATAAGTCAAAATTCTATAGGTTTCATAAAATATGTTTTCAAACCAAATAAGCTTGTGTTTAGGGTCAGGGAGTTTATTTCCAAAACTTTTCTCAAAGGTTTTCTTCAAAAACCATTTTTAATAATTAAACCTTATTTTTATTTGACTAGAAATGGTTTAAATCCAAAGTTTATTCTTTTGATTCACAAAATACATTTTTGAAACCACCATTTGTTTCCTATGGTCAGTAGGTTCAAAACACATTATTTGCCAAAGATTTTATCCTCAAAATCATTTTAGAACAATTTTTATAATCCAAACAAGCATACATAAGTTTCTGCAAAAACAAACATTTTACCAGAAGCTTTTTACTAAACAAAGTGCATGGTTGGTTAGGGCTTGTTTTTCTGAATCCATTGATTTAAAGTTTGCAAAATTTGGACGTGTGGTTTGAAAGTTATGCAATTTACAAAATTGGAAAACTAATAGATCAAATTCTTTTTAAATCAAACAGACTGGGACACGCGGCGCGTTTCTATTCGTCGGTACCGCTTTGGCCGGATCAAGCGTTGGCAGCCGTTATATTTAAGTCATATCGCACGGTGCAGAGATGCTACTTACCCCTTCGCTCTCTTTCTATCGTATCCGTCAGATCAGAATCTCTGATTCGCTGCGTTAGACTATTAACAAGCTGGCCGGCGACGCCTTCTGGCCTTTCGGCGAGGTAAATGCGCGGTGATACTGACGGCAAGGAGAGGAGAAGGATCACCGTGTTCATCGAGTGATGCTGAAGCTCAACTTGCTTGCAGTTTGTCAAGGGGCACACGGAATCAGTCGGGATTCCTCGCTGTAGTTGTCGTCGGCGTCTGATGCTTCTTTGGCGTCAAATGCGAGCCTCAGGTCTACTTGAGTGAATGGCGAGCACCTGGATGTTCACAAGGCACAGGCGAACAAAATGGCATGAGGCTCTGGTCGAGGCGTGCACGGGTTCAAGCAATGAGTCTCACCGGAGTTGCTTGCAGACGGCGGTGCTGTCAGTTGACGTCGTTGCCGGCGCTGTGGGTCAAGCGCGGCCAAGTCAAAGCCACTGTAAGATGCGTCTGGAAGAGGGGAGCAGGCTGGAGTGGTTGAGGGGACAAGGGGCGGCAGGGTTCCGCCGGAATCGACAATAGAACTTGTCGGGGCAGTGGAGCTTCGTAGAGAAATTAGGACGGCATGGGGGCGTGCTAAGGTGGGGAACTGAGGGGGAAACATAGAGGGAATGCTGGCGATTAATAGAGCATGGTCTGGGGGCGGAATAAATGTGTCATTGAAGAGAATTGACGACGCGAATCAATCGGCAGTAACGGGGAGGGGGGAAGAACTGGTCGCGGGTTGACGACGAGGTGAGCTGGCGGTGGGGTCCACTTGGCAGTGTGAGACAGGAGTGGGGGAATGGGGTCCACACGTCGGCGACTCTGCGGGTTCTTTCTCTGGTGAAAAAATGATTCGTTCGTGTGAGAGGGAGAGGTGGGCTGGTTGAGCCTTGTTGGGCTAGTTAGGCTGGGTCAGCTTGGTTCTCTTTTTTTATTCTGTTTTCTTTTCTTTTTCTCTTTTGATTTTCCTGTTTTGATTTTCCTGTTTTGATTTTGTTTAAACAATTCAAACATTCATTTGAATTCAAACCTTTGCCAAAATTTGGGTAGGTTTAAATATTGATTGGTAGCACATTCTGATGTTAATTTTGGAAATTTATTTTATTCCTTTTGGGGTCTTTTTAATTAATAAAAAGGGCCCTTGTTTTAAATCAAAATAGGATTTAATAATGTCTTTAATTTCCAATTGACTTCTAAATTCTTCCAAAACCTTTCAGTAAGTTTTGTTTACTTAAAAGGGTGTCAAATAATTCATCTTGAATTATTTGGAAAAGTTTTTAATAAGATTTATTAATCATTTAAGATTGGGTATTTGTTTTAATTCCAATGGATTTAAATATAGTTTTAATTCCCTAAAGTTTATTTAGAAGATTTATTTTATTTAAGTTGATTAAACAACTTTTGTTTCACTTGGGTAAATTCCAAATATCATTTTCTCATGATTTAAATGATCATTCTTTTTAGGGATTTGCCTTTCTCAAAATAGGGATAGAATGGTTTAATGCCATTTTATTTTATTTTGGGAATTCTTTATCCTTTTATTTTATTTGGATTTGGATTATATTCATTCCATTTTCTTAATAGGTTTGGCCAAGATTTTAATTTGGTCTTTAAATATTCTTTAATTAATATTTCCTTCTTCATCTTATAAAATCTATATCTTTTTTTTAGAGATCCAAACTTGGCGATTCCAATTTGTAAAAAACTTGTTTAATATTTGTTTATCCTTTTAATTATCTTTAGGATTATTTGCTCACCATTTAGTAGGGTTTTTAGATAAGGCTTTATTAGCTTTGGAAATTCAATTCCTTATCATATTAAATTCATAAGATTTTATTTATGGCTCCAAATTAAGTGAAACCAATTTATATGATTTTATAATATTTCTATTTGTCATTCTTGATCATTTATAAATGTTTGTTGTCAAGATTTTTATATGTATCAAATCCATAGGCTTGGAGATAACTTGGAAATGATTTTTATTCCCTTAGAGTTTTGGGTTTGGATTTATTTTCCAAGTGTTTAATTTCCAGATACATTCATTGAGGAATGCATTTTCACTTGATTTGGATTTTGTTAAATTCAAACTTTAACCAAAGTTTGTTCAAGATGGGATTTTAAGTTTCCTTTTAGAAACAAAAGTTTCTTTTCACCCTGATTTTCAACAAAAATTTATTTTGTTTATTTTATTTTTCACATTACAAGATTTGGAAAATCTTGGGATGTGACAGGCTACCACCCTTAAAATAAATCTCGTCCCGAGATTTGGGGAGGCTAGGGGTTACAAGTTGGCTCAAAGCATCTAGGGTACTACCACCCTTAAAAATTTTCCAACTAAATTACATTTTGGCTTGCTTGGGATCTTGGGGAAACTTCTCTGGGCAAACATCTGCATAGTGTTCTTTGTTTCCACACTTGAAACATGTGACAAGGAAGAGATCCTTCATAGGCTTGTTTATCTTGTGCTTCATCTTTTCTGGACAATTGCTTGCATAATGTCCTTGGTTACCACAATTGTAACATGTGATAAGATTGAGTTCATCACGTATCTTCTGTGGGCAAGTTGCTACATAATGGCCTAGCTCTTTGCAGTTGTTGCACCACACTTGGCTAATCTCCTTATACTTTTGCTTTTCTAGACATTCACTGGCATAGTGTCCCATTTCTTTGCAATGACCACATTGCACATGGCTTTTGTCCTTCTTCTTCTTGGGTTTCTCCAAAGCTAGGAGTGCTTCTAGTTCATGTTCTTCATATGTTATCTCATAGGTAGGAATGTCTACTGGTTTCCTTGACCTTCTATTACTCCTTGGATAATTCATATGTCTCCTCTTGGGTCCTTTAAATTGAGTCATGTTGTTGGGAGGTACAAGCTGAGATTTTCCTTTGTCTTCATCCTTTTTGGTAGACTTGGCTCTCTCATGGTAATCTGCAATCAGTTGTTCCACTCCACCTTGTTTCCTTTGTTCAACTATGGAATAGATGGGGCATTGGATAGGGACATGATTGTTTCCTTCACATAGGTAACAAGTAGCTTGGGTTGTGGGGCATTGGTCAATTGGATGTTTCTCTTCACAATTGGGGCATTGATCTTCATGCTCTTTGGAAGTATGATCCTTGTCTCCACAAATATTGCAAGCTTGGGTTCCTTCTAGAACATCATCTTTGTCATCCTTGTTGTCACAAACTTCTTTGGAAGAGCTGTTTCCCATGTTGATCATTTGATCTGTCACCTTATGCAACAATTGGGTTTGGGTTTCCAAAAACCTTTGCATGGTTGGATCTACCTCACTGGTGTTGGCTATAAATTGAGCTGTCACTTGGTTCAACTGGGTTTGGTTTGCTAGTAGTTGTTCTCTCATGTTGTTCTCTTTGTTGTTGTTGTCATCCTTGATGTTGGAGTATCTTGGGGGAGTCATCTGTTTGGGTTGGGTAGGGATTAGAATAGGCAAAATATTTCTAAGAGAATAATTCTAACCACACACATCACAATTCACACAAGCAATGTGCAAGCAATCACAAACAAACATTCCACTCAAACAACAAGTTTCAAGCATATTTTTAGGCAACCAAAAACATTTTTTTGCACCACATGAGTTGGTGTGTTTAATTTAAACTAACATGATGGTCCAACTATATGGTTCACTTGTGATCTTTCCATCCTTCTTAGTTTATTCTTCATGAATAAGATCTTTGTATCCTTAGAGAATTTCTTGCATCTTGGTCTCAAAACTTCAAGATGATGATGGTTCCTTCTAAGTTGTGTTTCCTTAGTCTTCAAGTCTTGAGCAATATTTCTTGTCTCAATTGTAGTCCTTAGTGATATCCAAGGTTGAAGTCCTTGTTGAAAATGCTGAAGATGTTGAAGTCATTAGAGTTGAAGATATTGAAGTCATTAGAGTTGATGAAGTCCTTAGCACATGGTGAAGTCTTTGGCCATGGGAAAGGCTTTGTCCATCAAGTTTGAAATAGAAGAGATGTAGAATCAAAACCAAAATGGTTGAGGAAAGAGTTTACAAGATTGTTTGTAAATAAGTTTTTGAACAAATACAACTCCTATTTTTCTAAGGGGTTTTGTCCAATCCTAGGTTTACAAATCCTACAGGCAACACAATGCTCTGATACCATCTGTAAGGTTCCCAACCTTTAATAAGGTAGAGATCCCTGTGTTTACAATGCTAGTCCCTGGATCAATAGCTAGCATCCACAGTTAAGATGTAATATCAAGAAACAAAGGTCATAATACAACTTTATAACCAGGAATAACATAATTTATTACATCTTACATAGCTCATTTGGCTATCTCATTACATTGCAGCAGAATATCTATAAGCATGGGGCCCTTCATCTTCAAAGTGCCACAGGCAGATATGTTGGTTGTAGACTTGTAATCCTACTTCACTAATATCAAACAAACCTGCAACATAACAAGTTATAGCCACAAGGGTCAATACATTTGAATTGTATTGGCAAGTGATACTATGGTAGTATAGTGGAGTCTATCATCTATATGCATTTGGCTAAGTGGATCTTAGGCTTGCTTTGCTCAAAATAGATTTTCCTTATCATTTGAAAAACACTAAGTTTTTGCTTGACAAAATCTTTCCCAAGGCATCTCCCAATAGAAATTGGTGATCCTTCAACCCTTGTTCAACCACAAGATTTTAACTTAGAAATTTGGATGATGAGATTCTTGATAGCTTCCATGTCTTTATGCTCAAATTGTCCTTTGCCAGGGACATGGCTAAGTACTTAGATTTTACACTCTGCAGAGGTGGTGCACTTTCCCCACAAGACTTGGTTTCACCAAGACAAGATCTTTCAGAAGCCTTCCCTTAGACCAAAATGGATGCGCTCCAACCTATCATTCCCCTACCACCAACTGTCCATTTGGCTAAGTTATTGCAACCTATATGATCCAGGTAGAGCCCATAATGCCAAGTGGCTGCACTTGAAGCTTCTCAACATTTGACATCTCAAATGTCTTTGTTCCTGGGTGGCCATCCACAAGTGAGATACACAAGGTAAACCATAGAAATGGGCCTTGTGAACCACTCAACACAAACCATTCCTTCCATTCCACCCAGGTGATTCATTCACTTAGTTGTTTTATTAAACAAAACACAAGTCCTCAGACTTAGAAATTTTTCCATAGCATGAATATATATTCCACCCTTGTTTTCTACTAGCTAAGCTCAGCATGATAGTAATAGGAATCTTAACTTAGGAAATTCTAATAAGGTTTCATCTACTAGGATTTCCCATAGCATGGTTTATACTTGGCAAAAATTCTATGCAAGACCTACTTAGAAAATCACTAATGCATAGTGAAAATAATGGGACAAAGTATGAAGCATCACTTGCCTTTTTGGTAGAGAGTATAAGTTCACTTCTTGGTCTTTGCAATGTTCACACACTTCAAGTCACTACAATTCAATCAAGCAAACAATATTTCAAACTACCATTCAAGCAATTCAACACAAAAAATAATAATAACAAAACAATGCATACAAGCATGCTAAAGATTGTTTTATTTGAATATGTGGTTTCTAATGGTTCATAAACATTTGAAAACACCTAATGGTCATTTTATATAGTGGAAAAATCATTTGTATAAGATTTTACTTCATAAACCATTTTTTGATCAAGTCATTATTTTATGTGGTATAGAAATGCTTTTAATAAGGCAAAATTCTATAGGTTTCACAAAATATGTTTTAAAACCATATAACCTTGTGTTTAGGGTCAGGGAGTTTATTTCCAAAACTTTTCTCAAAGGTTTTCTTCAAAAACCATTTTTAATAATTAAACCATATTTTTATTTGACTAGAAATGGTTTAAATCCAAAGTTTATTCTTTTGATTCACCAAATACATTTTTGAAACCACCATTTGTTTCCTATGGTCAGTAGGTTCAAAACACATTATTTGCCAAAGATTTTATCCTCAAAATCATTTTAGAACAATTTTATAATCCAAATAAGCATACATAAGTTTCTGCAAAAACAAACATTTTACCAGAAGCTTTTTACTAAACAAAGTGCATGGTTGGCTAGGGCTTGTTTTTCTGAATCCATTAATATAAAGTTTGCAAAATTTGGACGTGTGGTTTGAAATTTATGCAATTTACAAAATTGGAAAACTAATAGATCAAATTCTGTTTAAATCAAACAGACTGGGACACGCGGCGCGTTTCTATTCGTCGGTACCGCTTCGGCCGGATCAAGCGATGGCAGCCGTTAGATTTAAGTCATATCGCACGGTGCAGAGATGCTACTTACCCCTTCGCTCTCTTTCTATCGTATCCGTCAGATCAGAATCCTACGGTCGCTACGCGTTAGACTATTAAACAGCGGCGCTGGCGGCGACGCTCTGGCGGCAGCGCTCAGACGAGGTCGTCGCCGGTGATACATGACGCAAGGGAGAGGGTGAGAAGGCTCACCGTGTTCGTGGAGTGATGCTGAAGCTCAACTTGCTTGCAGTTTGTGTAACACCCTCAGAATCGGACTTATGCAAGTTTTAGCGAAACCCGCCAAACCCGCATAGAAACGATTCAAAGGTGCCCACCAGGCACTTTCGTGCGGGTGGAAAACAAAGTAATAACATTACACAACAGTCCTCGATGGGACCCACAGAACGGATATATATACAGCACGACCCAATGCGTCAATAATACAGATATAATATACTAAGATCCAAATCACCTGTAAAACGATACAGCGTCCGGCTACGGACAAGATGCAAATGGGGCTAAGAGCCCTGAAGAATAACCAATGGCGTCCATAACCCTGCCCAGGCCAAGCCGGAAGGGTAACCCTGCTAACGACGTCGATCCCAAAACCTGCTTAAACAAAAGGGGTGCCGACAAAGGGCAAAGGAAAAAGAGGAGCGTCAGTACTAAGGCCAGTACACGGCGAGGCTAGAATTCGGCGGTCCTCGCCTACATAGGTATGGTGGACTGAAGCGGCAGCGGCAGCATGCGCTAAACAACCTAGAGAGACTCGATACAACTAGCGGTTATCAGAGAGGGGTAAGAAAGAGCTATTCGGAACCAACCTGAAGCTATCATCAAACAAACCCATCCTGGCGTTTCCCGATCGAGACCAAACGAGGAAGTCAATCGAGGAACTGACACCGTTGGCAGTTTTACTTATTCAGTTATCGTTGCGGCAATTACTAATCAGGTTTAGATAATCATCCTGATAAAATAAGCAGTGGGCACTTTTAGTTAACCATTCCGTTATAGTTGCAACACTTACTAATCAGATACAGATAGCATGAGATAACCCAAAACCCAGCAGTTGTTGGTACTTTTATTTAGCCATTCCGTTATAATTGCAATACTTACTAGTCAGATACAATTGTCGCAAGCGACAAACCAAACAAGCAATTGTGGGCAGTATTATTTAGCCATTCCATTATAGTGAAGCTGATTACTAGTCATTACAAAGTCAAATTTATAACACTACTTTAGTTAGGCTTGTCTATGATCGAGATACTGTGCTCCAAGTCGTCATAACCGCGGACACGGCTTTCAGAAAGTTTTACCCGGCCGGGGTGCACCAATAGCAACACACGCTCGATCAACCTCGGAAAAACCAAATAAAAACCCAACGAGGCTTTCACGACAAAGCAATCACAGGATTCAGAAATATTTCAGGGGGCCACCCCATTGAGTACACCCGCAACGAAGCTAGCTGACTCCGAGACGGACTCAAGGTTTGCGTCAGTGGCTGTAAACGACCGGGAACCCAAAACTGGGATTGTCGATACCGCGAAAACAATCCGCTTACCTAAACAGTACAGTGTGCTCCTCGCACAATCGTAAATACAGTAGTAGCATGGCATAAGTACAGGATAGTAAATAAAACCTCAAACTAGTTTGTGGCCCCAAGAAATAAGAATGAATCAAGCTCTGGCTCAGGGGGGTCCCATAATCCTCCCGGATGTGGATAGCGCGATAAATCAAGGAACATGTATCAAGTACTGGGTCCACGGACACAAGTGGGCTTTGAAACCAAATATTATCTATCACCCACCGATGCCTCTGCTTACTTCAATTTTAGTTATTAAACAGGAATTAGAGTGAACGATAAGTAAAGCCAAGATCATCTCCAACATCAAACATGCGGCAATACACCAACAACTGTGGCACTTGACGACACGCAACAGCACTTGAGCAAGCGACTACGACGCGCAAGTCCAACTATCTACCAAACAACAGGTAATAGGATGTGTCCAAGGCAATATAGGCTGCAAGGGATATCACGGATACGAAAAACTAGAGCAACGCAACACAGATAGCAATAGATCAACAGGAGGGAATAAATACTATAAAAGTGAGATAGGTAAAAAGGGGGAGATGCTCGCCTGAAAACATTGCCGAAGGTTCAACCGAAGATCGGGTCGAAGCTCACATCAACTCAACGACCTTATCCGCGAAGAAGCAAATCACTAGAAGGAACACCGGATGCAATATTTAATACTACGGTGAAAGATCGGGCATGATGCATGAATGATGTATGGCATGGCAAAGGTGCGATGCAATTAGGTCATATTAAGCGGAACCGGGGTCCCGACATTTAGTTAGATGGTTCAAGTTGTTTATCTACCCCGCAAATTAAATGTTGTTTTAGCATGGCAAAAGGTAGCACCGGTTCGCTACACAAATTTAAATGAGGCCAATATAAGGCTAGATTTGCCCGCATATGGGCCCCATATTTAATTATTAGGTGAATCGGCATAAGGCCCCCAAACCACAGACAAGTATGCATGCATGAACAATTAAGATGCGACAAGTTGTATTATGTTATAAAATAGGGTTTCAGGAAGGGTTTCACACATTAGGGTTCGACGATCTTGGGGTTCCAGGGTTCGCGGTCGGTCTCAGGGTCCAGGGTTCGACGGGAACAAGGTTCGGATTCCGGGATCGTTCTCAGATAACGGGGGTAGATCTTGGCGTTCCGGGAAGCCGGACTTGGTTCGGCGTCGGGGGCGCATCGGTCTCGCCCTGGTCGGTGTCGATCTTGTCGTGGCAAAGATCTTGTCGGGTTCGCGCCATCGAGTCGGTCTTGGCATTCGGGAGCGTCCTCGTGGCGATCCTGGCGTTCTTCAGATTCGGGTCTTGGCGTCCAAGGGAAGTACTTGGCGTTCGAGGGTTCGGCCTTCGGATCCATGAAGGAGTTCTTGGTGGTCCATGATGTAGATCTTGTCGGTTCCACCCCCAAAGGCCTTGTGGTTCCGCACCGTTGGTCTTTGGAAGATCTTGTCCACGACATTGATGATCTTGTCCAACATCTCGTTCGCATCTGCAGGAAGGTCTTGATCTGTGGCAGCGCATCAAGGCCATCTTCAGTTAACCCCACCATATCCATCCCCAAAACCACCTCCACACGGTCACACCATCAGAACATCAACTGCAGCAGGACATGCCCTCGGAAGCACGCACATAGCAGATCAACTCCAGGCACGCCCACGCAAGCACGGGACGGCTGCAACGCCGGACAAGGATCCACCAGGACAAGGAAAAAGAGTCCAGGGCTCGGCTTCATGCGCCTCTCCACACGCGGGAATGGCCACTGGGGCGCACGGAGCTCCTGCGGAAGATGCCAAGGGGACGCGGGCGCACGACCGTGGTTGCTGCAGAGAAGGGCATCGAGCTGGCGGAGGCGGGGAGATGAGGCGGTGCGGCCCGGTGAGGTGGAACTCATCGGGGGGGAAGGGAAGGAGATGGGGGGGGGGCGCCCGGCAGCGAGGGAGGCCAGCGACGAGGTCCGGTGGGAGGCACCATGGGAGGCGACAGCGGTTGAGGTTCGGGCGGAAGCCGAGCAGAGAGGAAGGAGGCGCGGCTGATCGGGAGGAAGGGCGCGAGGTCGCCGGTGAGGCCGAGGCCACGGTCGGGGAAGCTGCGCGGGGTCGGGGCGGAGCCGGAGGAGGCGGGACCAGAGAGCGGAAGGGATGCGAGGTGGGGGGTGGCGCGGAGGCGTGGGACCGGCGAGAAGGGGGCCTTGCGGGCTCGGGGCGGAGCGGCTGCCGGGGATGGGGAAGGCGAGAGGGCCGGGGGTCGCGGTCGACGACGGGGCGAGGCCCAGGCAAGGCAGAGGGGGCGAGCTCGGGAGGGGAGGCGGCTGCTCGGGGAGGAAGACGCGGGTGCGGGAGAGAGAGGCCGCGTGGGGAGGCGTGTCGGTGGGTGGGGGTGGGACCGAGTGTGGGGACAGGTGGGTGCGGTCCTGGGTGGGCCGGTTGGGGGGGTGGAAGCGTGTGTGTACCAGGTGGAGTGGAGGTGAGGGAGTGGGGGTAGGTGGCGGCATGGGGTTGGTTAGAGGGGAGGGAGAGGGTGAGGTGGCGGCAGGTTATTGGGCGGGGTGAGGTGGAGGGGTTGTGGGTAGATTAGGTTGGGTAGCTTTAGGATTATGGGTGGGCCGTTTTAATTCCTAGGGGTGGTCGTTCGGGTCGAATCGGCCCGTTCGACTGCCCCCACTAAAATAATTTAATATATTATTTGTTTAACATGGGGCTTTTACAACCCGATAGCGGACAAAACAAAAATAATCCGGGGACCCGGGTTTGTGTTTGAAAGCAAGACGGGGCGTTTTAGAAAACAAAAATATGCTTTGCGAAAATAGTTTTATGCAAGCAATTGCAAGATGATGACGATGCTCAAATGCAATGTGGCATGATGACATGAGCATGCGGTCGTGATGATGCAATGCACAAAAACAACGCGATTTTCTAGTAGTGGTTTTTGCGGGATGCCACAATTCGACACCACTAACAATGGATCTCGCCCTCGAGATCCGCCTCATGGTACCGGGAAGAGGGTCGGTGGTCTGAATCTTCTCGCATCGTGTAGATCCGCGCGACACCACTAACGAGGGTTCCTTCTTCATCTTGAAAACAGCGACACCACCAACAAAGGATTGTTTCCCACGTTCGTCGAGAGAACACTCCGGATAACCAACGGACGAAGTTAAAGGTAAGGCCACCTCTAACTTTCGCGGAAGGAGTAAAATCACATTAATTCACCAATTTAATGTACGAGAGCGAATGATAAGAGTAGTGGTATGGTAGCTACTCCATCCCGCACTCAAACCATTACTCTGCACACGGATAGGAGGATTATGCAACCAACTCTCGGAATCAGACGGAAGATCTCGACAAGCGAGGTTCGGAAACAAAGGAGGGATGCAGACTCTGCATCGGATCTGGCGTAGGTGATGTCGTCGCGTCAGAAACACCGGAAGGCACAAACAAGAAACAAAGATTGGTACCACAGATAAAGGATTCCTCAGGCAGCCTGAACTCCAGATGGAAGAACACCGTTATCGAAGAAGGAAGAGAAACCCTGAAGGTACGACGGAACCCAACCACGAGAAATCCTGGACTCGAAGAGAGAGAAGAGAGCGGATTCAAAACACGCAGAGGTGAGAGGAGAGCAGCAGAGGGGAAAGGAGTAAAATCAGACTAACCAGAACTATCCAACCGATTTTCAAAAATAGTTTTGACACTCTACTTCGGCCGTTAGCTAGGTTATCCTACAGGCTGGACTTGTGGGGGTATCGCAACTGCTGAGCTCTGATACCACTCTGTAACACCCTCAGAATCGGACCTATGCAAGTTTTAGCGAAACCCGCCAAACCCGCATAGAAACGATTCAAAGGTGCCACCAGCACTTTCGCGGGTGGAAAGCAGTAATAACATTACACAACAGTCCTCGATGGGACCCACAGAACGGATATATATACAGCACGACCCAATGCGTCAAGAATACAGATATAATATACTAAGATCCAAATCACCTGTAAAACGATACAGCGTCCGGCTACGGACAAGATGCAAATGGGGCTAAGAGCCCTGAAGAATAACCAATGGCGTCCATAACCTTGCCCAGGCCAAGCCGGAAGGGTAACCCTGCTAACGACGTCGATCCCAAAACCTGCTTAAACAAAAGGGGTGCCGACAAAGGGCAAAGGAAAAAGAGGAGCGTCGATCGAGGCCAAGACACGGCGAGGCTAGAATTCGCGGTCCTCGCCACATAGGTATGGTGGATCAAGCGGCAGCATGCGCTAAACAACCTATAGAGACTCGATACAACTAGCGGTTATCAGAGAGGGGTAAGAAAGAGCTATTCGGAACCAACCTGAAGCTATCATCAAACAAACCCATCCCGGCGTTTCCCCCTCGAGACCAAACTTGGAAGTCAACCGAGGAACTCACACCGTTGGCAGTTTTACTTATTCAGTTATCGTTGCGGCAATTACTAGTCAGGTTTAGATAATCATCCTGATAAAATAAGCAGTGGGCACTTTTAGTTAACCATTCCGTTATAGTTGCAACACTTACTAATCAGATACAGATAGCATGAGATAACCCAAAACCCAGCAGTTGTTGGTACTTTTATTTAGCCATTCCGTTGTAATTGCAATACTTACTATTCAGATACAATTGTCGCAAGCGACAAACCAAACAAGCAATTGTGGGCAGTATTATTTAGCCATTCCATTATAGTGAAGCTGATTACTAGTCATTACAAAGTCAAATTTATAACACTACTTTAGTTAGGCTTGTCTATGATCGAGATACTGTGCTCCAAGTCGTCCATAACCGCGGACACGGCTTTCAGAAAGTTTTACCCGGCCGGGGTGCACCAATAGCAACACACGCTCGATCAACCTCGGAAAAACCAAATCAAAACCCAACGAGGCTTTCACGACAAAGCAATCACAGGATTCAGAAATATTTCAGGGGGCCACCCCATTGAGTACACCCGCAACGAAGCTAGCTAACTCCGAGACGGACTCAAGGTTTGCGTCAGTGGCTGTAAACGACCGGGAACCCAAAACTGAGATTGTCGATACCACGAAAACACTCCGCTTACCTAAACAGTACAGTGTGCTCCTCGCACAATCGTAAATACAGTAGTAGCATGGCATAAGTACAGGATAGTAAATAAAACCTCAAACTAGTTTGTGGCCCCAAGAAATAAGAATGAATCAAGCTCTGGCTCAGGGGGGTTCCATAATCCTCCCGGATGTGGATAGCGCGATAAATCAAGGAACATGTATCAAGTACTCGGGGTCCTACGGGACACAAGTGGGCGTTCGGAAACCAAATATTATCTATCACCCACCGATGCCTCTGCTTACTTCAATTTTAGTTATTAAACAGGAATTAGAGTGAACGATAAGTAAAGCCAAGATCATCTCCAACATCAAACATGCGGCAATACACCAACAACTGTGGCACTTGACGACACGCAACAGCACTTGAGCAAGCGACTACGACGCGCAAGTCCAACTATCTACCAAACAACAGGTAATAGGATGTGTCCAAGGCAATATAGGCTGCAAGGGATATCACGGATACGAAAAACTAGAGCAACGCAACACAGATAGCAATAGATCAACAGGAGGGAATACATACTATAAAAGTGAGATAGGTAGAAAGGGGGAGATGCTCGCCTGAAAACATTGCCGAAGGTTCAACCGAAGATCGGGTCGAAGCTCACATCAACTCAACGGCCTTATCCGCGAAGAAGCAAATCACTAGAAGGAACACCGGATGCAATATTTAATACTACGGCGAAAGATCGGGCATGATGCATGAATGATGTATGGCATGGCAAAGGTGCGATGCAATTAGGTCATATTAAGCGGAACCGGGGTCCCGACATTTAGTTAGATGGTTCAAGTTGTTTATCTACCCCGCAAATTAAATGTTGTTTTAGCATGGCAAAAGGTAGCACCGGTTCGCTACACAAATTTAAATGAGGCCAATATAAGGCTAGATTTGCCCGCATATGGGCCCCATATTTAATTATTAGGTGAATCGGCATAAGGCC
>CP125977.1:1317889-1375401 GCA_030063025.1 Avena longiglumis | reverse complement strand
GACGAGTTTTGGTCATACCACTCAAAATGCAAATCACCCTAGTACCCCACAGCTATGGGCAATAGCTCATCAAAACGTCCATAAAACACGAAAACGACGAGTTTTTGGTCATGGCCTCAAACATATATCAGATTCTAACGGTCATTGTAAATCACCCTAGAACCCCAAAATATGGGGCAATAACTCATGAAAATGGCCATAAACGTAACAATGACAAGTTTTTGGTCATAACTCTGAAACATGTAAATCTTCCTAGAACGCAAAAACTATGGGGTATAGCTCATGAAAATGGTCATAAAACACGAAAACGACGAGTTTTTGGTCATGCCCTCAAACATGTATCGGGTCTTAAGGTCATTTTAAATTTCCCTCGTAAGCCAAATCCGTGGGCAATAATGCATGAAAACGACAATAAGACGCGAAAACGATGAGTTTTTACTCATAAGTCTCAAAGATGTATCGGGTCTTATGGGCCATGCAAATCCTCCTGTAACACAAAAAATGAGGGCAATAGCTCATGAAAAAGGGCATAAAACACGAGAACGACGACTTCTTTATCATGCCCTTAAACATTTTTGGGTATTACGGTCGTTATAAATTACCCCGGAACCCAAATACTGTGGGCAATAACTCAAGAAAACGTCCATAAAACACAAAAAGGACGAGGTATTGGTCGTAACTCCCAAAAAATGAAATGGGCCTGGAAGCGAAAACTATAGGCTATAGCTCATGAAAACATCCACAAAACGCAAAATCGACGAGTTTTTGGTCATACCACTCAAAAATGCAAATCACCCTAGTACCCCACAGCTATGGGCAATAGCTCATCAAAACGTCCATAAAACACGAAAACGACGAGTTTTTGGTCATGGCCTCAAACATATATCAGATTCTAACGGTCATTGTAAATCACCCTAGAACCCCAAAATATGGGGCAATAACTCATGAAAATGGCCATAAACGTAACAATGACAAGTTTTTGGTCATAACTCTGAAACATGTAAATCTTCCTAGAACGCAAAAACTATGGGGTATAGCTCATGAAAATGGTCATAAAACACGAAAACGACGAGTTTTTGGTCATGCCCTCAAACATGTATCGGGTCTTAAGGTCATTTTAAATTTCCCTAGTACGCCAAATCTGTGGGCAATAATGCATGAAAACGACAATAAGACGCGAAAACGATGAGTTTTTGCTCATAAGTCTCAAAGATGTATCGGGTCTTATGGGCCATGCAAATCCTCCTGTAACACAAAAAATGAGGGCAATAGCTCATGAAAAAGGGCATAAAACATGAAAACGACGACTTCTTTGTCCTGCCCTCAAACATTTTGGGTATTAGAGTCGTTATAAATTACCCCGGAACCCAAAAATTGTGGGCAATAACTCATGAAAAAAACGTCCATAAAACACAAAAAGGACGAGGTATTGGTCGTAACTCCCAAAAAATGAAATGGGCCTGGAAGCCAAAACTATAGGCTATAGCTCATGAAAACATCCACAAAACGCAAAATCGACGAGTTTTTGGTCATACCACTAAAAAATGCAAATCACCCTAGTACCCCACAGCTATGGGCAATAGCTCATCAAAACGTCCATAAAACACGAAAACGACGAGTTTTTGGTCATGGCCTCAAACATATATCAGATTCTAACGGTCATTGTAAATCACCCTAGAACCCCAAAATATGGGGCAATAACTCATGAAAATGGCCATAAACGTAACAATGACAAGTTTTTGGTCATAACTCTGAAACATGTAAATCTTCCTAGAACGCAAAAACTATGGGGTATAGCTCATGAAAATGGTCATAAAACACGAAAACGACGAGTTTTTGGTCATGCCCTCAAACATGTATCGGGTCTTAAGGTCATTTTAAATTTCCCTAGTACGCCAAATCATGGGCAATAATGCATGAAAAGCGACAATAAGACGCGAAACGATGAGTTTTTGCTCATAAGTCTCAAAGATGTATCGGGTCTTATGGGCCATGCAAATCCTCCTGTAACACAAAAATGAGGCAATAGCTCATGAAAAGGGCATAAAACACGAGCAGCGACTTCTTTATCATGCCCTTAAACATTTTTGGGTATTACGGTCGTTATAAATTACCCCGGAACCCAAATACTGTGGGCAATAACTCATGAAAACGTCCATAAAACACAAAAAGGACGAGGTATTGGTCGTAACTCCCAAAAAATGAAATGGGCCTGGAAGCCAAAACTATAGGCTATAGCTCATGAAAACATCCACAAAACGCAAAATCGACGAGTTTTTGGTCATACCACTCAAAAATGCAAATCACCCTAGTACCCCACAGCTATGGGCAATAGCTCATCAAAACGTCCATAAAACACGAAAACGACGAGTTTTTGGTCATGGCCTCAAACATATATCAGGTTCTAACAGTCATTGTAAATCACCCTAGAACCCCAAAATATGGGGCAATAACTCATGAAAATGGCCATAAACGTAACAATGAAAAGTTTTTGGTCATAACTCTGAAACATGTAAATCTTCCTAGAACGCAAAAACTATGGGGTATAGCTCATGAAAATGGTCATAAAGCACGAAAACGACGAATTTTTGGTCATGCCCTCAAACATGTATCGGGTCTTAAGGTCATTTTAAATTTCCCTAGTACGCCAAATCTGTGGGCAATAATGCATGAAAACGACAATAAGACGCGAAAACGATGAGTTTTTGCTCATAAGTCTCAAAGATGTATCGGGTCTTATGGGCCATGCAAATCCTCCTGTAACACAAAAAATGAGGGCAATACCTCATGAAAAAGGGCATAAAACACGAGAACGACGACTTCTTTATCATGCCCTTAAACATTTTTGGGTATTACGGTCGTTATAAATTACCCCGGAACCCAAATACTGTGGGCAATAACTCATGAAAACGTCCATAAAACACAAAAAGGGCGAGGTATTGGTCGTAACTCCCAAAAAATGAAATGGGCCTGGAAGCCAAAACTATAGGCTATAGCTCATGAAAACATCCACAAAACGCAAAATCGACGAGTTTTTGGTCATACCACTAAAAAATGCAAATCACCCTAGTACCCCACAACTATGGGCAATAGCTCATCAAACCGTCCATAAAACACGAAAACGACGAGTTTTTGGTCATGGCCTCAAACATATATCAGGTCTTAATGTCATTGTAAATTGCCCTAGTATGCCTCATGAAAATGGCCATAAACGTAACAATGACAAGTTTTTGGTCATAACTCTGAAACATGTAAATCTTCCTAGAACGCAAAAACTATGGGGTATAGCTCATGAAAATGGTCATAAAACACGAAAACGACGAGTTTTTGGTCATGCCCTCAAACATGTATCGGGTCTTAAGGTCATTTTAAATTTCCCTAGTACGCCAAATCTGTGGGCAATAATGCATGAAAACGACAATAAGACGCGAAAACGATGAGTTTTTGCTCATAAGTCTCAAAGATGTATCGGGTCTTATGGGCCATGCAAATCCTCCTGTAACACAAAAAATGAGGGCAATAGCTCATGAAAAAGGGCATAAGACACGAAAACGACGACTTCTTTGTCATGCCCTCAAACATTTTTGGGTATTACTGTCGTGATAAATTACCCCGGAAGCCAAATACTGTGGGCAATAACTCATGAAAACGTCCATAAAACACAAATAGGACGAGGTTTTGGTCGTAACTCCCAAAAAATGAAATGGGCCTGGATGCCCTAAACTATGGTCTATAGCTCATGAAAACATCCAAAAAACGCAAAATAGACGAGTTTTTGGTCATACCACTCAAAATGTAAATCACCCTAGTACCCCACAACTATGGGCAATAGCTCATCAAAACGGCCATAAAACACGAAAACGACGAGTTTTTGGTCATGTCCTCAAACATGTATCGGGTCTTAATGTCATTGTAAATTGCCCTAGTATGCCAAATCTGTGGGCAATAATTCATGAAAACGACAATAAGACGTGAAAACGATGAGTTTTTGCTCATAAGTCTCAAAGATGTATCGGGTCTTATGGGCCATGCAAATCCTCCTGTAACACAAAAAATGAGGGCAATACCTCATGAAAAAGGGCATAAAACACGAGAACGACGACTTCTTTATCATGCCCTTAAACATTTTTGGGTATTACGGTCGTTATAAATTACCCCGGAACCCAAATACTTGTTGGAATTATGCACTAGAGGCAATAATAAAGATGTTATTATTATAATTCTTGTTCATGATAAAGTTTATATTCCATGCTAGAATTGTATTAAGCGGAAACATTAATACTTGTGTGGTTTGTAAACAACACCGTGTCCCTAGTACGCCTCTATGGACTAGCTCATTGATCAATGATGGTTAAGGTTTCCTAACCATAGACATGAGTTGTCAATTGATAATGAGATCATATCATTGGGAGAATGATATGATGGGTACCCAAACTAAGCGAAGCAATTAGATCGTTTCATCGTGTTCGTCTTTCGAGCTTTTCCTATGTCAAATATTGTATTCCTTAGACCATGAGATAATGCAACTCCCTGGGAAGAAAGCTTTGAGGTCAAACGTCATCCTATGATAGGGTGATCATAAAGGTGTCTCTCGGTGATCGGAAAGTATCATTGGGTTGTATGTATCGAGATGGAATTTATCCCTCCCAAGTCGGAGAGATATACTTCAGGCCCACTCGGTAATCGATATCAACACGCTTGCAAGCATGTGGTTAAGGAGTTAATCACAAAGTGATATCGGATTACGGAGCGAGTAAAGTACTTTTGCCGTGAACGAGATTGAACTAGGTATGGCCATACCGACGATCGAATCTCGCAAGTAAAATATCGCGAGGCGAAGGAATATATATATGGGATTGATTGAATCCTGGCATCGTGGTTCATCCGATATGATCATCGATGAATGTGTGGGAGTCAATATGGGTGCCTGACCCACCGTTGATTATTGATAGAAGATCATGCGCATATTCTCGAACCCGCAGGTCACACTTAACGTATCTCGATGCTAGGATAGATTGGATAATTGATTTATGAATTTTTGTTGAGTCTCGGATGGGATCCGGGATATCACGAGAGGTTCGAATGGTCGGAGAATAAGATTCATATAAGGCGGTGCAGTTTTGGAGTTGAATTGTTCGGTTAATCGGTATTGTACGGAAGCTTCTAGAACCTTCCGGAAGGGGACCAACGTGGCCCCACCTTCCGGGAGGGGCATGGGCCTATGAGGGAGTGTCCTGGCGCATTGGGCCAGGGCACAAGGCCCCATAGGGCCCAGCCGATCCTAGATAAGTTTAAACTCGTTTAAACTAGAGATAGGATTTCTAGATAAGGGAGAGTTTAAATCGTTTAAACTAGAGATAGGATTTCTAGATAAGGGAGAGTTTAAATTGTTTAAACTAGAGATAGTCTTGGAGGAGGGGCAAGGGCTGGCCGCACCCCCCTCTATATATAGTGGGGTGGTGCGCCCCCTCCCCCCTACTACTACACACCTTCCTCCAAGCCCTAGCAGCCTTGCTACCTTCCTCTCTCCCTCCCGACTGTTTGTAGGCCAAGCCCTACAGCAGAAATTCCTCCACCATATACACCACGCCGTCGTGTTGTAGATCCAATCTATCTCTCCACCATACTCGCTGGTCCGAGGAAGGAGGAGACGTCGAGGTGCTGCACGTGTGCATCTCACGGAGGCACCGCCACTTGTGGTGCTAGATCGGATCGGATCGCGAGGAGGAGAAGCGAGTACGACTACATCACCCACGTTCCGACGAATGTTCCGCTGTGCGAATCTTCAAGGGTATGAAGATCTAATCCAATCTCTCTCGTTGTTTGCATCTCCTAGATTAGATCTTGGCTTTCCCTCTGTTCGCTCCGTAGAAAATTTTGATTTACTATGCCGCGAAACCCATCAATACTGTGGGCAATAACTCATGAAAACATCCATAAAACACAAAAAGGACGAGGTATTGGTCGTAACTCCCAAAAAATGAAATGGGCCTGGAAGCCAAAACTATAGGCTATAGCTCATGAAAACATCCACAAAACGCAAAATCGACGAGTTTTTGGTCATACCACTCAAAAATGCAAATCACCCTAGTACCCCACAGCTATGGGCAATAGCTCATCAAAACGTCCATAAAACACGAAAACGACGAGTTTTTGGTCATGGCCTCAAACATATATCAGATTCTAACGGTCATTGTAAATCACCCTAGAACCCCAAAATATGGGGCAATAACTCATGAAAATGGCCATAAACGTAACAATGACAAGTTTTTGGTCATAACTCTGAAACATGTAAATCTTCCTAGAACGCAAAAACTATGGGGTATAGCTCATGAAAACGGTCATAAAACAGGAAAACAACGAGTTTTTGGTCATGCCATCAAACATGTATCGGGTCTTAAGGTCATTGTAAATTTCCCTAGTACGCCAAATCTGTGGGCAATAATTCATGAAAACGACAATAAGACGCAAAAACGATGAGTTTTTGCTCATAAATCTCAAAGATGTATTGGGTCTTATGGGCCATGCAAATCCTCCTGTAACACAAAAAATGAGGGCAATAGCTCATGAAAAAGGGCATAAAACACGAAAATGACGACTTCTTTGTCATGCCCTCAAACATTTTCGGGTATTACGGTCGTTATAAATTACCCCGGAACCCAAATACTGTGGGCAATAACTCATGAAAACGTCCATAAAACACAAATAGGACAAGGTTTTGGTCGTAACTCCCAAAATATGAAATGGGCGTGGATGCCCTAAACTATGGTCTATAGCTCATGAAAACATCCAAAAAACGCAAAATAGACGAATTTTTGGTCATACCACTCAAAAATGTAAATCACCCTAGTACCCCACAACTATGGAAAATTGCTCATCAAAACGGCCATAAAACACGAAAACGACGAGTTTTTGGTCATGTCCTTAAACATCTATCTGGGTCTAACCGTCATTGTAAATCACCCTATAACCCCAAAACTATGGGGCAAAAACTCATGAAAATGGCCCTAAACATAAAAATGACAAGTTTTTGGTCATAAATCTCAAACATGTAAATCTCCTAGAGCAAAAAACTATGGGGTATAGCTCATGAAACGGTCATAAAAAAGCGAACAGCGTGTTTTTGGTCATGTCCTCAAACATGTATCGCGTCTTAATGTCATTGGAAATTTCCCTAGTATGCCAAATCTGTGGTCAATAATTCATGAAAACGACAATAAGACGTGAAAACGATGAGTTTTTGCTCATTAGTCTGAAACATGTGTCCGGTCTTACGGGCCATGCAAATCCTCCTGTAACACCAAACATGTTGGCAATAGCTCATGAAAAATGGCATAAAACACGAAAACGATGACTTCTTTGTCATGCCCTCAAACATTTTTGGGTATTACGGTCGTTATAAATTACCCCGGAACCCAAAAACTCTGGTCAATAACTCAGGAAAACATCCATAAAACACAAAAAGTACGAGGTTTTGGTCGTAACTCCCAAAAAATGAACAGGGCCTGGAAGCCCTAAACTATGGGCTATAGCTCACGAAAACATCCACAAAACGCAAATCGACGAGTTTTTGGTCATGCCCTCTTACATGTATCGGGTCTTAAGGTCATTGTAAATTGCCCTAGTATACCAAATCTGTGGGCAATAATTCATGAAAACGACAATAAGACGTGAAAACTATGAGTTTTTGCTCATAAGTCTCAAAGATGTATCGGGTCTTATGGGCCATGCAAATCCTCCTGTAACACAAAAAATGAGGGCAATACCTCATGAAAAAGGGCATAAAACACGAGAACGACGACTTCTTTATCATGCCCTTAAACATTTTTGGGTATTATGGTCGTTATAGCTCATGAAAACATCAAAAAAATGCAAAATAGACGAGTTTTTGGTCATACCACTCAAAAATGTAAATCACCCTAGTACCCCACAACTATGGGCAATTGCTCATCAAAACGGCCATAAAACACGAAAACGACGAGTTTTTGTTCATGGACTTAAACATCTATCTAGGTCTAACCGTCATTGTAAATCAACCTAGAACCCCAAAACTATGGGGCAAAAACTCAAGAAAATGGCCCTAAACATAAAAATGACAAGTTTTTGGTCAAAACTCTCAAACGTGTAAATCTCCCTAGAACGCAAAAACTATGGGGTTAGCTCATGAAAACGGTCATAAAACACGAAAACGACGAGTTTTTGGTCGTGTCCTCAAACATGTATCGCGTCTTAATGTCATTGGAAATTGCCCTAGTATGCCAAATCTGTGGTCAATAATTCATGAAAATGACAATAAGACGTGAAAACGATGAGTTTTTGCTCATAAGTCTGAAACATGTGTCCGGTCTTACGGGCCATGCAAATCCTCCTGTAACACCAAAAATGTTGGCAATAGCTCATGAAAAAGGGCATAAAACACGAAAACGATGACTTCTTTGTCATGCCCTCAAACAGTTTTGGGTATTAGAGTTGTTATAAATTACCCCGGAACCCAAAAATTGTATGCAATAACTCATGAAAACGTCCATAAAACACAAAAAGGACGAGGTTTTGGTCGTAACTCCCAAAAAATGAAATGGGCCTGGATGCCCTAAACTATGGTCTATAGCTCATGAAAACATCCAAAAAACGCAAAATAGACGAGTTTTTGGTCATACCACTCAAAATGTAAATCACCCTAGTACCCCACAACTATGGGCAATAGCTCATCAAAACGGCCATAAAACACGAAAACGACGAGTTTTTGGTCATGTCCTTAAACATGAATCGGGTCTTAATTTCATTGTAAATTGCCCTAGTATGCCAAATCTGTGGGCAATAATTCATGAAAACGACAATAAGACGTGAAAACGATGAGTTTTTGCTCATAAGTCTCAAAGATGTATCGGGTCTTATGGGCCATGCAAATCCTCCTGTAACACAAAAAATGAGGGCAATACCTCATGAAAAAGGGCATAAAACACGAGAACGACGACTTCTTTATCATGCCCTTAAACATTTTTGGGTATTACGGTCGTTATAAATTACCCCGGAACCCAAATACTGTGGGCAATAACTCATGAAAACGTCCATAAAACACAAAAAGGACGAGGTATTGGTCGTAACTCCCAAAAAATGAAATGGGCCTGGAAGCCAAAACTATAGGCTATAGCTCATGAAAACATCCACAAAACGCAAAATCGACGAGTTTTTGGTCATACCACTCAAAAATGCAAATCACCCTAGTACCCCACAGCTATGGGCAATAGCTCATCAAAACGTCCATAAAACACGAAAACGACGAGTTTTTGGTCATGGCCTCAAACATATATCAGGTTCTAACGGTCATTGTAAATCACCCTAGAACCCCAAAATATGGGGCAATAACTCATGAAAATGGCCATAAACGTAACAATGACAAGTTTTTGGTCATAACTCTGAAACATGTAAATCTTCCTAGAACGCAAAAACTATGGGGTATAGCTCATGAAAATGGTCATAAAACACGAAAACGACGAGTTTTTGGTCATGCCCTCAAACATGTATCGGGTCTTAAGGTCATTTTAAATTTCCCTAGTACGCCAAATCTGTGGGCAATAATGCATGAAAACGACAATAAGACGCGAAAACGATGAGTTTTTGCTCATAAGTCTCAAAGATGTATCGGGTCTTATGGGCCATGCAAATCCTCCTGTAACACAAAAAATGAGGGCAATAGCTCATGAAAAAGGGCATAAGACACGAAAACGACGACTTCTTTGTCATGCCCTCAAACATTTTTGGGTATTACTGTCGTGATAAATTACCCCGGAAGCCAAATACTGTGGGCAATAAATCATGAAAACGTCCATAAAACACAAATAGGACGAGGTTTTGGTCGTAACTGTCACATCCCAAGATTTTCCAAATCTTGTAATGTGAAAATAAATGAATAAAATAAAACCTTGTTGATTTTCAGAGCCAGAAGAAACTTTTTGAATTTAAATAGAACCGCAAACCCATTTGAATTAAATAAATCCCAAAGGAATTTAATGAGTTAAACATTTAATGAATGGTAATTAAATTGTTTTTTGAAATTACTATTTTGGAATCATTTAATAAAAGATTGGTAATCAAAAGAAAAGATGAGTTTATAAATAAAGAATATTTCATAAAGCCAAATTAAAACCTTGGCCATACTTTGGAAATTAAAACATTTTATTTAAATAAAATTAGAAAAGATTTGTTTAAATAAACTAATAAGAATTTAATATCCAACCTTATTTAAATAAAAGGTTTTACCAATTTACATTGAAACATCAAAACTTATTAAAGTATTTAAAAAAAATAAGTTTTCCCAATTATTTGACATTCACAAATAAAGCCTACTGTTTTGGTTTTGAAAATATTTGGAGTTCTAATGAAAATTTTATTAAATAAACCAAACCCTATGTTATTAATAAACCATGGTCCATTTTTAATTAATAAAAGGAACATAAAAGTATTTAAAAAATATATTATTTTATTTTGGACCTTGATTTATGCTGATAAACAGAACCAAGATCAAATTGTGAAGAGTGGTGTTTGATTTAATTTGGTTGATATTTATTTGGTTAAAAATTTGAAACAGAAATTAGATTCAGAAAAAGGAAAAGATTACAGGAAGAAAAAAATGTAGTCGGACCTGACCCAACTGGCCAAGCCCAACAGCAGCCCACCTAACCCAGTTCTCTCCTCCCCGCAGAAAACGATTCGAACCAACTACCTGACCCGCACAGAGACTGACTGGTGGACCTCCCCCTCATTTCTTTTCCACTGACTGGTAGGCCGCTATCACTGTTCATCGTCTCCTTCACCCATCCCGCAGCGACCATTTCTTCTCCCCCGTTCTGCTGTTGATTGCTCCAGCTTAATTCGCTTTAACGCGACAGACGTTACCAGCCTTGATCAAGCAGATGGAAACGCCAGGACATCCTCTATATTTCCCCTCTGACACCTCGCCAGACGCCTGACCGCCTCAATTTCTTCCCGAGCACCCTCTTTCCGACAAGGGCCGATGATTCGGCCAAACCACATCACCCGAACCTCCGAGCACCGACAGCCTCCCCACTCAGACAATCCTCCCCGTGCCTTCCGCTCGACCGCTGGAGCCGGCGTAGGCTTGGACAATCGATAGCGCGCCGTCCGTTTCCACTCCGGCGATGACTTTCGGTGAACAGACCGCCCGACCCCTCGTTCACGCACACAAGATCGCCTTGCTCTTGCGCATCTGAATGTGCTCTGTTTTGCCTTAGGGCGATCTGCGTGACGACTCTCGTCCGCTACCACCGTCTGGCTTAACTCCGACGAGCACTCCTGGTATGCATCTGACCACCCCGCGCCTCCTCGTTCACACTCCCACAGTCGCCACATCTTTCTGCAACTAACCGCATCGTTGTTTTGCTTCGGGATGATATAGAGCGTCGCCCTCGACCGCGGACAGAGCCACCCGACGCCGACCTCCACTCCGGCGAGGAATTACTGCAGACCCTGAGCGCCCCTCGACCAACCGACCGCGCCCCAAGCATCACCTCGTCCTCGCGATCACGGTGAGCGTTCTCACCTCGTACTTTGCTTCCTAGAACCGCCGATAGCCGCAGCCATACCGTCGCCACACAGAAACCGAGCGCCGGAATTTGGCAAGCATGTTAGTGACCGTTAGATTTAGATCTAACGTATAGGAAAGAAAGTCGGCGAAGGGGTATCGAGCAACCAGTACCGTGCGATCCCACTTAGATCCAACGATCCAGAGAGATTAATCCGCCCGAACCGGTATCATCCTATTAAAACATGACGTGTGTCCCCTGGGTTGTTTAAAAACAGATTTGAATCTGATTTATTTGCAAACTTCAAACCCTTATAACTTTAGATCTACACGTCCAAAAATTTCAAATTTTATATCAATGGATTCAGGAGAACAAGCCCTAGATAAATGTGGTCTTAGTTTAGAAAATAGTATCTGTTAACTTGTTTGAATTTGCAGAAACATTTGTGTACTTGTTTAGAGTAGGAAAATTATTTAAAATTTATTTTGAGATTAAATCTTTTGCAAAATAGTTTGTAGTGACCTTACTGACCCTAAGAACCAACCCATGGTTTTTAAAATGAAATTAGAAAAATTTAGAATGGATTAATTGAATTAGACTATTTCTAGCTAAATAAAGATAAGGATTTTATTATGAAAAAGGTTTTTGGAATAAAAACCTTGGGAAAATATTTTTTTTTCAAAGATACTGAACCAAAACACCAAGACTTGAGAGTTAGAAACTTTTTGTGAGAAACTTAAAGATTTTGATTTGATAAAACCATTTTTCCACCATATAGAATATTGAATGAAATTTTAAAATAGTTTTTGGGCAAAACCCTCTAACTAATGACTTTGCCATTTTGGTAAATGACCAATTTGGACCTTACAAAGTTTAGAAACCTAGTGGAGACCATCCTTGCAATAGAACCATCCTTTGCATACTTATGCATGACTTAGTTTCCTTCTTGTCTTGTGTGTGTGATTTTGTTTGAGTAATAGTGGTTTGGTATGTTAGTTGATTTGGTGTTTTGCTTGATTTACTTGTAGTGAAATTAGCAAAGTGTGAGACTAGAAAGATCAAGGAGTGAACCCTCATTCCCTACCAAAAAGGCAAGTTACACTATCATACAAATGCCCTTCTATTTTCATTATACTTAGTGGATTACGAAAACGTGCATGAAAAAGATTTCTTTATACTTATGCTATGCTAAAATCCTAATAGGATTCCCTATACACTCCTTAGTGAAAATATTGTAGTTGTACATGCCTAGCCATGCTTCATTTTGACAAGAGATACATGTTGAGATTTTACAAAGGATTGAGAAAAAGACTTATGTTTTACATAATAAAACAAGGACTCAATGAACCACCTAGGTGGTGGACAATTTAAGTTTTGGAGAGGGTGGCAACAAAAGAAACCATGTCTATGGGATTCCCTTTGTGTTGTGCTCCAAAAGAAAACTACCTAGGAAACTTAGAGATTGAACATGTTTCTCCAATTGTGGCTTTCGTGTGCAACCACATGCTATTATGGCTCTGGCTTAGTCAACTACATTAGGAAGACCCATACATTGCCTTTAGTTACCGGACATGGGGATCTGGAATGCTTCATGGGGGCTGAAGACAAGCTAGAAATGATGTATGGGAGGACCTTTTGGAAAGACTTCGTCACACTCTCAGTCTGCCGGTACTCCGTCTTGGTGAGCACTAATCCAGTAGGCCACTGGTGGCAACAAGATGAGATTGTGTCATGTGGGTAAAGTGTACTCCTTCTGCAGAAGTTAACAAAATCTAAGTACTTAGCCGTGTACCCGGTTATGGACAATACTGAGCAACTAAAGTTTGAACTATGGGAAATCTCGACATTCCAACTTCTAATATAAAAACTTGATGCACTTTGGGGTACCAAGGAATTCAAAGAGATTTTGTTAAGCTTGTTGCACTTGGGGTTACCAAGGCGCTCAAGAGCATGATGTACTTGGAGTTACCAAGGAACTCATGAGTTTTGATAAAACTTTTTGCACTTGGGAGTTACCAAGTAGCTCAAGGAGTTTTGACAAGGACTTGAACACTTGAGTTTCTACCAAGGAGTTCAAGGAACTTGGAAAAGAAATTTGACAAAGGACCTAAAACCCTTTTGAAAAGATAGGATAAAATATTCCTTTATGCAAATAAGCCTTAAAAACTCTACTTATCCAAATATGCATATAAGGATAGGATCCATTCTTATTATACATAGAAGTGAAGCTTGCCAATACAATTCAAAATGTATTGACCCTTGTGGCTGTAACTTGTAATGTTGTAGGTTGATTGTTTTTAAATGAAGATTGTTTGATTGACTAGGACTACAAAGTCTACAACCAACATGTGCCTATGGCATTTTGAAGATGAAGGACCCATGAATATAGTTATTCCGCTGCAATGTAATGTAATAGCCAAATGAGCTATGTATGATGTAATAGAATTATGTTATTCCTGGTTATAAAGTTATAATATGACCTTTGTATCTTGATATTACATCTTAACTGTGGATGCTAGCTATTGATCCAGGGACTAGCATTGTAGAACACAGGAGGACTCTACCTTATTGGGTTGGGACCTCTACAGTAACTCCCAAAAACTGAAATGGGCCTGGATGCCCTAAACTATGGTCTATAGCTCATGAAAACATCCAAAAAACGCAAAATAGACGAGTTTTTGGTCATACCACTCAAAATTTGAATCACCCTAGTACCCCACAACTATGGGCAATAGCTCATCAAAACGGCCATAAAACACGAAAACGACGAGTTTTTGGTCATGTCCTTAAACATGTATCGGGTCTTGATGTCATTGTAAATTGCCCTAGTATGCCAAATCTGTGGGCAATAATTCATGAAAACGACAATAAGACGTGAAAACGATGAGTTTTTTCTCATAAGTCTCAAAGATGTATCAGGTCTTATGGGCCATGCAAATCCTCCAGTAACACAAAAAATGAGGGCAATACCTCATGAAAAAGGGAATAAAACATGAGAACGACGACTTCTTTATCATGCCCTTAAACATTTTTGGGTATTACGGTCGTTATAAATTACCCCGGAACCCAAATACTGTGAGCAATAACTCATGAAAACATCCATAAAACACAAAAAGGACGAGGTATTGGTCGTAACTCCCAAAAAATGAAATGGGCCTGAAAGACAAAACTATAGTCTATAGCTCATGAAAACATCCACAAAACGCAAAATCGACGAGTTTTTGGTCATACCACTCAAAAATGCAAATCACCCTAGTACCCCACAACTATGGAAAATTGCTCATCAAAAACGGCCATAAAACACGAAAACGACGAGTTTTTGGTCATGTCCTTAAACATCTATCTGGGTCTAACCGTCATTGTAAATCACCCTAGAACCCCAAAACTATGGGGAAAAAACTCATGAAAATGGCCCTAAACATAAAAATGACAAGTTTTTGGTCATAACTCTCAAACATGTAAATCTCCCTAGAACGCAAAAACTATGGGGTATAGCTCATGAAAACGGTCATAAAACACGAAAACGACAAGTTTTTTGTCATGTCGTCAAACATGTATCGGGTCTTAATGTCATTGTAAATTTCCCTAGTATGCCAAATCTGTGGGCAATAATTCATGAAAACGACAATAAGACGTGAAAACGATGAGTTTTTGCTCATAAGTCTGAAACATGTGTCTGGTCTTACGGGCCATGCAAATCCTCCTGTAACACCAAAAATGTTGGCAATAGCTCATGAAAAAGGGCATAAAACACGAAAACGATGACTTCTTTTTCATGCCCTCAAACATTTTTGGGTATTACGATCGTTATAAATTACCCCGGAACCCAAAAACTCTGGTCAATAACTCATGAAAACGTCCATAAAACACAAAAAGGACGAGGTTTTGCTCGTAACTCCAAAAAAATGAACTGGGCCTGGAAGCCCTAAACTATGGGCTATAGCTCACGAAAACATCCACAAAACGCAAATCGACGAGTTTTTTGTCATGCCCTCTAACATGTATCGGGTCTTAACGTAATTGTAAATTGCCCTAGTATGCCAAATCTGTGGGCAATAATTCATGAAAACGATAATAAGACGCGAAAACGATGAGTTTTTGCTCATAAGTCTCAAAGATGTATCGGGTCTTATGGGACATGCAAATCCTCCTGTAACACAAAAAATGAGGGCAATAGCTCATGAAAAAGGACATAAAACACGAAAACGATGACTTCTTTGTCATGCCCTCAAACATATTTAGGTATTACGGTCGTTATAAATTACCCCGGAACCCAAATACTGTGGGCAATAACTCATGAAAACTTCCATAAAACACAAATAGGACGAGGTTTTGGTCGTAACTCCCAAAAAATGAAATGGGCCTGGATGCCCTAAACTATGGTCTATAGCTCATGAAAACATCCAAAAAACGCAAAATAGACGAGTTTTTGGTCATACCATTCAAAAACATAAATCACCCTAGTACCCCACAACTATGGGCAATAGCTCATCAAAACGGCCATAAAACACGAAAACGACAAGTTTTTGGTCATGTCCTTAAACATCTATCAGGGTCTAACTGTCATTGTAAATCACCCTAGAACCCCAAAACTATGGGGCAAAAACTCATGAAAATGGCCCTAAACATAAAAATGACAAGTTTTTGGTCATAACTCTCAAACATGTAAATCTCCCTAGAACGCAAAAACTATGGGGTATAGCTCATGAAAACGGTCATAAAACACGAAAACGACGAGTTTCTGGTCATGTCCTCAAACATGTATCGGGTCTTAATCTCATTGTAAATTGCCCTAGTATGCCAAATCTGTGGGCAATAATTCATGAAAACGACAATAAGACATCAAAACGATGAGTTTTGCTCATAAGTCTGAAACATGTATCAGGTCTTACGGGCCATGCAAATCCTCCTGTAACACCAAAAATGTTGGCAATAGCTCATGAAAAAGGGCATAAAACACGAAAACCATGACTTCTTTGTCATGCCCTCAAACATTTTTGGGTATTACGGTCGTTATAAATTACCCCGGAACCCAAAAACTCTGGGCAATATCTCATGAAAACGTCCATAAAACACAAAAAGGACGAGATTTTGGTCGTAACTCCCAGAAAATGAACTGGGCCTGGAAGCCCTAAACTATGGGCTATAGCTCACGAAAACATCCACAAAACGCAAATCGACGAGTTTTTGGTCATGCCCTCAAACATGTATCGGGTCTTAAGGTGATTGTAAATTGCCGTAGTACGCCAAATCCGTGGGCAATAATTCATGAAAACGACAATAAGATGCGAAAACTATGAGTTTTTGCTCATAAGTCTCAAAGATGTATCGGGTCTTATGGGACATGCAAATCCTCCTGTAACACAAAAAATGAGGGCAATAGCTCATGAAAAAGGGCATAAAACACGAAAATGACGACTTCTTTGTCATGCCCTCAAACATTTTTGGGTATTACAGTTGTTATAAATTACCTCGGAACCCAAATACTGTGGGAAATTGAAATGGATCGTATGAGCACCTAGATTGGGGGTGAATAGGTGCTAACCAATTTTTAATACTTTTTCAATTTTAGGCTTGACACAAAGTAAATTCTCTAGATATGCAACTACGATAATTTCCCTATATGTAACCCTAACTACTAAGCACGTAAAATAGGAGCGAGGAAACCGTAGTGGAGCAAGCGGAGACAGAGGGATTTGTTTTACTGCAGTTCCTTCCTTGTTAAGGGAAGTACATCTGTGTTGGAGGGGTGGGCGGTTCTAAGACCACCACGCCACAATAGGCCTCACCCTATTCTCCGATAGATCTCGCCATGAGAGGCCTGATCCACCTTCTCCACTATTGGATCCCTTCGAGGCGGGAACCGGTGCCTTTTACAACACTATCGGGGTACACACCCACAACTGAATTGGGGGCTCCCGAGATGACAACAAGCTGCCACAAGAACAAGGTTTATCAATATAAACAAAAACGAGGATCTAGATATTTGCAAGAAATACTAGATCGGAGGTTCTCCAAATGAATGGAGAGGAGATGAAGCGCTTGATTGCTAATGATGAAGATCGAGTTCTCCTCCTTCGATTCCCCAAGGGATGGGGCCTTTGGGTGGATCTAGGTGGAGCACTCTTGGATGAAGCTTTCAGATCTGATCTGGTCTTTTTCGAGATGAATCAAGAGTTCTGGCAGGAGGCGGAAGGCTGGCTTTAATATCCCCTCCACAGATCTGGCCGTTGCACAACTTTGGGGGCGCATTATCCGCCCCCGGGGAAAACTCCGCACCAAGGTCGGATTCTCCGGGGGAAACTCCGCCCCCTCTCTGGGGCTTGCGCCTTGGTGAAGCTTAGTGAAGATCTTGGGGGGCCGGATAATCTGGACCCCCTGAGGGGCGGATTATCCGGCCAAGCCGGAAAGTCCGGCCAAAATTCTGCCCCCTCTCTGGGGCTTGTGCCTTGGCGATGAGCAGGGGGGCGGATTATCCGGCCCCCCTGAGGGGCGGATTATCCGGCGGGGCCGGAAAATCCGGCCAAAATTCCGCCCCCCTTCTGGGGCTTGCGCCTGCTTGGGCAAAGGGAGGGGCGGATTATCCGCCCCCAAAGGCAGAGTTCTTTTCCCTTTATTCTCAAATAGAGCTGCAACACTTCAACACACATTAAATGATCCTTGGTATTGTTATCTAACACACAAAACACTAGGGATTAAGAAATGTTCTTTCAATCTCCCCCTTTTTGGTGTTAGATGACAATACTAGAATTTGCAATAAAACCGGCAAATGCCACCTCAAATAATGAAAGACGCTCCCCCTAGATGTGTGCATATTTAAGATTTGCATTTGAATACAAATACACACACTAGGGAGAACACTACTTTAAGGTTTGGGAAATAAGGTCATACCACCGGGATAATAATATAGCCAAAGCATACATAGATAATCCCATGAATCCATATGCCATCAAATATGCTCCACAATTCCAGAAATCCATGAGGTCCATAATAGATAAATCCAGAATTCCATGAATACCAAACATAGTGGAGTACGACATAGTCTTAAATAGACAAACACAAATAGCAAAAGAGTTCACGCTAGAAAAGGCACAAGCAAGCAAATAAAAACGACTAAAATCGAAAAGCTTGTGCCCGACCCTTGCAAATCCACGAGACCTAATAGAACTACTTCTCCCCCTTTGGCATCGAAACGACAAAAAGGAAGAAGAGCGATGCTAACGCCCCTGGAGATAACTCCTCCTCATCCTCGTCGTAGTCATTCCCGTCCCCTTCCTCTTCATCATACTCATCATCATCGTCATCAGCTGGAGGAGTGGGTGCCCTCGGTGGAGGAGTAAAGAGAAAACTCTCGAGCTCGCCATAGTTGATCCCTGAGGTGTTCCACTGAGCATACGAATCCGGAGCAGTGGGAGGAGCTGGATGGCCAGTGGCACCTGAGACATGGTGGAGGATAAGCTGCTGCGTGTGATCCCTCTCATGATCCCTGCGGTACGCCTCATATTGGCCCTTGTGAATGTCAATACCCATGCAAAGAATGTTCCGCTGGAACCAAGTAAGTTGCTTGACCTCGCGTTCCATTGGGGACATAGTGGAACGACGACCACTAGCCCGAGCATCACGCATGAAGGACTCCGGGGCAGTGGAAGGGTGATGGATGTTCTCAGCCTTGTTGTATATTTTCTTGGGCTTGTGAAGTCCATACAGAGCAGTGCCAAAATCCTCATGTGGAAACATATGCTTGACGAGCATCATTATGAACGGAGCATAAGGAATAGAGAGCCTGTTGATCATAGAATCCGTCATCTCATGATAAATATAGTCCATGACATCCATTTTGTAACCTGTGGCTGATCCAGAGTTAGTGGCACACTCGTGAGCAAACGCAAGAAGAGGAACCAGGTGGCCACGGATCCTGTCATTGTTGTTACCACTAGGAGGGATGCAGTCCCTAAAAATGCCAACAAGGGCTGCATACAGGGGAGAGAGACCAGCGAAAGTACCAGCGACTCCATCAGAGGAAAGGCAAGGAGCAAATGCAGTATCGTTGGAGGGCTTCAGAGGTGAAATGATACGGTGGCCCGAAGGAGTGTCGCGGCCATGGAAAGCATAACCAAGAACCTTCCCAAAGGTGCGAAAGTCCGACTGAAGCATGGTTGTTCCTGTCATCCACTTCATAGTGCGGCGCTCATCACCGCAAATCACCAGAGTTGAGAAGAACTGGCGCACCACAGAGGAATCATAGTTGCATTGGATAGTCATGAGGTGGTGCAGCCCCATCTTGTTGGTCACATCTAGTGCCTCAATGAGCCTTGTCTTGGATTGAGCCTCAGTCAAATTGATGGGACGCATGGGGCGAATCTTGAGAGTAGCATAGACATCATCATGAATGGCCCGAAAGTGAGCATTCCAAAACATTTCGTCCTCGGGGGGACCATCGTTGTCAGCCTCATCATAATAATCAGTCTGACGAATGGTGGCATAATGAAGACTGCCCATAGCCTTGTAAATGGGCCGAGACTGTTTGCCCTTGCGTGATGCGGTCCTCTTAGTTTTCTTACTTGCCTCTGCCATCCGTTCAGCCTCTCTTGCTGCTGTGCTGACCTCGGTCTCGTCAATGAATTTCCCGTCTACAGTGGGCTTGAGATAACGGGGACAGGAACGATGGGCGAAGGTCTTGGTCGGCTTGGAACCACTTGTGAAAAGCATTATAGGGATAGCATGGAGATAAGTATACACACAAGTCCAGGAGAAAAACATGAAGAAAGAGTAGCCGTGCAACCCCATAACCAATGAAGTGCATTAGCAGAAGCAGAACCAAAACAGGCCAAAATTTGCTCTCCAGGCCGGATTATGCGGCCCTGGCAGGGACGGATAATCCGCCCCCCCGCAGTAAATTTCTGGATTGGTTCAGATCTACCATGGCAAAGCAGATCGGGTACTAGGGTTGCAAGTCTACTGATCCTAGCATGTAAGGAACAACACCAAGAACCTTCTACTACGAGATTTCCACCAAACAAAAAACATCCCATACAAAAGGGGAGAGATGAGGGAGTTACCCTCACTCATTGGAGGAAAATTACGGAGGGGAAGATACCCAGAGGCGAGGTGAAGAAGATCCGGGGAGAGCCCGGAGAATCCGGTGGTCGAATCGACTCCGGGAGAGGCGGATGCTCCGGCGGCGGCTGGGGGGAAGAGGTAGGGTTGGGGGAGGACTGGCTGAGCCTGCCCTCCCCGACCCAGCCTATAAGGGGCTGATTTCGCCCGGGGCGGATAATCCGCCCCCCACTTAAGGCGGATAATCCGCCCCCCCCCCAGAAATTCTGTAAAATGCAGAATCAGGCCAAAGCAACCTAGCAAACCTCTCGATGGTGTTTTAGAGGACTTGTGTGAAATAATAGATGGTTCAAGGAGGGAGAGAAAGGCTTGGGTTGAGAGCATCAAACTGAGATGGTACTACACACCCAAATTTGCAAGAATCAAATCAATCAAAAGCCAAATTTGAGTGTGTTTTCCATAAGAACAAGAGATATGCAAGAAAATCCAATAGGACCCATGAAAAACCAACTCTTCTCAAGGAAGAGGGCGGTGGCCGAAGCCACAATGTTGGAGCGCATGGCATGACACCGCGAAGATCTATCTTGATTTCAAAACCAATGCTCATCGATGACCCACATATCACAAAATGATATTAAGGGAAATGATTTTACTTGCTTTAGGCATTATGGGGGAGGGTTGGCCCAATCAAGTAGGACCACAATCCCCCTATGTATATGCCCGCATCTAAACCAAATACATGAATAAGAGCAAGTGAGTGTGCAAGGGTAGTCAAGCCAAGCTCCTTGAATCTATGATATTTAGCTCATTCCTCAAATAACAAAATCTTGCTTCATCAAGGGGCTTCGTGAAAATATCAGCAAGTTGGTTCTTCGTGTTCACAAAGGATAGAGCAATATCTCCACGAGCAACATGATCCTGAATAAAGTGGTTGCGAATCTCTATATGTTTTGTTCTTGTATGCTGCACGGGATTGTAAGCAATTTTGATAGAACTTTCATTGTCGCATAAAAGAGGAACTTTGTCACAATTGACACCATATTCCTTTAAAGTTTGCCTCATCCATAACAATTGAGTACAAGAACTTGCAGCAGCAACATATTCAGCTTCGGCGGTTGAGAGTTAAATACAATTCTGTTTCTTTGATGACCAACACACTAGAGACCTGCCCAAGAATTGGCATGCACCAGAGGTTGATTTCCTATCATCTTTGTCACCAGCCCAATCTGAATCAGTGTAACCACATAGAGAGAAACTTGAACCCTTGGGATACCATAACCCAAAATTTGGGGAATGAACCAAATATCGGAAGATTCGCTTGACTGCCACTAAGTGGCTTTCTTTAGGAGCGGCTTGGTACCTTGCACACACTCCTACGCTTAACACGATATCGGTCCTAGATGCGCAAAGGTAAAGGAGAGAGCCGATCATGGATCGGTATACCTTTTGATCCAAGTCTTTACCCTTGGGATTGAGCTCAAGATGACACTTTGTTTGCATTGGGGTAGCAACGCCATTGAGATCCGTCATCTTGAACCTTTTGAGCATGTCTTGGATGTACTTAGCTTGATTAATAAAGGTTCCCTCTCTAAGTTGTTTGATCTCAAATCCAAGAAAGAACCTGAGCTCACCCATCATGGACATCTCAAACCTGTCAGTCATAAGCTTCGAAAATTCATCGTTAAAAGCTTGGTTAGTAGAGCCAAAAATAATGTCATCTACATAAAGTTGGCATACAAAAATCTCCCCATTAGCCTTCTTAGTAAAAAGAGGGGGATCGATTTGCCCAACTTCGAATCCACGGTCTAGCAAAAGCTCTTTAAGGTGCTCATACCACGCACGTGGGGCTTGTTTAAGGCCATAGAGCGCCTTATCGAGTTTGTAGACATGGTTCGGAAATTTGGGGTCCTCAAACCCCGGGGGCTGCTTGACATATACTAACTCATGTAGAGGACCATTAAGTAAAGCGCTCTTAACATCCATTTGTTGTAATTTAAAATTATGATGGGATGCATATGCAAGAAGGATACGGATGGACTCAAGACGAGCCACAGGAGCGTAAGTATCGCCAAAATCAATTCCTTCCACTTGAGAGAATCCTTGAGCCACGAGTTGTGCTTTATTCCTCACAAAAATACCATTTTCATCCTGTTTGTTCTTGAAGATCCACTTGGTGCCGATAACATTGCGGCAATCCTTTAGATTTTCTACGAGCTTCCAAACTTTGTTGCGTTCGAAGTTATTTAATTCTTCATGCATTGAAACAACCCAATCGGGATCTTCAAGAGAATCAAAAACCTTCTTCGGTTCAACCATGGAAATGTGAGCTTGATGATCACATAAGCTTGCAAGTTCTCTTCTAGTGGATACCCTTCGTCGTAGATCACCAACAACCTTGTCAAGAGTGTGACCTCTTAGTTCAAGGTTCCGATCAGCACGAGCCTTGTGACGAGCCTCAATGTACTTATTGTTTCTAGGAGGAGTGGATTCAATAGTTGTATCCTTGTCTTGATTACTGCCCTGCCCTTGATCTTGGTCACCGTTACTGCCAGAAGATTGTTGCTGAACATTTTCCTCAGGCCCGGATAATCCGCCCCTTGGAGGGGACGGACTATCCGGCCTGGGAGCTGAAGTACCAGAACCATCTTCCTGAGAAAGCCTCACAGGAGTTGGAGACCCAGGGCCGGATACTCCGCCCCTGGGGGCCGGAGAATCCGTCTTGGGAGCTTTATAGTTGTTGACTTCTCATTCGGATCCTCTAGAACGAGTTGGAGTGCCAGGGGCGGATTGTCCGCCCCTTGGAGGGGGCGGATAGTCCGGCCTGGGACTAACAACTTGTCCAGGGGAAATATGGTCTTCAGCAGATTGTGGTGTTGGTGCAGGATTGTCTCCAACAGTAGGAGCTTATTGATCTTGTGTTGATGAGGGCTCCACATGTGTGGAGCATTGTCCTTCCCAATACGCCACAAGGGGTTCCTCAATGGGGCGGAAAAATCCCACTTCCATTCTTCTTATGGTATCTTGGGGTATTTCAACATCTGCATCACAAACATCAACTTTCCCTACAAAGGAGCCGTTATTTTCATCGAACTCCACACTACAAGATTCTACAACAATCCCAGTGAGCTTGTTGTAGACTCTATAAGTGTGGGATTCGGCACCGTAACCAACAAAAATACCTTCTAAAGCCTTGGATACAAATTTTGACAAACGGACACCTTTAATAAGAAAGAAACACTTACACCTGAATACCCTGAAGTATGAGATGTTGGGTTTGTTACCGGTAAGTATTTCATATGGGGTCTTGTCCAAGATCTTCCGAAGGTAGAGCCGGTTTGATGAGTGACAAGAAGTGGATATGGCTTCAGCCCAAAAATTATAAGGAGACTTGAATTCATCTAGCATAGATCTTGCCATATCCATCAATGTCCGGTTCTTCCTCTCAGCTACACCATTTTGTTGAGGGGTGTACGCAGCGGAATATTGGTGTCTAATCCCCTCTTCGCTAAGAAACTCGTTTAAAGTGTAGTTCTTGAATTCTGAGCCGTTGTCACTTCTAATTGCCAAGATGGGAACATTGTGTTGACGTTGAACTTCATTGGCAAAGTCGATGACAGTTTGTTGAGTCTCACTTTTCAGCTTGAAGAAATGTACCCATGTATATCTTGAGTAATCATCGATAATGACCAAGCAATATTTCTTCCCACCAAGACTTGCATGAGAAGGAGGACCAAATAAATCCACATGAAGTAATTCCAAGATCCTCTTTGATGACACAATAGTCTTCCTCTTGTGGGGAGAGTCATGCATTTTTCCTTCTACACAAGCCCTGCAAACACGACCTTTGGCAAAAGAGACATTGTCGTTTAGTCCAAGGATGTGGCCACCCTTCTGGAGACTTTGCAAAGTTCTCATGTTGACAAGGGATAAACGACGATGCCACAGCCATCCCACGTCAGCCTTTCCGAATAGTCACATCGGACCCGAAGTGGTTTTCCCCGAGAAGTCCACCACATACAGGTCATTTTCGACGTATCCAACGAAAACGACCTTTAGAGACTTGCTCCACAAGAGTACCACCAAATCATCATCGATAAAAACAGAGAAACCCATCTTGCCAAGGGCACAAACAGAAAGAAGGTTGTAACCGAGGGTCTCAACAAGCATGATGTCCACGAGAGAGATATCGTGGGCAACCACAACCTTGCCAAGACCCAATACCTGAGATTTTGACTTATCACCATAGGAGACTGTGATATTATCATGATTTGGACGCATCTCCGTGATTATCTCCTTGCTTCCGGTCATATGACTAGTGCAGCCACTATCCAGCACCCATTTCGACCCACCGGAAGCATAGCCTTGCAAGAAAATTACTTCTTGGTTTTAGGTACCCATTTTTCAATGGGTCCTTTCATGTTAGTAACAAGGGTCTTTGGGATCCAAATAGACCAAGCAATATATTCATCAAAAGGACCAACATAATAAGCATAAACATCGCCATAGTCATCACAAAAGAGTTCATAATTCGGATTGCGAGACCCTGCAAAACCAATATTATTAGTCTTCTCTTTTGTGACAACCTTCTCAGCAGTGCTTGTATTTAATTGCACATTCTTGGTCTTGTTGTTCTTGGTCTTCTTCTTCTTGGACTTGGTGACATACCCAAGTCCCTCTTTACTATGATTTGACCTTTGCTTGATAAGGACTTCATCAAGCAAACCTTTGTCCTTGGTAGAGATGTCCTTGATCACTTCTTTTTCCACATTAGCACTTTCCTTGTTACTACATGTTGAGTTTGACGAGCTAGGAGTATCATATTTGGCCAATCGACTTTGAAGCTGATCATGTGACTCACTGAGAATAGAGAACTCGTTTTTCAACGCCTTGTGAGCATTGTCAAGTTTCTCCAATTCCTCGGAGAGTCTATCATGAGAAGCCCCTAAGTCAATCCTTTCCTTCTTTAACTTCTTTGCCTTGGCGACAGCATTGTCATGTTCCTTAACGATTTTAGTCACAATTTCTTTATGTGACTCTTCCATAGACTCAAGCCTCTCTTCAAGAGAGACCCGAGCTTCTTCTTCTTCAAGAGCATTTTTTAGGGATGCAATTTCCATTGCATCCTCCCTTTCAATTCTGCCCTTTTCTTCGAGGAGTGCTTCGTTTTGGGCCAGCTGATCCATAAGAGCCTCAAAACGAACTTTGTGCTCGCCTTGAAAGTTAGTATAGAAGTAATCCAAAGCAATAATCTCTTCTTTAACCTTAATACTAGCAGGACCATCCATGTCTATCATAGCCTTGGGAAAAGAAGAGTTAGAAGAAGTTACCTCGGAGCTTCTTGCCATGAGGCAAGTTGCATTCTTGTTGATGATGTTTTCGTTCGGAGAGTCGAAGAGAGATGTTGATGTAGATGTGGTGGCTATAGCAGCCACCTCTTGAGAGCTATCGTCCCCGTCCTCATCTTCACTCCCTGATGAATATTCTTCTTGAGCCACTAGAACAATCTTTGGTTGCTTCTTGAAAGGAGCATTCTTCTTTACAAACTGTTTCATCCGTGGAGCGTTTGATTTGTCCTTGAAAATGAGTCTTCCTCCATTATCCTCTCTACTTTGATATGGACACTCAGCTACGAAGTGCAGCCAGTGACCACAATTAAAGCATGTTCTCAGCTTGGGACCATTTTATTTTCTTCCATAGGCTCCACTCTTGCGATCTAGTTCAGCTTTAGCCTTGGCTGGATCTTTCCAAAAGTTTCTTGCATAAAGAGCCAAGTATTGTCCGTGGATACTTTTTATATCTTCGGGACAGTCCAGACCTTCTACCGCATATTCATCATGATCAATCACAGTAGTCTTCAAGGCCATGTCCCTTTTGCATCCCCATAGCTCGAGCACGATCATCTTCGGCATTCTTGGCAGCCACTTTGAAGGCGGCCATTTCTTGCATTACCTCATTGGATGACATGAGGTGATAGTTATGCCTAGCTTGGAGACTTTTCAAATCTGTGGGCTCAAATGGCATAAGAGCACTGACATACTTGCGCTTGATCCAAGCATCATCAACATGAGCTGCACCGTGGTTTCTGAAGGTTGTGGATATTGCCTTGAGCCTCCTATACATGTCCTCGTGATCTTCTCCATCCAGCATATAAAATCCTTCAGCTTCATTGCTCAAGGCATCATATCTATTCCTTCTCATACTTTCATGTCCGATGAAGAGCTCGTTGAGGGCATCCCAAGCTTCTTTAGCTGTGCTAAGATGCTGAATGTGTGGCATGTCTTTGTCACCCACACCAAGCTGTATCATGTGTAGAGCTGTAGCATTGAGTTGGCTATCGACCACTTCTCTTCTTGTGAGATTGTAGGGTTTCCAACATGAAGACCATTTTCGATGATCTTCCACAACTCTATGGAGGAACTGCACACATGAGATTTCATCAAAAATTTCCATTGAGAGAAAGTAGATGCTGAAAGTTTAGGTGGATCACCCCTATTATGTATATGTGGGTGAGGGATATGCGGATCAGGGGAATACACATGAGAAACCTCATTGTATCCATCCTTACCGCTATCCTTTTTAGAGGAGGAGCTCTTGCTAGTATCATCACCTACCACTTCATTATCTTTGGAAACAGTTTTACCCGTTTCCTTGGATTGCGGAGTGGTATCCTCAGAGTTAGATGGAGGTGATGCTGCGGATGTGGGGAGACGCATTATAAATTGACGCATCTCTTCCATCTTAGCCTCCATTGAACTCACCAAGGTTGTTTCAAACGTCTTGAGCTCGTTCATGGTGACTACCTCCGGAGCATCACTCCCATCTCCCTTGGAACCCATACTTTTCTTAGGCGGTTAAGCCCGAAATAAGAGCCGAGGCTCTGATACCAATTGAAATGGATCGTATGAGCACCTAGAGGGGGGGTGAATAGGTGCTAAGCAATTTTTAATAATTTTTCAATTTTAGGCTTGACAAAAAGTAAATTCTCTAGATATGTAACTACGAGAATTTCCCTATATGTAACCCTAACTACTAAGCATGTAAAAGAGGAGCGAGGAAACCATAGTGGAGCAAGCGGATACACAGGGATTTGTTTTACCACAGTTCCTTCCTTTTTAAGGGAAGTACATCTGCGTTGGAGGGGTGGGCGGTTCTAAGACCACCACGCCAGAATAGGCCTCACCCTATTCTCCAATGGATCTCGCCATGAGAGGCCTGATCCACCTTCTCCACTATTGGATCCCTTCGAGGCGGGAACTGGTGCCTTTTTCAACACTATCGGGGCACACACCCACAACTGAATTGGGGGCTCCCGAGATGACAACAAGCTGCCACAAGAACAAGGTTTATCAATATAAACAAAATCGAGGATCTAGATATTTGCAAGAAATACTAGATCGGAGGTTCTCCAAATGAATGGAGAGGAGATGAAGCGCTTGATTGCTGATGATGAAGATAGAGTTCTCCTCCTTCGATTCCCCAAGGGATGGGGCCTTTGGGTGGATCTAGGTGGAGCACTCTTGGATGTAGCTTTCAGATCTGATCTGGTCCTTTTCGAGATGAATCAAGAGTTCTGGCAGGAGGGGGAAGGCTGGCTTAAATACCCCCTCCCTAGATCTGGCCGTTGCACAACTTTGGGGGCGGATTCTCCGGGGGAAACTCCGCCCCCTCTCTGGGACTTGCGCCTTGGTGAAGCTTGGTGAAGATCTTGGGGGGCGGATAATCCGCCCCCCCTGAGGGGCGGATTATCCGGCCAAGCCGGAAAGTCCGGCCAAAACTCCGCCCCCTCTCTGGGGCTTGCGCCTTGGCGATGAGCAGGGGGAGGATTATCCGCCCCCAAAGGCAGAGTTCTTTTCCCTTTATTCTCAAATAGAGCTGCAACACTTCAACACACATTAAATGATCCTTGGTATTGTTATCTAACACAAAAAACACTAGGGATTAAGAAATTTTCTTTCAGCAATAACTCATGAAAACGTCCATAAAACACAAAAAGGACGAGGTATTGGTCGTAACTCCCAAAAAATGAAATGGGCCTGGAAGTCCAAAACTATAGGCTATAGCTCATGAAAACATCCAAAAAACGCAAAATAGACGAGTTTTTGGTCATACCACTCAAAAATGTAAATCACCATAGTACCCCACAACTATGGGCAATAGCTCATCAAAACGTCCATAAAACACGAAAACGACGAGTTTTTGGTCATGGCCTCAAACATATATCAGGTTCTAACGGTCATTGTAAATCACCCTAGAACCTTAAAATATGGGGCAATAACTCATGAAAATGGCCATAAACGTAACAATGACAAGTTTTCGGTCATAACTCTGAAACATGTAAATCTCCCTAGAACGCAAAAACTATGGGGTGTAGCTCATGAAAACGGTCATATAACACGAAAACGACGAGTTTTTGGTCATGCCCTCAAACATGTATCGAGTCTTAAGGTCATTGTAAATTGCCCTAGTATGGCAATCTGTGGGCAATAATTCATGAAAACGACAATAAGACGCGAAAACGATGAGTTTTTTCTCATAAGTCTCAAAGATGTATCGGGTCTTATGGGCCATGCAAATACTTCTGTAACACAAAAAATGAGGGCAATAACTCATGAAAAAGGGCATAAAACACGAAAACGACGACTTCTTTGTGATTCCCTCAAACATTTTTGGGTATTACGGTCGTTATAAATTACCCCGGAACCCAAATACTGTGGGCAATAACTCATGAAAATGTCCATAAAACACAAATAGGACGAGGTTTTGGTCGTAACTCCCAAAAAATGAAATGGGCCTGGATGCCCTAAACTATGGTCTATAGCTCATCAAAACATCCAAAAAACACAATATAGACGAGATTTTGGTCATACCACTCAAAAATGTAAATCACCCTAGTACCCCACAACTATGGGCAATAGCTCATCAAAACGGCAATAAAACACGAAAACGACGAGTTTTTGGTAATGGCCGTAAATATCTATCAGGGTCTAACCGTCATTGTAAATCACCCTAGAACCCCAAAACTATGGGGCAAAAACTCATGAAAATGGCCCTAAACATAAAAATGACAAGTTTTTGGTCATAACTCTCAAACATGTAAATCTCCCTAGAACGCAAAAACTATGGGGTATAGCTCATGAAAACGGTCATAAAACACGAAAACGACGATTTTTTGTTCATGTCCTCAAACATGTATCGGGTCTTAATGTCATTGTAAATTGCCCTAGTATGCCAAATCTGTGGGCAATAATTCATGAAAATGACAATAAGACGTGAAAACGATGTGTTTTTGCTCATAAGTCTGAAACATGTATCAGGTCTTACAGGCCATGCAAATCCTCCTGTAACACCAAAAATGTTGGCAATACCTCATGAAAAAGGGCATAAAACACGAAAACGATGACTTCTTTGTCATGCCCTCAAACATTTTTGGGTATTACGGTCGTTATAAATTACCTCGGAACCCAAAAACTCTGGGAAATAACTCATGAAAACGTCCATAAAACACAAAAAGGACAAGGTTTTGGTCGTAACTCCCAGAAAATGAACTGGGCCTAGAAGCCCTAAACTATGGGCTATATCTCATGAAAACATCCACAAAACGCAAATCGACGAGTTTTTGGTCATGCCCTCAAACACGTATCGGGTCTTAAGGTCATTGTAAATTGCCGTAGTACGCCAAATCTGTGGGCAATAATTCATGAAAACGACAATAAGACGCGAAAACGATGAGTTTTTGCTCATAAGTCTCAAAGATGTATCGGGTCTTATGGGCCATGCAAATCCTCCTGTAACACAAAAAATGAGGGCAATAGCTCATGAAAAAGGGAATAAAACACGAAAACGATGACTTCTTTGTCATGCCCTCAAACATATTTTGGTATTACGGTCGTTATAAATTACCTCGGAACCCAAATACCGTGGGCAATAACTCATGAAAACGTCCATAAAACAAAAAAAGGACGAGGTATTGGTCGTAACTCCCAAAAAATGAGATGGGCCTGGAAGTCCAAAACTATAGGCTATAGCTCATGAAAATATCCAAAAAACGCAAAATAGACGATTTTTTGGTCATACCACTCAAAAATGTAGATCACCCTAGTACCCCATGTGGCATCCCGCAAAACCACTACTAGAAAATCGCGTTGTTTTTGTGCATTGCATCGTCATCATCATGCATTGTTTGCATAAAACTATGTTCGCAAAGCCCGTTTTGGTTTCTGAAACGCCCCGACTTTTATTCAAACGCCAAACCCCCGGATGTTCCGGATATTTTGTTTGTCTAAAACTAGTTATAAAAGCTATTTGAAAATAAATAAAATATTAAATTATTTTTAATAGGGGCAGTCGAACGGGCCGATTGACCCGAACGACCACCCCAGAAAATAAATCGGTCCACCTAACCGCCCTTCTAAATCCTAAAGCTACCAAACTATCTACCCCAACCCAGCCTCCACATCACCCTGGCCACTCACACGCTGCCACCTCACCCTCTTCCCTCACCCCCTCCAATCAGGCGCTGACACATCACCCCCCTCTCTCTCTCCCTCTCTCACCACCCCCAACCAGCCCCACACCCACCACACACACTACACGCTACCACCAACCAACACACGCAGCACACTGCTAGCAGGTCCCACCACCTGCCCTTCCCCGCCTGTGCCCACCCAGGTCCCACCTCTCATCGCTTCCCCCACCTCCTTCTTCCCCGACCCGACGCCCCGTCCTCCTCCTTCCTCGGTCCCCTCTCTCCCCTCTTCGTCGCCGGACCTCCACGCCGGCCAACCGCCTCCGTCCGAGCCACCTCCGGCCTCCTCGCCCTCCCGGTCCCGTCGCGTTTCCCCCTCCTCTCCAATCCGTCGCCGCCCTCGAGCTTCTCCCCCCTCTCTCCCCGAGCGGCGCCAGCCGACCCCGGCCCCGTTCGGCTCCCCGCCGCCCGCCGTCGCCCCCTCCTCTCCTCTCTGCTCCAAACGCTGCTCGCCCCTCCGTCGGCCCCAGCGCCGCCCACCTCGCGAGCTCGCCTCCGCCCATCCCGCCCGCGGCGCCCCCTCGAGCTCCCTCGGTAGCCGTCCGGCCTCCCTCTCACCTCCGCGCGTCGCCGCCTGCTCCACCCTAGCTCGCCCCGACCCCGCGAGTTCCTCCCTCGGCCGCCGCCCGCCGGAGACGCCGCTCGCCCCCAGCGCCGCCCGCGCTCACCGCCTCCTCGCCTCCGCGCGACCGCGCCCGCCTCACCGGTTCTCCTCCTCCTCGCCCCGACCTCGCCTGCTCGCAACCGGCCTGCTCGACGCGAGCGCCCCACCGGCCACCGTCCATCTGCGCCAGGGCCTCCCGGAGCAGCTTCCGCCTCCGCCGCCCGGTGCCCCTCCTTCCGCGTCCCCGTCGACCCTCGCCGGCCCCGCGCCCCGCCACCGTCCTCCTGCGCGTCGCTAGGCCCCCGTCGCCCTGCATCTCGCCGTTTGCCGCTGACATCGACCACCTCAGATGGTGTGGTGGTGTCGTGGTGATGTTGAGTACTTCGCCACGGATACGCCAAGTCTTCCTCATGAACCCCGAAGGTCGAACCCCGAGGACCGGACGCGACAAGATCTACCATCTAACGCCAAGCTCGCCTCCATGGGACGCCAAGTTCGTCGAACCCCGTGGGTTTGTTGCTCGCGCTTCGGTGAACACCCGCCGACAAGTTCGGGTCGAAGACCGCGTGCCGACAAGATCTTCCTGGCCTTTTGGGAGACCAAGGCCGACACGAGATGAGAACCCGAAAACCGACAAAACCCCCGCCAAGATCTTCTCGACATCAGGGCCTTCGATATGGTTCCAACAAGATCGCCACACGGACGTGAACTCCAAGTCCCTCGCAACGGCAAGATCGACCCCGTGGGACCCGACAAGATCTGCACGACGCCAAGATCGACACCGACCCGGAAGGATCCGACGCGCCCCGATACCGAACCAAGTCCGGCTTCCCGGAGCGTCAAGACCTACCTCCTCTATCCGAGAACGAATCCGTCGAAACCTGAACCCCAGATCTGAACCCTGGACCCCAACCCCGGAACCCCCGGAACCCCAAGTTCGCCGTAACCTAATGTGTGAACCCCTTTCTCGAGCCCTATTTTATAAATGAAATAACAACCTGTTTCATACTTAATTGTTCATGCATGCATACTTGTCATGTGGTTGGGGGCCTTATGCCGATTCACCTAATAATTAAATATGGGGCCCATATGCGGGCAAATCTAGTCACATATCGGCCTCATTTAAATTTGTGTAGCGAACCGGTGCTATCTTCTGCCATGCTAAAACAACATTTAAATTGCGGGGGTTCTAAACAACATGAACCGTCTTATTAATTGTCGGGACCCCGGTTCCACTTAATATGACCTAATCGCATCGCACCCTTGCCATGTCATGCATCATACATGCATCATGCCGATCTTCTGCCGTTGTATTAAATATTGCATCCGGTGTTTATTCTAGTGTTTTGCTTCTTCGCGGATAAGGCCGTTGAGTTGATGTGAGCTTCGCCCCGATCTTCGGTTGAACCGACGGCAATGTTTTCAGGCGAGCATCTCCCCCCTTTCTACCTATCTTACTTTTATAGTATTTACTTCCCTCCTGTTGATCTATTGCTATCTGTGTTGCGATGCTTTAGTTTCCGTACCTGTGATATACCGTGCAGCCCTATATTGCCTTGGACACATCCTATTACCTGTTGTTTGGTAGATAGTTGGACTTGCGCGTCGTAGTCGCTGGCCCAAGTGCTGTTGTGTGTAGTCAAATGCCACAGTTGTTGATGTATTGCCGCATGTTGATGATGGAGATGATCATAGTTTTACTTGTCGTTCACTTTAATTTCTGTTTAACAACTAAAATTGAAATAAGTAGAGGCATCGGTGGGTGATAGATAATATTTGGTTTCCGAACGCCCACTTGTGTCCCGTAAGACCCCGAGTACTTGATACCTGTTCCTTGATTTATCGCGCTATCCACATCCGGAAGGTATATGGGACCCCCCTGAGCCAGAGCTTGATTCAGTCTTATTTCTTGGGGCCACAACTAGTTTGAGGTTTTATTTACGATCCTGTACTTATGCCATGCTACTTTCTGTATTAAAATTGTGCGAGGAGCACACTGTACTGTTTAGGTATGCGGAGTGATTACGCGGTATCGACAAGCCCAGCCACACTTTTGGGTTCCCAGTCGCTTACAGTCATTGGCGCAACCTTGAGTCCGTCTCGGAGCTTGCTTACGCTATGGGATCTACTCAAAGGTGGCCTCAAATATTTCTGAATCGTGATTGTTCACCGTGAAAGCCTCGTTGGATTTTGATTTGGTTTTTCCGAGGTTGATCGAGCGTGTGTTGCTATTGGTGCACCGGCCGGGTAAAACTTTCTGAAAGCCGTGTCATGGATATGGACGACTTGGAGCATGATCTCGATCATAGACAAGCATAACTAAAGTTTATTGCTACAAATTTGACTTTATAATGACTAGTAATCAGCTTCACTATAATGGAATGGCTAACTAATACGCCCACAATTGCTTGTTTGGATTGTCGCCATACCATCGTACTGACTAGTAAGTATTGCAATTACAACGGAATGGTCGATAAAAGTACCAACAAGCTGTTGGGTTTTGGGTTATCTCATGATAAATGTATCTGATTAGTAATTGTTGCAACTACAACGGAATGGTTAACTAAAAGTGCCCACTGCTTATTTTATCAGTACGATTAACTAAACCTGACTAGTAATTGCTGCAACGATAACTGAATAAATAAAACTGCCAACGGTGTGAGTTCCTCGGTTGACTTCCTCGTTTGGTCTCGAGGGGGAAACCCCAGGATGGGTTTGTTTGGTGTTAGCTTCAGGTTGGATCCGGATAGGTCTATCTTACACTCTCTGACTGTCGCCAGTTGAATTGAGTCTCTATAGGTTGTTCAGTGCAAGCTGCCGCTGCCGCTCAGTCCACCATACCTTTGTAGGCGAGGACCGCCGAATTCTAGCCTCGCTGCATCGGCCTCAAGACGACGCTCCTCTTTTTCCTTTGCCCTTGTCGTCACCCCTTTGTTTAAGCAGGTTTTATGGCGATGACGTTAGCGTGGTTACCCTTCCGCTTGGCCTGGGTTATGGACGCCATTGGTTATTCTTCAGGGCTCTTAGCCCCATTTGCATCTTGTCCGTAGTCGGACGCTCTATCATTTTCAAGGTGATTTGGATCTTTGTATATTATATCTGTATTCTTGACTCTTTGAGTCGCTGTTGTATATATCTGTTCTGTGGGTCCCATCGAGGACTGTTGTGTAATGTTATTACGTTTCCACCGCATAAAGTGCTGGTGGGCACCTTTGAATCGTTTCTATGCGGGTTTGGCGAGTTTTGATAAAACTTGCATAGGTCCGATTCTGAGGGTGTTACACCCCACAACTATGGGCAATAGCTCATCAAAACGTCCATAAAACACGAAAACGACGAGTTTTTGGTCATGGCCTCAAACATATATCAGGTTCTAACGGTCATTGTAAATCACCCTAGAACCTTAAAATATGGGGCAATAACTCATGAAAATGGCCATAAACGTAACAATGACAAGTTTTCGGTCATAACTCTGAAACATGTAAATCTCCCTAGAACGCAAAAACTATGGGGTATAGCTCATGAAAACGGTCATGAAACACGAAAACGACGAGTTTTTGGTCATGCCCTCGAACATGTATCGGGTCTTAAGGTCATTGTAAATTGACCTAGTACGCCAAATCTGTGGGCAATAATTCATGAAAACGACAATAAGACGTGAAAACGATGATTTTTTGCTCATAAGTCTGAAACATGGTCTTACGGGCCATGCAAATCCTCCTGTAACACCAAAATTTTTGGCAATAGCTCATGAAAAAGGGCATAAAACACGAAAACGATGACTTCTTTGTCATGCCCTCAAACATTTTTGGGTATTACGATCGTTATAAATTACCCCGGAACCCAAAAACTCTGGGCAATAACTCATGAAAACGTCCATAAAACACCAAAAGGACGAGGTTTTGGTCGTAACACCCAGAAAATGAACTGGGCCTGGAAGCCCTAAACTATGGGCTATAGCTCACGAAAACATCCACAAAACGCAAATCGACGAGTTTTTGGTCATGCCCTCAAACATGTATCGGGTCTTAAGGTCATTGTAAATTGCCGTAGTACGCCAAATCTGTGGGCAATAATTCATGAAAACGACAATAAGACGCGAAAACGATGAGTTTTTTCTCATAAGTCTCAAAGATGTATCGGGTCTTATGGGCCATGCATATCCTCCTGTAACACAAAAAATGAGGGCAATAGCTCATAAAAAGGGCATAAAACACGAAAACGACGAGTTCTTTGTCATGCCCTCAAACATTTTTGGGTATTACGGTCGTTATAAATTACCCCGGAACCCAAATACTGTGGGCAATAACTCATGAAAACGTCCATAAAACACAAATAGGACGAGGTTTTGGTCGTAACTCCCAAAAAATGAAATGGGCCTGGATGCCTTAAACTATGGTATATAGCTCATGAAAACATCCAAAAAACGCAAAATAGACGAGTTTTTGGTCATACCACTCAAAACTGTAAATCACCCTAGTACCCCACAACTATGGGCAATAGCTCATCAAAACGGTCATAAAACACGAAAACGACGAGTTTTTGGTCATGTCCTCAAACATGTATCGGGTCTTAATGTCATTGTAAATTGCCCTAGTATGCCAAATCTATGGGCAATAATTCATGAAAACGACAATAAGACGTGAAAACGATGAGTTTTTGCTCATATGTCTGAAACATGTATCAGGTCTTACGGGCCATGCAAATCCTCCTGTAACACCAAAAATGTTGGCAATACCTCATGAAAAAGGGCATAAAACACGAAAACGATGACTTCTTTGTCATGCCCTCAAACATTTTAGGGTATTACGATCGTTATAAATTTGCCCGGAACGCAAAAACTCTGGGCAATAACTCATGAAAACGTCCATAAAACACCAAAAGGACGAGGTTTTGGTCGTAACTCCCAAAAAATGAACTGGGCCTGGAAGCCCTAAACTATGGGCTAGCTCACAAAAACATCCACAAAACGCAAATCGACGAGTTTTTGGTCATGCCCTCAAACATGTATCGGGTCTTAAGGTCATTGTAAATTACCGTAGTACGCCAAATCTATGGGCAATAATTCATGAAAACGACAATAAGACGTGAAAACTATGAGTTTTTGCTCATAAGTCTCAAAGATGTATCGGGTCTTATGGGCCATGCAAATCCTCCTGTAACACAAAAAATGAGGGCAATAGCTTATGAAAAAGGGTATAAAACACGAAAACGACGACTTCTTTGTCATGCCCTCAAACATTTTTGGGTATTACGGTCGTTATAAATTACCCCGGAACCCAAATACTGTGGGCAATAACTCATGAAAACGTCCATACAACACAAATAGGACGAGGTTTTGGTCGTAACTCCCAAAAAATGAGATGGGCCTGGAAGTCCAAAACTATAGGCTATAGCTCATGAAAATATCCAAAAAACGCAAAATAGACGATTTTTTGGTCATACCACTCAAAAATGTAGATCACCCTAGTACCCCACAACTATGGGCAATAGCTCATCAAAACGTCCATAAAACACGAAAACGACGAGTTTTTGGTCATGGCCTCAAACATATATCAGGTTCTAACGGTCATTGTCAATCACCCTAGAACCCCAAAATATGGAGCAATCACTCATGAAAATGGCCATAAACGTAACAATGACAAGTTTTCGGTCATAACTCTGAAACATGTAAATCTCCCTATAACGCAAAAACTATGGGGTATAGCTCATGAAAACGGTCATAAAACACGAAAACGATGAGTTTTTGGTCATGCCCTGAAACATGTATCGGGTCTTAAGGTCATTGTAAATTGCCCTAGTATGGCAATCTGTGGGCAATAATTCATGAAAACGACAATAAGACGCGAAAACGACAAGTTTTTGCTCATAAGTCTCAAAGATGTATCGGGTCTTATGGGCCATGCAAATCCTCCTGTAACACAAAAAATGAGGGCAATAGCTCATGAAAAAGGGCATAAAACACGAAAACGACGACTTATTTTGTAGTGCCCTCAAACATTTTTGGGTATTACGGTCGTTATAAATTACCCCGGAACCCAAATACTGTGGGCAATAACTCATGAAAACGTCCATAAAACACAAATAGGACGAGGTTTTGGTCGTAACTCCCAAAAAATGAAATGGGCCTGGATGCCCTAAACTATGGTCTATAGCTCATGAAAACATCCAAAAAACGCAAAATAGACGAGTTTTTGGTCATACCACTCAAAATGTAAATCACCCTAGTACCCCACAACTATGGGCAATAGCTCATCAAAACGGCCATAAAACACGAAAACGACGAGTTTTTGGTCATGTCCTTAAACATGTATCGGGTCTTAATGTCATTGTAAATTGCCCTAGTATGCCAAATCTGTGGGCAATAATTCATGAAAACGACAATAAGACGTGAAAACGATGAGTTTTTGCTCATATGTCTGAAACATGTATCAGGTCTTACGGGCCATGCAAATCCTCCTGTAACACCAAAAATGTTGGCAATACTTCATGAAAAAGGGCATAAAACACGAAAACGATGACTTCTTTGTCATTCCCTCAAAGATTTTTGGGTATTACGATCGTTATAAATTACCCCGGAACCCAAAAAATCTGGGCAATAACTCATGAATACGTCCATAAAACACCAAAAGGACGAGGTTTTGGTCGTAACACCCAGAAAATGAACTGGGCCTGGAAGCCCTAAACTATGGGCTATAGCTCACGAAAACATCCACAAAACGCAAATCGACGAGTTTTTAGTCATGCCCTCAAACATGTATCGGGTCTTAAGGTCATTGTAAATTTCCATAGTACGCCAAATCTGTGGGCAATAATTCATGAAAACGACAATAAGACGCGAAAACGATGAGTTTTTTCTCATAAGTCTCAAATATGTATCGGGTCTTATGGGCCATGCATATCCTCCAGTAACACAAAAAATGAGGGCAATAGCTCATGAAAAAGGGCACAAAACACGAAAACGACGAGTTCTTTGTCATGCCCTCAAACATTTTTGGGTATTACGGTCGTTATAAATTACCTCGGAACCCAAATACTGTGGGCAATAACTCATGAAAACGTCCATAAAACACAAAAAGGACGAGGTATTGGTCGTAACTCCCAAAAAATGAGATGGGCCTGGAAGTCTAAAACTATAGGCTATAGCTCATGAAAACATCAAAAAAACGCAAAATAGACGAGTTTTTGGTCATACCACTCAAAAATGTAGAACAACCTAGTACCCCACAACTATGGGCAATAGCTCATCAAAACGTCCATAAAACACGAAAACGACGAGTTTTTGGTCATGGCCTCAAACATATATCAGGTTCTAACGGTCATTGTAAATCACCCTAGAACCTTAAAATATGGGGCAATAACTCATGAAATGGCCATAAACGTAACAATGACAAGTTTTCGGTCATAACTCTGAAACATGTAAATCTCCCTAGAACGCAAAAACTATGGGGTATAGCTCATGAAAACGGTCATGAAACACGAAAACGACGAGTTTTTGATCATGCCCTCGAACATGTATCGGGTCTTAAGGTCATTGTAAATTGACCTAGTACGCCAAATCTGTGGGCAATAATTCATGAAAACGACAATAAGACGCGAAAATGATGAGTTTTTGCTCATAAGTCTCAAAGATGTATCGGGTCTTGTGGGCCATGCAAATCCTCCTGTAACACAAAAAATGAGGGCAATAGCTCATGAAAAAGGGCATAAAACACGAAAACGACGACTTCTTTGTCATGCCCTCAAACATTTTTGGGTATTACGGTCGTTATAAATTACCTCGGAACCCAAATACTATGGGCAATAACTCATGAAAACGTCCATAAAACACAAAAAGGACGAGGTTTTGGTCGTAACTCCCAAAAAATGAAATGGGCCTGGATGCCCTAAACTATGGTCTATAGCTCATGAAAACATCCAAAAAACGCAAAATAGACGAGTTTTTGGTCATACCACTCAAAAATGTAAATCACCCTAGTACCCCACAACTATGGGCAATAGCTCATCAAAACGGTCATAAAACACGAAAACGACGAGTTTTTGGTCATGTCCTCAAACATGTATCGGGTCTTAATGTCATTGTAAATTGCCCTAGTATGCCAAATCTATGGGCAATAATTCATGAAAACGACAATAAGACGTGAAAACGATGAGTTTTTGCTCATATGTCTGAAACATGTATCAGGTCTTACGGGCCATGCAAATCCTCCTGTAACACCAAAAATGTTGGCAATACTTCATGAAAAAGGGCATAAAACACGAAAACGATGACTTCTTTGTCATGCCCTCAAAGATTTTTGGGTATTACGATCGTTATAAATTACCCCGGAACCCAAAAAATCTGGGCAATAACTCATGAATACGTCCATAAAACACCAAAAGGACGAGGTTTTGGCCGTAACACCCAGAAAATGAACTGGGCCTGGAAGCCCTAAACTATGGGCTATAGCTCACGAAAACATCCACAAAACGCAAATCGACGAGTTTTTAGTCATGCCCTCAAACATGTATCGGGTCTTAAGGTCATTGTAAATTTCCATAGTACGCCAAATCTGTGGGCAATAATTCATGAAAACGACAATAAGACGCGAAAACGATGAGTTTTTTCTCATAAGTCTCAAATATGTATCGGGTCTTATGGGCCATGCATATCCTCCAGTAACACAAAAAATGAGGGCAATAGCTCATGAAAAAGGGCACAAAACACGAAAACGACAAGTTCTTTGTCATGCCCTCAAACATTTTTGGGTATTACGGTCGTTATAAATTACCTCGGAACCCAAATACTGTGGGCAATAACTCATGAAAACGTCCATAAAACACAAAAAGGACGAGGTATTGGTCGTAACTCCCAAAAAATGAGATGGGCCTGGAAGTCTAAAACTATAGGCTATAGCTCATGAAAACATCAAAAAAACGCAAAATAGACGAGTTTTTGGTCATACCACTCAAAAATGTAAATCACCCTAGTACCCCACAACTATGGGCAATAGCTCATCAAAACAACAATAAAACACGAAAACGACGACTTTTTGGTCATGGCCTCAAACATATATCAGGTTCTAACGGTCATAGTTAATCACCCTAGAACCCTAAAATATGGGGCAATAACTCATGAAAATGGCCATAAACGTAACAATGACAAGTTTTTGGTCATAACTCTGAAACATGTAAATCTCCCTAGAACGCAAAAACTATGGGGTATAGCTCATGAAAACGGTCATAAAACACGAAAACGACGAGTTTTTGGTCATGCCCTCAAACATGTATCGGGTCTTAAGGTCATTGTAAATTGCCCTAGTATGGCAATCTGTGGGCAATAATTCATGAAAACGACAATAAGACGCGAAAACGATGAGTTTTTTCTCATAAGTCTCAAAGATGTATCGGGTCTTATGGGCCATGCAAATCCTCCTGTAACACAAAAAATGAGGGCAATAGCTCATGAAAAAGGGCATAAAACACGAAAACGACGACTTCTTTGTCATGCCCTCAAACATTTTTGGGTATTACGGTCGTTATAAATTACCCCGGAACCCAAATACTGTGGGCAATAACTCATGAAAACGTCCATAAAACACAAATAGGACGAGGTTTTGGTCGTAACTCCCAAAAAATGAAATGGGCCTGGATGCCCTAAACTATGGTCTATAGCTCATGAAAACATCCAAAAAACGCAAAATAGACGAGTTTTTGGTCATACCACTCAAAAATGTAAATCACCCTAGTACCCCACAACTATGGGCAATAGCTCATCAAAACGTCCATAAAACACGAAAACGACGAGTTTTTGGTCATGGCCTCAAACATATATCAGGTTCTAACGGTCATTGTAAATCACCCTAGAACCCTAAAATATGGGGCAATAACTCATGAAAATGGCCATAAACGTAACAATGACAAGTTTTCGGTCATAACTCTGAAACATGTAAATCTCCCTAGAACGCAAAAACTATGGGGTATAGCTCATGAAAACGGTCATAAAACACGAAAACGACGAGTTTTTGGTCATGCCCTCAAACATGTATCGGGTCTTAAGGTCATTGTAAATTGCCCTAGTATGGCAATCTGTGGGCAATAAGTCATGAAAACGACAATAAGACGCGAAAACGATGAGTTTTTGCTCAGAAGTCTCCAAGATGTATCGAGTCTTATGGGCCATGCAAATCCTCCTGTAACACAAAAAATGAGGGCAATAGCTCATGAAAAAGGGCATAAAACACGAAAACGGTGACTTCTTTGTCATGCCCTCAAACATTTTTGGGTATTACGATCGTTATAAATTACCCCGGAACCCAAAAACTCTGCGCAATAACTCATGAAAACGTCCATAAAACACCAAAAGGACGAGCTTTTGGTCGTAACACCCAGAAAATGAACTGGGCCTGGAAGCCCTAAATTATGGGCTATAGCTCATGAAAACATCCATAAAACACAAATAGGACGAGGTTTTGGTCGTAACTCCCAAAAAATGAAATGGGCCTGGATGCCCTAAACTATGGTCTATAGCTCATGAAAACATCCAAAAAACAAAAAATAGACGAGTTTTTGGTCATACCACTCAAAAATGTAAATCACCCTAGTACCCCCACAACTATGGGCAATAGCTCATCAAAACGGTCATAAAACACGAAAACGACGAGTTTTTGGTCATGTCCTCAAACATGTATCGGGTCTTAATGTCATTGTAAATTGCCCTAGTATGCCAAATCTATGGGCAATAATTCATGAAAACGACAATAAGACGTGAAAACGATGAGTTTTTGCTCATATGTCTGAAACATGTATCAGGTCTTACGGGCCATGTAAATCCTCCTGTAACACCAAAAATGTTGGCAATACCTCATGAAAAAGGGCATAAAACACGAAAACGATGACTTCTTTGTCATGCCCTCAAACATTTTTGGGTATTACGATCGTTATAAATTACCCCGGAACCCAAAAACTCTGGGCAATAACTCATGAAAACGTCCATAAAACACCAAAAGGACGAGGTTTTGGTCGTAACACCCAGAAAATGAACTGGGCCTAGAAGCCCTAAATTATGGGCTATAGCTCACCAAAACATCCACAAAACGCAAATCGACGAGTTTTTGGTCATGCCCTCAAACATGTATCGGGTCTTAAGGTCATTGTAAATTGCTATAGTACGCCAAATCTGTGGGCAATACTTCATGAAAACGACAATAAGACGCGAAAACGATGAGTTTTTTCTCATAAGTCTCAAAGATGTATCGGGTCTTATGGGCCATGCATATCCTCCTGTAACACAAAAAATGAGGGCAATAGCTCATGAAAAAGGGCATAAAACACGAAAACGACGACTTCTTTGTCATGCCCTCAAACATTTTTGGGTATTACGGTCGTTATAAATTACCTCGGAACCCAAATACTGTGGGCAATAACTCATGAAAACGTCCATAAAACACAAAAAGGACGAGGTATTGGTCGTAACTCCCAAAAAATGAGATGGGCCTGGAAGTCCAAAACTATAGGCTATAGCTCATGAAAACATCCAAAAAACGCAAAATAGACGAGTTTTTGGTCATACCACTCAAAAATGTAGATCACCCTAGTACCCCACAACTATGGGCAATAGCTCATCAAAACGTCCATAAAACACGAAAACGACGAGTTTTTGGTCATGGCCTCAAACATATATCAGGTTCTAACGGTCATTGTAAATCACCCTAGAACCCTAAAATATGGGGCAATAACTCATGAAAATGGCCATAAACGTAACAATGACAAGTTTTTGGTCATAACTCTGAAACATGTAAATCTCCCTAGAACGCAAAAACTATGGGGTATAGCTCATGAAAACGGTCATAAAACACGAAAACGACGAGTTTTTGGTCATGCCCTCAAACATGTATCGGGTCTTAAGTTCATTGTAAATTGCCCTAGTACGCCAAATCTATGGGCAATAATTCATGAAAACGACAATAAGACGCGAAAACGATGAGTTTTTGCTCATAAGTCTCAAAGATGTATCGGTTGTTATGGGCCATGCAAATCCTCCTGTAACAGAAAAAATGAGGGCAAAAGCTCATGAAAAAGGGCATAAAACACGAAAACGACGACTTCTTTGTCATGCCCTCAAACATTTTTGGGTATTACGGTCGTTATAAATTACCCCGGAAGCCAAATACTGTGGGCAATAACTCATCAAAACGTCCATAAAACACAAAAAAGACGAGGTTTTGGTCGTAACTCCCAAAAAATGAAATGGGCCTGGAAGCCCTAAACTATGGTCTATAGCTCATGAAAACATCCAAAAAACGCAAAATAGACGAGTTTTTGGTCATACCCTAGTACCCCACAACTATGGGCAATAAGTTTTGGTCATGCCTCAAACATGTATCGGGTCTTAAGGTCATTGTAAATTGCCCAAGTACGCCAAATCTGTGGGCAATAATTCATGAAAACGATAATAAGACGCGAAAACCATGATTTTTTGCTCATAAGTCTCAAAGATGTATCGGTCTTATGGCCATGCAAATCCTCTGTAACACCAAAATGTTGGCAATAGCTCATGAAAAAGGGCATAAAACACAAAACGATGACTTCTTTGTCATGCCCTCAAACATTTTTGGGTATTACGATCGTTATAAATTACCCGGAACCCAAAAATCGGCAATAACTCATGAAAACGTCCATAAAACACCAAAAGGACGAGGTTTTGGTCAGAACTCCCAAAATGAGATGGGCCTGGAAGCCCTAAACTATGGGCTATAGCTCATGAAAACATCCACAAACGCAAATAGACGAGTTTTTGGTCATGCCCTCAAACATGTATCAGGCCTTCAGGTCATAGTAAATTGCCCTAGTATGCCAAATCCGTGGGCATAATTCATGAAAACGACAATAGGACGCGAAAACGATGAGTTTTTTCTCATAAGTCTCAAAGATGTATCGGGTCTTATGGGCCATGCAAATCCTCTTGTAACAGAAAAAATGAGGCCAATAGCTCATGAAAAAGGGCATAAAACACGAAAACGACGACTTCTTTGTCATGACCTCAAACATTTTTGGGTATTACGGTCGTTATAAATTACCCGGAACCCAAATACTGTGGGCAATAACTCATGAAAACGTCCATAAAACACAAAAAGGACGAGGTTTTGGTCGTAACTCCCAAAAAATGAAATGGGCCTGGAAGCCCAAAACTATAGGCTATAGCTCATGAAAACATCCACAAAACGCAAAATCGACGAGTTTTTGGTCATACCACTCAAAAATGTAAATCACCCTAGTACCCCACAACTATGGGCAATAGCTCATCAAAACAACAATAAAACACGAAAACGACGAGTTTTTGGTCATGGCCTCAAACATATATCAGGTTCTAACGGTCATAGTTAATCACCCTAGAACCCTAAAATATGGGGCAATAACTCATGAAAATGGCCATAAACGTAACAATGACAAGTTTTTGGTCATAACTCTGAAACATGTAAATCTCCCTAGAACGCAAAAACTATGGGGTATAGCTCATGAAAACGGTCATAAAACACAAAAAACGACGAGTTTTTGGTCATGCCCTCAAACATGTATCGGGTCTTAAGGTCACTGTAAATTGCCCTAGTACGCCAAATCTGTGGGCAATAATTCATGCAAACAACAATAAAACGCGAAAACGATGACTTTTTGCTGATAAGTCTCAAAGATGTATCGGGTCTTACGGGCCATGCAAATCCTCCTGTAACACAAAAAATGAGGGCAATAGCTCATGAAAAAGGGCATAAAACACGAAAACGACGACTTCTTTGTCATGCCCTCAAACATTTTTGGGTATTACGGTCGTTATAAATTACCTCGGAACCCAAATACTATGGGCAATAACTCATGAAAACGTTCATAAAACACAAAAAGGACGAGGTTTGGGTCGTAACTCCCAAAAAATGAAATGGGCCTGGAAGCCTAAAACTATAGGCTATAGCTCATGAAAACATCCACAAAACGCAAAATCGACGAGTTTTTGGTCATATCTCAAAAATGTAAATCACCCTAGTACCCCACAAATATGGGCAATAGCTCATCAAAACGTCCATAAAACACGAAAACGACGAGTTTTTGGTCATGGCCTCAAACATATATCAGGTTCTAACGGTCATTTTAAATCACCCTAGAACCCTAAAATATGGGGCAATAACTCATGAAAATGGCCATAAACGTAAAAATGACAAGTTTTTGGTCATAACTCTGAAACATGTAAATCTCCCTAGAACGCAAAAACTATGGGGTATAGCTCATGAAAACGGTCATAAAACACGAAAACGACGAGTTTTTGGTCATGCCCTCAAACATGTATCGGGTCTTAAGGTCATTGTAAATTGCCCTAGTATGGCAATCTGTGGGCAATAATTCATGAAAACGACAATAAGACGCGAAAACGATGAGTTTTTGCTCATAAGTCTCAAGATGTATCGGTCTTATGGGCCATGCAAATCCTCCTAACACAAAAAATGAGGCAATAGCTCATGAAAAGGGCATAAAACACGAAAACGTGACTTCTTTATCATGCCTCAAACATTTTTGGGTATTACGATCGTTATAAATCACCCGGAACCCAAATACTGTGGGCAATAACTCATGAAAACGTCCATAGAACACAAAAGGACGAGGTTTTGGTCGTAACTCCCAAAAAGAAAACGTCCATAAAACACAAATAGGACGAGGTTTTGGTCGTAACTCCCGAAAAATGAAATGGGCCTGGATGCCCTAAACTATGGTCTATAGCTCATGAAAACATCCAAAAAACGCAAAATAGACGAGTTTTTGGTCATACCACTCAAAAATGTAAATCACCCTAGTACCCCACAACAATGGGCAATAGCTCATCAAAACGGTCATAAAACACGAAAACGACGAGTTTTTGGTCATGTCCTCAAACATGTATCGGGTCTTAATGTCATTGTAAATTGCCCTAGTATGCCAAATCTATGGGCAATAATTCATGAAAACGACAATAAGACGTGAAAACGATGAGTTTTTGCTCATAAGTCTGAAACATGTATCAGGTCTTACGGGCCATGCAAATCCTCCTGTAACACCAAAAATGTTGGCAATAGCTCATGAAAAAGGGCATAAAACACGAAAACGATGACTTCTTTGTCATGCCCTCAAACATTTTTGGGTATTACGGTCGTTATAAATTACCCCGGAACCCAAAAACTCTGGGCAATAACTCATGAAAACGTCCATAAAACACAAAAAGGACGAGGTTTTGGTCGTAACTCCCAAAAAATGAACTGGGCCTGGAAGCCCTAAACTATGGGCTATAGCTCACGAAAACATCCACAAAACGCAAATCGACGAGTTTTTGGTCATGCCCTCAAACATGTATCGGGTCTTAAGGTCATTGTAAATTGCCGTAGTACGCCAAATCTGTGGGCAATAATTCATGAAAACGACAATAAGACGCGAAAACGATGAGTTTTTTCTCATAAGTCTCAAAGATGTATCGGGTCTTATGGGCCATGCAAATCCTCCTGTAACACAAAAAATGAGGGCAATAGCTCATGAAAAAGGGCATAAAACACGAAAACGACGACTTCTTTGTCATGCCCTCAAACATTTTTGGGTATTACGGTCGTTATAAATTACCTCGGAACCCAAATACTGTGGGCAATAACTCATGAAAACGTCCATAAAACACAAAAAGGACGAGGTATTGGTCGTAACTCCCAAAAAATGAAATGGGCCTGGAAGTCCAAAACTATAGGCTATAGCTCATGAAAACATCCAAAAAACGCAAAATAGACGAGTTTTTGGTCATACCACTCAAAAATGTAAATCACCCTAGTACCCCACAACTATGGGCAATAGCTCATCAAAACGTCCATAAAACACGAAAACGACGAGTTTTTGGTCATGGCCTCAAACATATATCAGGTTCTAACGGTCATTGTAAATCACCCTAGAACCCTAAAATATGGGGCAATAACTCATGAAAATGGCCATAAACGTAAAAATGACAAGTTTTTGGTCATAACTCTGAAACATGTAAATCTCCCTAGAACGCAAAAACTATGGGGTATAGCTCATGAAAACGGTCATAAAACACGAAAACGACGAGTTTTTGGTCATGCCCTCAAACATGTATCGGGTCTTAAGGTCATTGTAAATTGCCATAGTATGCCAAATCTGTGGGCAATAATTCATGAAAACGACAATAAGACGCGAAAACGATGAGTTTTTGCTCATAAGTCTCAAAGATGTATCGGGTCTTATGGGCCATGCAAATCCTCCTGTAACACAAAAAATGAGGGCAATAGCTCATGAAAAAGGGCATAAAACACGAAAACGACGACTTCTTTGTCATGCCCTCAAACATTTTTGGGTATTACGGTCGTTATAAATTACCCCGGAACCCAAATACTGTGGGCAATAACTCATGAAAACGTCCATAAAACACAAATAGGACGAGGTTTTGGTCGTAACTCCCAAAAAATGAAATGGGCCTGGAAGCCCAAAACTATAGGCTATAGCTCATGAAAACATCCACAAAACGCAAAATCGACGAGTTTTTGGTCATACCACTCAAAAATGTAAATCACCCTAGTACCCCACAACTATGGGCAATAGCTCATCAAAACGGCCATAAAACACGAAAACGACGAGTTTTTGGTCATGGCCTCAAACATATATCAGGTTCTAACGGTCATTGTAAATCACCCTAGAACCCCAAAAATATGAGGCAATAACTCATGAAAATGGCCCTAAACGTAAAAATGTCAAGTTTTTGGTCATAACTCTCAAACATGTAAATCTCCCTAGAACGCAAAAACTGTGGGGTATAGCTCATGAAAACGGTCATAAAACACGAAAACGATGAGTTTTTGGTCATGCCCTCAAACATGTATCGGGTCTTAAGGTCATTGTAAATTTCCCTAGTATGCCAAATCTGTGGGCATAATTCATGAAAACGACAATACGACGCGAAAACGATGAGTTTTGCTCATAAGTCTCAAAGCTGTATCGGGTCTTACGGGCCATGCAAATCCTCCTGTAACACCAAATATGTGGGCAATAGATCATGAAAAAGGGCATAAAACATGAAAACGACGACTTCTTTGTCCTGCCCTCAAACATTTTGGGTATTAGAGTCGTTATAAATTACCCCGGAACCCAAAAATTGTGGGCAATAACTCATGAAAAAAACGTCCATAAAACACAAAAAGGACGAGGTATTGGTCGTAACTCCGAAAAAATGAAATGGGCCTGGAAGCCAAAACTATAGGCTATAGCTCATGAAAACATCCACAAAACGCAAAATCGACGAGTTTTTGGTCATACCACTCAAAAATGCAAATGGGCACGGATGCCTAATCTATGGTCAATAGCTCATGAAAACATAAAAACGAAATAGCGAGTTTTTGGTCATACCTCTCAAAATGTAAATCACCTAGACCCCAAAACTATGGGGTATAGCTCATGAAAACGGTCATAAAACACGAAAACGACGAGTTTTTGGTCATGTCCTCAAACATGTATTGGGTCTTAATGTCATTGTAAATTGCCCTAGTGTGCCAAATCTATGGGCAATAATTCATGAAAACGACAATAAGACGTGAAAACGATGAGTTTTTGCTCATATGTCTGAAACATGTATCAGGTCTTACGGGCCATGCAAATCCTCCTGTAACACGAAAAATGTTGGCAATACCTCATGAAAAAGGGCATAAAACACGAAAACAATGACTTCTTTGTCATGCCCTCAAACATTATTGGGTATTACGATCGTTATAAATTACCCCGGAACCCAAAAAATCTGGGCAATAACTCATGAAAACGTCCATAAAACACCAAAAGGACGAGGTTTTGGTCGTAACACCCAGAAAATGAAATGGGCCTGGAAGCCCTAAACTATGGGCTATAGCTCACGAAAACATGCACAAAACGCAAATAGACGAGTTTTTGGTCATGCCCTCAAACTTGTATCGGGTCTTAAGGTCATTGTAAATTGCCGTAGTACGCCAAATCTGTGGGCAATAATTCATGAAAACGACAATAAGACGCGAAAACGATGAGTTTTTTCTCATAAGTCTCAAAGATGTATCGGGTCTTATGGGCCATGCAAATCCTCCTGTAACACAAAAAATGAGGGCAATAGCTCATGAAAAAGGGCATAAAACACGAAAACGATGACTTCTTTGTCATGCCCTCAAACATTTTTGGGTATTACGGTCGTTATAAATTACCTCGGAACCCAAATACTATGGGCAATAACTCATGAAAACGTCCATAAAACACAAAAAGGACGAAGTATTGGTCGTAACTCCCAAAAAATGAAATGGGCCTGGAAGTCCAAAACTTTAGGCTATAGCTCATGAAAACATCCAAAAAACGCAAAATAGACGAGTTTTTGGTCATACCACTCAAAAATGTAAATCACCCTAGTACCCCACAACTATGGGCAATAGATCATCAAAACGTCCATAAAACACGAAAACGACGAGTTTTTGGTCATGGCCTCAAACATATATCAGGTTCTAACGGTCATTGTAAAGCACCCTAGAACCCTAAAATATGGGGCAATAACTCATGAAAATGGCCATAAACATAAAAATGACAAGTTTTCGGTCATAACTCTCAAACATGTAAATCTCCCTGGAACGCAAAAACTATGGGGTATAGCTCATGAAAACGGTCATAAAACATGAAAACGACGAGTTTTTGGTCATGTCCTCAAACATGTATCGGGTCTTAATGTCATTGTAAATTGCCCTAGTATGCCAAATCTATGGGCAATAATTCATGAAAACGACAATAAGACGTGAAAACGATGATTTTTTGCTCATAAGTCTGAAACATGGTCTTACGGGCCATGCAAATCCTCCTGTAACACCAAAATTTTTGGCAATAGCTCATGAAAAAGGGCATAAAACACGAAAACGATGACTTCTTTGTCATGCCCTCAAACATTTTTGGGTATTACAATCGTTATAAATTACCCCGGAACCCAAAAACTCTGGGCAATAACTCATGAAAACGTCCATAAAACACAGAAAGGACGAGGTTTTGGTCGTAACTCCTAGAAAATGAACTGGGCCTGGAAGCCCTAAACTATGGGCTATAGCTCACGAAAACATCCACAAAACGCAAATTGACGAGTTTTTGGTCATGCCCTCAAACATGTATCGGGTCTTAAGGTCATTGTAAATTGCCGTAGTACGCCAAATCCGTGGGCAATAATTCATGAAAACGACAATAAGACGCGAAAACGATGAGTTTTTTCTCATAAATCTCAAAGATGTATCGGGTCTTATGGGCCATGCAAATCCTCCTATAACACAAAAAATGAGGGCAATAGCTCATGAAAAAGGGCATAAAACACGAAAACGACGACTTCTTTGTCATGCCCTCAAACATTTTTGGGTAGTACGGTCGATATAAATTACATCGGAACCCAAATACTATGGGCAATAACTCATGAAAACGTTCATAAAACACAAAAAGGACGAGGTATTGGTCGTCACTCCCAAAAAATGAAATGGGCCTGGAAGTCCAAAACTATAGGCTATAGCTCATGAAAACATCCAAAAAACGCAAAATAGACGAGTTTTTGGTCATACCACTCAAAAATGTAAATCACCATAGTACCCCACAACTATGGGCAATAGCTCATCAAAACGTCCATAAAACACGAAAACGACGAGTTTTTGGTCATGGCCTCAAACATATATCAGGTTCTAACGGTCATTGTAAATCACCCTAGAACCTTAAAATATGGGGCAATAACTCATGAAAATGGCCATAAACGTAACAATGACAAGTTTTCGGTCATAACTCTGAAACATGTAAATCTCCCTAGAACGCAAAAACTATGGGGTATAGCTCATGAAAACGGTCATAAAACACGAAAACGACGAGTTTTTGGTCATGCCCTCAAACATGTATCGGGTCTTAAGTTCATTGTAAATTGCCCTAGTACGCCAAATCTATGGGCAATAATTCATGAAAACGACAATAAGACGCGAAAACGATGAGTTTTTGCTCATAAGTCTCAAAGATGTATCGGTTGTTATGGGCCATGCAAATCCTCCTGTAACAGAAAAAATGAGGGCAATAGCTCATGAAAAAGGGCATAAAAACACGAAAACGACGACTTCTTTGTCATGCCCTCAAACATTTTTGGGTATTACGGTTGTTATAAATTACCCCGGAACCCAAATACTGTGGGCAATAACTCATGAAAACGTCCATAAAACACAAATAGGACGAGGTTTTGGTCGTAACTCCCAAAAAATGAAATGAGCCTGGATGCCCTAAACTATGGTCTATAGCTCATGAAAACATCCAAAAAACGCAAAATAGACGAGTTTTTGGTCATACCACTCAAAAATGTGGATCACCCTAGTACCCCACAACTATGGGCAATAGCTCATCAAAACGTCCATAAACACGAAAACGACGAGTTTTTGGTCATGGCCTCAAACATATATCAGGTTCTAACGGTCATTGTAAATCACCCTAGAACCCTAAAATATGGGGCAATAACTCATGAAAATGTCCATAAACGTAACAATGACAAGTTTTCGGTCATAACTCTAAAACATGTATCTCCCTAGAACGCAAAAACTATGGGGTATAGCTCATGAAAACGGTCATAAAACACGAAAACGACTAGTTTTTGGTCATTCCCTCAAACATGTATCGGGTCTTAAGGTCATTGTAAATTGCCCTAGTATGGCAATCTGTGGGCAATAATTCATGAAAACAACAATAAGACGCGAAAACGATGAGTTTTTGCTCATAAGTCTCAAAGATGTATCGGGTCTTATGGGCCATGCAAATCCTCCTGTAACACAAAAAAATGAGGGCAATAGCTCATGAAAAAGGGCATAAAACACGAAAACGATGACTTCTTTGTCATGCCCTCAAACATTTTTGGGTATTACGATCGTTATAAATTACCCCGGAACCCAAAAACTCTGGGCAATAACTCATGAAAACGTCCATAAAACACCAAAAGGATGAGGTTTTGGTCGTAACACCCAGAAAATGAACTGGGCCTGGAAGCCCTAAATTATGGGCTATAGCTCATGAAAACATCCATAAAACACAAATAGGACGAGGTTTTGGTCGTAACTCAAAAATGTAAATCACCATAGTACCCCACAATCTATGGTCTATAGCTCATGAAAACATCCAAAAACGAAAATAACGAAGTTTTGGTCATACCACTCAAACATGTAAATCACCCTAGTACCCCAAAACTATGGCAATAGCTCATGAAAAGCGGTCATAAAACACAAAAGCAGCGAGTTTTTGGTCATGTCCTCAAACATGTATCGGGACTTAATGTCATTGTAAATTGCCCTAGTGTGCGAAATCTATGGGAAATAACTCATAAAAACGACAATAAGACGTTAGAACGATGAGTTTTTGCTCATATGTCTGAAACATGTATCAGGTCTTACGGGCCATGCAAATCCTCCTGTAACACCAAAATTTTTGGCAATAGCTCATGAAAAAGGGCATAAAAAACGAAAATGATGACTTCTTTGTCATGCCCTCAGACATTTTTGGGTATTACAATCGTTATAAATTACCCCGGAACCCAAAAACTCTGGGCAATAACTCATGAAAACGTCCATAAAACACAAAAAGGACGAGGTTTTGGTCGTAACTCCTAGAAAATGAACTGGGCCTGGAAGCCCTAAACTATGGGCTATAGCTCACGAAAACATCCACAAAACGCAAATCGACGAGTTTTTGGTCATGCCCTCAAACATGTATCGGGTCTTAAGGTCATTGTAAATTGCTGTAGTACGCCAAATCCGTGGGCAATAATTCATGAAAACGACAATAAGATGCGAAAACGATGAGTTTTTTCTCATAAGTCTCAAAGATGTATCGGGTCTTATGGGCCATGCAAATCCTCCTATAACACAAAAAATGAGGGCAATAGCTCATGAAAAAGGGCATAAAACACGAAAACGACGACTTCTTTGTCATGCCCTCAAACATTTTTGGGTATTACGGTCGTTATAAATTACCTCGGAACCCAAATACTATGGGCAATAACTCATGAAAACGTTCATAAAACACAAAAAGGACGAGGTATTGGTCGTAACTCCCAAAAAATGAAATGGGCCTGGAAGTCCAAAACTATAGGCTATAGCTCATGAAAACATCCAAAAAACGCAAAATAGACGAGTTTTTGGTCATACCACTCAAAAATGTAAATCACCATAGTACCCCACAACTATGGGCAATAGCTCATCAAAACGTCCATAAAACACGAAAACGACGAGTTTTTGGTCATGGCCTCAAACATATATCAGGTTCTAACGGTCATTGTAAATCACCCTAAAACCCTAAAATATGGGGCAATAACTCATGAAAATGGCCCTAAACATAAAAATGACAAGTTTTCGGTCATAACTCTCAAACATGTAAATCTCCCTAGAACGCAAAAACTATGGGGTATAGCTCATGAAAACGGTCATAAAACACAAAAACAACGAGTTTTTGGTCATGTCCTCAAACATGTATCGGGTCTTAATGTCATTGTTAACTGCCCTAGTATGCCAAATCTATGGGCAATAATTCATGAAAACGACAATAAGACGTGAAAACGATGAGTTTTTGCTCATATGTCTGAAACATGTATCAGGTCTTACGGGCCATGCAAATCCTCCTGTAACACCAAAAATGTTGGCAATAGCTCATGAAAAAGGGCATAAAACACGAGCGACTTCTTTGTCATGCCCTCAAACATTTTGGGTATTACTCGTTATAAATTACCGGAACCCAAAAACTCGGGCAATAACTCATGAAAGCGTCCATAAAACACAAAAGGACGAGGTTTTGGTCGTAACTCCCAGAAAATGAACTGGGCCTGGAAGCCCTAAATTATGGGCTATAGCTCACGAAAACATCCACAAAACGCAAATCGACGAGTTTTTGGTCATGCCCTCAAACATGTATCGGGTCTTAAGGTCATTGTAAATTGCCGTAGTACGCCAAATCTGTCGGCAATAATTCATGAAAACGACAATAAGACGCGAAAACGATGAGTTTTTTCTCATTAGTCTCAAAGATGTATCGGGTCTTATGGGCCATGCATATCCTCCTGTAACACAAAAAATGAGGGCAATAGCTCATGAAAAAGGGCATAAAACACGAAAACGACGACTTCTTTGTCATGCCCTCAAACATTTTTGGGTATTACGGTTGTTATAAATTACCTCGGAACCCAAATACTGTGGGCAATAACTCATGAAAATGTCCATAAAACACAAAAAGGACGAGGTATTGGTCGTAACTCCCAAAACATGAGATGGGCCTGGAAGTCCAAAACTATAGGCTATAGCTCATCAAAACATCCAAAAAACGCAAAATAGACGAGTTTTTGGTCATACCACTCAAAAATGTAGATCACCCTAGTACCCCACAACTATGGGCAATAGCTCATCAAAACGTCCATAAAACACGAAAAGCAGCGAGTTTTTGGTCATGGCCTCAAACATATATCAGGTTCTAACGGTCATTGTAAATCACCCTAGAACCCTAAAATATGGGCAATAACTCATGAAAATGGCCATAAACGAATAAATGACAAGTTTTCGGTCATAACTCAAACATGTAAATTTCCTAGAGCAAAAAACTATGGGGTATAGCTCATGAAAGCGGTCATAAAACACGAAAACGACAGTTTTGGTCATGCCCTCAAACATGTATCGGGTCTTAAGGTCATTGTAAATTGCCTAGTATGCAAATCTTGGGAAATAATTCATGAAAACGACAATAAGGCGAAAACGATGAATTTTTGCTCATAAGTCTCAAAGTGTATCGGGTCTTATGGGCCATGCAAATCCTCCTATAACACAAAAAATGAGGGAAATAGCTCATGAAAAAGGGCATAAAACACGAAAACGACGACTTCTTTATCATGCCCTTAAACATTTTTGGGTATTACGGTCGTTATAAATTACCCCGGAACCCAAATACTGTGGGCAATAACTCATGAAAACGTCCATAAAACACGAATAGGACGAGGTTTTGGTCGTAACTCCCAAAAAATGAAATGGGCCTGGATGCCCTAAACTATGGTCTATAGCTCATGAAAACATCCAAAAAACGAAAAATAGACCAGTTTTTGGTCATACCACTCAAAATGTAAATCACCCTAGTACCCCACAACATTGGGCAATAGCTCATCAAAACGGTCATAAAACACGAAAACGACGAGTTTTTGGTCATGTCCTCAAACATGTATCGGGTCTTAATGTCATTGTAAATTTCCCTAGTATGCCAAATCTATGGGCAATAATTCATGAAAACGACAATAAGACGTGAAAACGATGAGTTTTTGCTCATATGTCTGAAACATGTATCAGGTCTTACGGGCCATGTAAATCCTCTTGTAACACCAAAAATGTTGGCAATACCTCATGAAAAAGGGCATAAAACACGAAAACGATGACTTCTTTGTCATGCCCTCAAACATTTTTGGGTATTACGATCGTTATAAATTACCCCGGAACCCAAAATACGGGCAATAACTCATGAAAACGTCCATAAAACACCAAAAGGACGAGGTTTTGGTCGTAACACCCAAAAATGAATGGGCACGAAGCCCTAAACTATGGGCTATATCTCACGAAAACATCCACAAAAGCGTCGAGTTTTGGTCATGCCCTCAAACACGTATCGGGTCTTAAGGTCATTGTAAATTGCCGTAGTATGCCAAATCAGTGGGCAATAATTCATGAAAACGACAATAAGACGCGAAAACGATGAGTTTTTGCTCATAAGTCTCAAAGATGTATCGGGTCTTATGGGCCATGCAAATCCTCCTGTAATACAAAAAATGAGGGCAATAGCTCATGAAAAAGGGCATAAAACACGAAAACGACGACTTCTTTGTCATGCCGTCAAACATTTTTGGGTATTACGGTTGTTATAAACTACCTCGGAACCCAAATACTGTGGGCAATAACTCATGAAAACGTCCATAAAACAAAAAAAAGGACGAGATATTGGTCGTAACTCCCAAAAAATGAAATGGGCCTGGAAGTCCAAAACTATAGGCTATAGCTCATCAAAACATCCAAAAAACGCAAAATAGACGAGTTTTTGGTCATACCACTCAAAAATGTAGATCACCCTAGTACCCCACAACTATGGGCAATAGCTCATCAAAACGTCCATAAAACACGAAAACGACGAGTTTTTGGTCATGGCCTCAAACATATATCAGGTTCTAACGGTCAATGTAAATCACCCTAGAACCCTAAAATATGGGGCAATAACTCATGAAAATGGCCATAAACGTAACAATGACAAGTTTTCGGTCATAACTCTAAAACATGTAAACTTCCCTAGAACGCAAAAACTATGGGCTATAGCTCACGAAAACATCCACAAAACCCAAATCGACGAGTTTTTGGTCATGCCCTCAAACATGTATCGGGTCTTAAGGTCATTGTAAATTGCCCTTGGCAATCTTTGGGCAATAATTCATGAAAACGACAATAAGACGCGAAAACGATGAATTTTTTCTCATAAGTCTCAAAGTGTATCGGGTCTTATGGGCCATGCAAATCCTCCTATAACACAAAAAATGAGGGCAATAGCTCATGAAAAAGGGCATAAAACACGAAAACGACGACTTCTTTGTAGTGCCCTCAAACATTTTTTGGTATTACGGTCGTTATAAATTACCCCGGAACCCAAATACTGTGGGCAATAACTCATGAAAACGTCCATAAAACACAAATAGGACGAGGTTTTGGTCGTAACTCCCGAAAAATGAAATGGGCACAGA